>BCLH01000276.1:130238-188151 GCA_001602315.1 Zoysia pacifica
GTCTGCAGCGCGCGTCGTCCGCGCCGAAGTCGCGCGTCATCGATTCCCGCGTCACGTCCCCGAGCCGAGTTACCGCGTCGAGCCTTCCGCACCTGTCGCCGATTCCGCCGCTTGGAGATCCGCGCCGCAGCCCCGTCCGCTGCTTCCCAGCGCCGAGTGGTACGAAGACCGCGTCGCCTCCTCCGTAGGCAACAGCGCCGAAGCCCAGGGCGACGACCACCGGTCCAAGCGCCATCAACGTCGCCAGCAGTCGCTGCGTTCTCTGATTTCTGGTTTTTGATCTTCGATTTCGTCTCCGAATTTCAGATCTCGGTGAGAACAATTTCTCTTCTCTTAAATTTCTTTTTCTTTTCGATTAATTGTTAGATTAATTGCAAATTTATTTCTACGATTAATTATTCTGCAATTAATCTAAATCCTTGTAGTCTCGATTGTCTTTAATTCCGAGAAACTCTGTTTGATCTTCGATTAATCTCAAAATTGTCCTGTTAATTTGTCCCATCGCGATTATTGTATAGGGTTGTTCCGAGAAACATTTTGCGCGCATTTAGTCTAGAATTTTCGATTTAGATTCTAATTCCAGTTCTATTCTTTGTCACGTAATTAGTGTCTAATCCCTGTTGTTCGTGTGGTGATTAGCTGCTGTCCCTGAGGAGAAGTTCTGTGAGCCAGCTCAGTTCGACGATTCGGACCTTGACTTCGATCCCGACTTGCCAGGCAAGCCGCGTTCCTTGATCACTTTGTTCTCAGCATTTTAAACTGTATGTTTTGTTTGCAACCTTAATTTTGCATGCCAACTATTTTAAAATATGCTAGCAACATTCCTAAACCGTGCATGTTTACTGTTCCACAAATATTAACCCTAGGATTGCTTTAGTACATTTATTTTACTTTTATGCTTAGCCATGCTTAGTCGCATTTATTTTATCTCACACCTATCACTATAAAATGAAATTTATGTAAATGCTTTTGAACTGTGCTTTAAATGTGTGAGTATTATAAATAACTTCACATAACTATTTAGCGGGGGCAGGAGACAGTTTGAGGAGCTGGAGGACTTTTGGAAAGTCCCTATGAGAGTACCTGTGACGGGTACACTGGAGGCTTCGGCCTTGGCGGCGAGTTTGTTGGTTGTTGGAGTTGTGGTTGGAGAGATGGCCTGCCTCGACAATTAAAGACCGAGTCCTTCGAGCCTTGTACGCTCAGTTGACAACCATGCACATCACGTTACCCTGTATGGGCAGTTGGCTTGATCTTGAAGCTTGCCGATACTGGTTATTTACCCGTGGGTTGGCGGTGTAGTGTTAGTGTGGTGTTGAGCTTTGACTCCCCACATGAGATCGAGATACCCCACCTGATCAGTGGTAGCCTCTTTACAGCTCCAGGACCCGATTGCGTAGGCTTTTGGGATCCCTATCCTGGAGGACGGATGACGCCAGTTAAAGCTTGTGGATGGGTCTTGTGTGTTCGTCGACACTACGACGGTAGTTCCCGATGACGCATCTCGTGGGTCCAGGTGCATAACCTCTGCAGAGTTTTAGTCGATGCGCATTACCACGTCCTTTTAGAAGGACACCACCCTGAGTTGTGCTCCTTGTTGAGTAGTTTTGTTTTTCTTTCTCCTCTCCTTTTCTAAATATTTTTGACTCCGGCCTTCAAGCTGTGGCCGAGTGTGGAGATTACATCGACATTAAAATGAACCCTCGTCCGAGATAACGGAGATCTCTGCGGGGCAAGATAATAAAATTTGACAAGTTTGAAAATAAAGCTTTCTTGCATCTTTAAATAAAATAAATGTTTTTAAACTTGCATTTAGCACTTGAGCCATGCCTTTACCCTTGAAACCATTTGCATGCATATATTGTTGTTAGGTAGTACGCGGTTTGCTGAGTATTCGTACTCATGGCTTTCTAATTTGTTGTTTTCAAAGGATACTCTCAGTTTCGACTTCGACTACGTCTCTGACGGCCCGTGACGTCCGCTCCTGCGCTCGAGCTAGCCTGTGTGGAGGAGGTTCACTACCGCTGTCATGTTGATGCTTCCGCCGTTGATTTTGTTGGATTCATGATAGAGATATATTTACTCTGAGATAATTCCGACATGCGTGCCGATGGACCCCTTTGGAAGATTTTATTCTAATAATTTTACTCTGATCTACTATTTCTTAATTTGTTTCTTGTTTAATATTTCTGTTATGGTTTCTCGATTGATCGCTTGTGATATCGTGATTGCCAAACTCCTGGGATTGGCAATGTCACGTGAGATCAGGACTTATCGAAAGGTAAGTGAAAACCCGGTCGTTACACACCAGGCTAATGACAAAAATTAGCTTCCGACCAACCTCTGGAGTCAGGAATTGCCTCCACAACGCTTCAGCCCACGATCGACCCTTCGGATCGCTCGAGGGTTCGGGGCCTACGGCCTACGGGTGCACTCGCGCGCCCCCGTAGGATCAACCATGTGATGGTTGGCACGACGCTTCAGCCCACGACCGACCCTTCGGATCGCTCGGAGGCTCGGGGGCTATGCCCTACGGGCGCGCTCGTGCGCCCCTGTAGGATGAACCATCAACGAGTAATGGTCGGCACGACGCTTCAGCCCACAATCGAACCTTCGGATTGCTCGGGGGCTACGCTCTACGGGCGCGCTCCCGCGCCCCCTTAGGATCAACTATCAAGGAGTGATGGTCGGCATGGTGCTTCAGCCCACGACCGACCCTTCGGATCGCTCGGGGGCTACGCTCTATGGGCGCGCTCGCGCGGTCTCGTAGGATCAGAACAAGCTGCGAAGACGGACAGCCCAGCGCCGGCTCAACAGAGGTTGCAAACGGCGCAGGGCTCGGAGGCTACTGTCGAGATAGTATACCTCGGGTATCTACGAATCACCTTCTACAGCACGGCCCACCTGCGGCCTGCGATCCTCCAACGACCCACCAAAAACTTCACAAAGCTGGCCTGGCCGCAGCGGTCGGGAAGCCTCGCCAAGGCTCGAAGCCGAGGTGGACGCAATCGCCTCGACCCTCAGAGGTCGGGACCCGAGCGATCGAAACCCTAGCGGTCAGGACCCGCTCGTCGACCGCAACGAAGCAATCACTACTTCAACAATCACGATGATTTAAAATTCCTAACGCCGTACAGTTCTGCAGAGAAGATAAGCATTTTGAAAGATTTCATAACTACCCGGCTGGAGGAGAAACAACCCACCAGGCGATAAAGCTGAACAGTAAAGCAACCTCTGTTCTCCTGTAGTGAACAAAGGTACGAACGGAGGGCGTCGATCGTCTGTCCCGAACGCTAGAGAGCATGACTTACTGAAGACCGTGGCCCCACCTGTCAAGAGGTTATCCATTTTTGTAGGCGGCAAGATGCTCAAACCATGATCTGGTCACCCCAACCATGGTCCGGTTAATACAACCCAGGTCCGACCCTATAAAAAAGGCACCTAGAAAGCTTTAAAAAGAGAGAGCAAGGAAAAGAAGAGAAAGGCAATACGTAGAGAAAAGATACACATCACCACTTGTAAACCACCCCCACCACGTGAGCTTGGGACTCTCAGATCCGTCCGAAGCCCTTCCGCATTGTACTTTCATGTTCTTGAGATTCATATGACCGATCTCTCATCTCTGGACGTAGGGTATTACGCCTCGAAACGACTCAAACTAGGTTAACCTTTGAGTCTCGCTTGTAGACTAGGCCATTCGATTCTGAAAGCATATGATCTCTCATCCGATCGTATAAATTTACTATGTCGATGTACTAAACACCGACAATACCTTACGTCTAGAGAGAGTGGGTGGATCGTATGAACTCAAGAACACGAGTACAATGGCGGAAGGGTTCTTACACAGAGTGGAACCCCTGCGCTCGTGAGTGGTGTGTGTAAGAATTAGAACTGAATGACCTGTCGACTAACGCCCTCGGTACCCTTTTATATAGGGTCGGACCGAGGTTACATGGCTTGGTGCCTACGGAATTGGACAACCCCCTAACAGGTGAGGCTGCGGTCTTCTGTGAGTTTGATTCTCTGAGCAGACAGTTGGCATTCTTCGATCATCCTTTTGTCCATCGTCGGAGAACAAAGGTGGCTTTACCGATTGGATTTACCCCGACGGTTGCTTTACTTGCCACCGAATCGCTTTACATGCTTTTAGATTGCTTTAGCGCTTTGTCTGGATGCTTTACCGTCTTTTGAGCAGCTTTATCTCTTGCTATACATTGTCAGAAATCTCTGCGTCTGTCAGATTTGACCGTTGGGGCGGCAGCCGGCCCTCAGAGGGGCGGCCAAGCCTTGTCGTCTTCCGGTCCCGACCTGCGATGGTTGGGCCCATGTCTTCGAATGATTTTGACGTAAGTGTTGGAAGCGGTCGACTTAGGTACTCCCGACCCCTGAGGGTCGAATCATCGTCCTAGTGGTTGATTTGCTTAAGTCCTTCGTAGGCTGCGAGTTGGGCCGTGAGCTGTAACCCACAGCTAGGCCTTCATGGGTAGGTTGGGTCCGCAAGTACTCGAGGTATATTATCCCGACAAACACCATAACTTGAATTGACGATATAGGGTCATTTCGGATCTTTATTTTAATAAAAAGCGTCTAATTAACAGTTTCACCTAAAAACTGGATCAACTGAGCAAATGCCTCAACTTTATAGCCTTGCTGCTGTGAACGCAGTTAAGGAGCTGTTTGTTTCAGATTATA
Source organism: Zoysia pacifica (assembly GCA_001602315.1). NCBI lineage: Eukaryota > Viridiplantae > Streptophyta > Magnoliopsida > Poales > Poaceae > Zoysia > Zoysia pacifica. The sequence goes on from BCLH01000276.1 coordinate 134,931, forward strand.
ATCCACTTAGATTATATAATCTAGAATAAATAATCTAGTTGAAAAACAAACAAGTAGATTATTTATCTGGCTCAAATGAGATTATTTCAGATTATTTGCTATAAAATACCCACTATACATGCATCTTTCATCAAAATTACCCTCTATGTCATTCTACTGTTCAGCCATATACTTCATTATTTCATCTTAATATAAATAAAAAATAATAATCTGATTAATAATCTAAACTCCCAAACAAGTAGACATCTATATTATAATCTTTAAAATATAATTTAAATTATATAATTTAAATTATATAATCTACTAGAGAAACAAACAGAGCGTAAGTAATCTTGCAAATGGCCCGGTTAACTAATCAAACCTTGCAGACGTCCAGCAAAGCTGGGTCTCAGGTTCTCAGCCCGTCAAAAACATTATCACGCAGAGACGTCTTAGCTTGCAGAGTCTGGTGGGAGAAAAGAGGACTGGTTTCATATTTTGTTGTCATGATAGTAATACTAAAATGGAAAATGATTATTAACAAAAAAAATCGGATCAATACACCATATTGGACTGAACTGGGTGGACAGTTGATTCTTTTAAGGGCCCATTTCAGCCCAGGTCTTATTCATTGGTTAATGGACTGTTCAAAGGTAGGATTGGGTGGACATTGTTTAAGGGCCCAAAATGAATTCACTGGTTAATGGGCTAGACCAGGTGATGTTATTTTTTTTTAAGTTTTCCTTTTTGTATTTTCATCTTCTTTCTTTCGTTTTTGAAAAGAAATGTTTTACTACATGCGACATCGTCATCTTCTTCTACTACAACGTCCAATGTGACACATAATCCTAGATTTCAGATAGGTAGAATACGCACGTAGCCACAAGTTTATTTTTTGGAGAATAGGTAGAACATACCCTCAAATATCTCACCTAAAAACGCTGGTTTCTCTCTCCCAACGTTGACACCTCTCTTGCTCTTCTTCTCCAGCGTGCGTGTGTGAGGGTGAAACGAAAAGAAATGGCAGCCTGTTGCTGTGACGTACGAGCACTCTACGCTCTAGGATTGGATGCCCTCTCCCTTTCTCCCACCAAACGCCACCGTTTCATTTCTCCAACACACATCCTTTTCACGTGTCCTCCTATACAAAAACATATTGGTCAAAAGGAAATTTCCATCGACATTGTATGAGAATGCATAAGCTTGAATCAGTGCATATCAATGGCTATACATACGATCGAAGTGACAAATGAACTTTGCCAGTCGTGAACTATTCGCCCAGACTTTGATCAAAATACAAAGACGTTTGAGTTACAGAAATGTCAAATTGTTGGCACCTAATCGAAAGAACAAATACCATTCAGTTCTTCTATCATGTCATGAGAGCGACATGCCCCCGCAAAAACACTAATTTCTCTCCACGATTAAACACGACAGCGCAATCTCTTACAAGTACAGCTCTTAAGCCTTCTTATATCTCTCTCGGGCCAGTGCGCGGTTCATGGTTCCTCCTCTCCTTGAGTATTTTTAGGCCGCCTGAACAATGCACTGATATAGCAAGATCATCGAAGCATATATTTATTAATTTATTTATTTTAATTATTATTATATATCCATTGATATTTATCGTCCATGGATTCCTACGGCGGCGGCACTCCTCGGCCGCGGACGGCGGCGGCGTCGTGGCGCCATCAATCATGCGCGGCGGCCACGGCCTCCCGCGCCGGCTCCGGCGCCTTCGTGTACGAAGGCATGCGCGCCACGCCGCTCTCCCCGTCCACGGCCAACTTCAGGCGGTCCCTCCGCAAGGCGGCCTCCTTCGCCCACAAGAAGCCGCCCCCCTGCGCTGACGGCGCGGCGAACGCGCTCCCGCCGCGGCGCGCGATGAGCTTCAAGGAAAACAACAGCGGCGCCGCCACGGACGTCCTCCCGACGTCTCCGCGCCTGTCGGAGTCGATCACTAGGCGGCGGCGTAGCACCAGCGGGTCAGAGGACGCGGCCGGGAGGGGCGCGCTGCGGGAGATGATGGCTGCGCGCAGGAAGGAGGAGCCGGAGAAGGAGGAGGCTGCGCACCGCCTGCGCGTGCTGACGGGGCGGCTGCTACAGTGGCGGTTCGCCAACGCGCGCATGGAGAAGGCCATGGCCCGCGCCACCTCCGCCGCCGAGGTGAGACCATTCACGCGAAGAAGTTTCTTTCCTAGTACTATTTTTGGATATTTGAATTTGAATTTTTGAGCGACATATTTCTTCCATGGCGCGCCGGCCGGCGCTTGCGTGCACGCAGAACAAGCTATTCTACACGTGGCTGCGCGTGGCGGAGCTGCGCAACATCCAGGCGGCGAAGCGCATCGTGGCGCAGCGGCGGCGGCAGAAGCTGAAGTTGGCCAGGCTGCTCCGCCCGCAGCTCCCCCTGCTGGCGTCGTGGGAGCCCCTCGCCAAGCCGCACGACGACGCCACCACCGACCTCGGCCGCGTCCTCGCCACCGCGTGCACCAACGTCCCTTTTGCTGCCGGCGCGCAGGTACGAGATCGACATCACATCCGAATGCCACACAGGCGGGAGGCGTCGTCACACTTCCACTGACGTCCGTAAGCACAGGCTGACCTGGAGTCATTCAGGGAGATCATGTTCTCCTGCGTGGACACCGTCGACAAGATCAAAGCCATCACCGACACGTTCTACGCCACGGTACGCGCGCAAGCCCCCCTCAGCTCACCCAGGTCGATGCCTGACGTTCGCGCTCCTGTGCAGACCGGCGCGACGAGCAGCGCGATCGGCGAGCTCGCGCGGACGATTCAGCAGGAGATGGAGTGCCTGGAGGAGGCCACGCGGCTGTCGAGCATCGTCGCGAGCTTGCAGGTAGGTGCGCCGTCGGTTTTCGTTCCCGGCGCGATGTGCTGCGCCGTGTAACCTTTGTCAATGGATTGTGAGACACACAAAAGCTTTTCTTAGTCGCCTACTAGTTGCTCCCGAATTCGCAGCTACCAGTACTTGTTCTTAACTCAGACTGAGACAGAGACGTTACAGGCGACCCGAAGCAGGTTGCAACCAGGCTTGGTTGCAACAGCTACGAACTTTACATGTGCGACTGATGCGTCGCATTGCTATTTTCTTCCTCGTGCAGATCCAAGAGGCGAGCCTCCGGGCGAACCTGATGCAGGCGAAGCAGAGGCACGATCTGGGCGCTCCGATGCCTGCGGCTTCTTCTGGTTGGTGTTATTGATTCAGACCAGAGACGGGAGGCGAGCAGAGAACTACTAGCCCGCCACAAATTAATTTAAAAGCGTTAAGATTCGAGGCTTGTTGTGTTCATCGTGAAAGGGAGCCAGCTAGCTTATCCGATGACGTGTGCTTAAATGCGTGTTTGTGTGAAATAAGTTTTTTTTTTTAGGGATGTTTGTGTGCAATAAGTTACAAAAGTGCTGCGAGTTGATGGTGAACAGAGATGCACCGTGCACTTGCTTGAGGTATTTTGGTTATTTATCTCCTTTCAGTGGATTAGCAAACCGTGCGACTGAAATAAGGTTGTTTGTCATATCTCCAGTCGTGTTTTGGTACTTGCGGGTAATTGTCTTGACATGTTGAATCAAATAAACATATGCTGACTATTTATTCGAATTAACACTGCAACCTTACAATTGTTAAAGCATCTATTTCTAGGAAACAGAAAAAAAATAAAAAAACCTAACATTTCAATCTATTGCACGAGCCAGAGTACGAGAACGTGGTGGTGGAACGAGACTCTCGGCTGAAGCAGAGACGTAGCAGCTGAAGGCAAGCAGCGCCGTCGTCATAGTCAGGGCCGCCATGTACAGCGCCCGGTCGAAACAGCTGCCAGCTCTTATCGCCTCCTTGTCTTCAGACTGACACATCAGGTTGCTGCCGGTAGCGCCGACGTCCTTGGTCGCCGCTGCCTTTGTTTTCTTTTTCGAGCGGGCCTTTGCTTTCTCATCTTTAGGAGCGGCGACCGCCGGCTCCTCCACGACCTTATTTGCTTTCTTGTTCTTCTTTCTCTTCTTGGACTTCTTACCTTCGTCAGCTGGGACGGTGGTCGCCTCGACCGCCTTCTCCGGCTGCACCTTTACCGGTACCGCCGCGGCACGTTTGACCACCCGGTTGTCGCCGAGGTCGTTGTCGGCGAGGAGCGCCCACCTGTTGACGTTGGCCGAGATGCCGCCGACGTCGCCGCCGCACGCCTTGAAGCGTCTCCATCATACCTCCTCGATACATCATCGAGCGTTGTTTGCTTGATCCACCTGCGTTCTTACGAGCCATGTCGCACGTACGTTTGCAGCAACGACTCTTGCGATAAGCGTGTCGAAGCGTACGTGTTGTTCGGGGCGATGGAGGCCGGGGGTTTGGTGGATGTGGTTGCCGGTGCTGGGTCGATGGCCTCTCTATTTATAAGAGCCGCGGAGGCTTGGCGGTCGATTCCGTCTCGGAAGTCGGAACACGTACCCCACCGTTACGCTGTTGTACCGGCACGTACGTCTTGTAACGCACGTACTAGATCAGACCCGTGCCATGCCGCCGTGCGTGCGTCTCAGGTCCGAGTCTATCGACCGCAGTTCCTTCCCACTGATATTGTGGCATGCTAAGAGCGTGTTTGGTTGCTAAACATATCTAATCTGACGGAACACACTCATAGCGGTTTGAGGTCGGGCCCAACGGGGAACTGGGGGAGGTCACGCTGAGGATGACGCTGAAAACTTTGCCGGCCCTGATGTGCTACGAAAAACTTGATGTGCAATTCACGATTAGAGGATATAAATTCAAATTTGTAAAGAAAGAAGAGGAATGGTGCATTCAAATTCAAATTGGAATGGTGTATTCAGATATGGAATGGAGAAGTACAGTAACCCGAACAACTTGAACTTGGATACCGTACCCTCCCAAATGCAAAGAAAGCTACTAATATGCTAGACTGACAACTACATGCTAGTTATTGAGGAAAACAATTACTAAATGCTAGTTGAAACAAAGCAAGGCGATGACCTACAACTTAAAAAACAGTGACAGCGTAATCTGCTTATTACCAATCCTCCCATGCATGCACGTTAGCAACGAGCGCAAACTTTGACACGTGATTTACTCGCACTTGAAGCCCGTGGGGACGCCCTTGCCGCAGAAGTTGAGGACGAGGCTGAGGTTGATGGGGATGTTGAGGTTGAGCCCCAGCACGTTGGCCTTGATGGCGGTGCACAGGCACACGGCGGCGTCAAGCTCCACGAGCCCGTTCAGCAGCGGGCAGCACGGCTCGTTCTTCGGCACGCCGGCTTTCGCCTTGATCAGGTCCAGCACGTTGGCGCACACGCCAAGCTTCAGTGCGTCGGTCGGGCAGTGGCCGTACCACCCGGACGTCCCGCCGTTGGAACCGCCGCCGCCGCCGATGGGCCCGATGCCACCGCCGTTGCCGCCGCCGCCGCCGCCACCGATGGGTCCGATGCCACCGCCGTTGCCGCCACCAATGGGTCCGATGCCGATGCCACCGCCGCTGCCGCCGCCGTTGCCGTAGCCACCGTTGTTCCCTCCGCTTCCGCTGCCTCCGTTGTTCCCTCCACTGCCATAGCCGCCGTTGTTCCCTCCGCCATTGCCTCCCCAGCCGCTGCCGCTGCTGCCGCCACCCGGACTGCCATGGCCGTGGTTGCCGCCACCGTGGTTTCCTCTGTGGCCGCCGTTGTTGTTGCCCGGGCCGCAGTATGGGCAGGCACTGGTCACCCCAACGAGCAGGAGGTTAAGGGCAAGGAATAGGGCCGCCTTGGACGCCATTGGTCACGAGCAGCCAAAGGCAGGCACGCACACACTGCGCGGCAGCTGCAAATGTGCGCCTCCCAGTGGTGGTGGAGGAGCTCGCTGCACCGGTTGGCCTTATAAAGATCTCGCGCAGTGCTCCTACTAACCAATGGGCGTCGAAATTTGCAGAAGGGTACAAAGATGGAGCAGCAATGGCGATACTCTCAGGGAGACGAGCCGCATCGGACAAGAAGCCGTGACTGGATAACACATGCACGCACGGGCAGAAATGGCCGTCAACCCGTGGGCTCTGGCCGGCTAGCTGGACCTTGGTTTGCAGGCACCGCCGACCGGGGATCAAGTAAGATTGACAGCCGCGTCATTTGGAGGAGCGCGTCTCGGGTTAGGTTATTGACACGAGCTCTTCTGCATGCTTACAGCACGACAGAGATCCGCACATGAGGTTGCAGCCGACCGGATTGGCTTGCAAGGTCACGGGTTGGGTATAGGTTTCCGGAGCTGTGTTGTACACTTGTACTAGTAGCTGTATGGATTCACAGGGACGGTGCTCGCCTGTCAGAAGGGCAGCTAGCTTAGATCCGCGTGATCTTTATCTTGATGCTCAGCTCGTCACTTTGCGGTCACTTGTGTGCCGACATCGCATACTCCTACAATAGCCACGACGACCTTGCTCAGTTCACACTTCACAGTACAAGACATGGGAGGGGTCCCGGCCAGACCAATGGCTGCTAGCTGAAGATAGCCTTTTTCATTCAGAATAATACGTAGCAGTAGATGCTAACGTACGTACAGGCCTAGCTTGCGAGAACTGCCATGGAAAAACATGGAAGGTGGCGATAGGAAATCAAGTTGTAGTAGTAGCATAATAGCATTAGTAGTCATTAACCAAAGCTTATTACTCATTGTGGATGTTAGCCCAAAAGCTTTGTCATTCTGAGCTACTCTCTTCGGTTCCATATTTTTTGATGTTTTAAATAATGATATAGTCTCTAAAATGTAACTTTAACTTTTATTTTTTCATAAATTTTTGTTTAAAAGTTACTTTTATAAAAAAAAATTAAAGACAAATTTATTCATATAGTTTTCATATTTTTTAAACTTAACCATCTTAAAGTTATTTTTAAAACATGTTTCCAATATTTGACTCAAAACATGTCCAAAACCTCAAGAATAATGGTACCAGATGGAGTACGATGGAAGCTGACCGGCCTGGTGACAAGAAAGTACTTTGGGAGATGGAAAATTTTGAGACTATTTACGACAAGGGTTAGGGGATGAAAACAAGATGGGAAAATCCCGTCCCAATTATCGCAGATCGTATATCCTATATGACTGGTATATGACTGATTTTTTCATTTGTTTTCATTTTCGAAACTGTTTTGAGATCGAAAATGGGTGGGTCATTTTCCTACCCATTTAGTGGATATCCCATTTTTAAATGGGATATTCTTATTTTTTATTCAATTAAAATGTATACGAGAATCCAGCCCATAAGATGACAAGCCTAGTAGAGAAAAGCAAGCCCACCCACGCAGCGTACATAAGCTATAGAGTCCACCGCATGTTACGGAATATTTATTAAATATTAACTAGAAAGAATATAAATTTAGTTCAATTTTAATCCAATTTTATTTATTTTTAAATTTATTTTTTCGACTCATTTTCATCCCTACCAACCGGTTTCCAGTCTCATTCCACTCCAATCCACGCCGCTGGCAGAGGTTGACGCGCGCAGCCCCCAGGCCCGCCGGCCAGCAGATCCAAGCCGCTCTGCGCGCTCGCCGCGACGCCATAGGCATGCTGCTTGTGCGCTCGCTGGTCCGCCGTGATGCACAGGCAGGGTTTGTGCGACCTGACATCGAGCCATCGAGGTCCCCAGGCCGGACAGGTGTTGAAAATTGATAGGAACTAGCTTGTGAGTATATGATTTGTTACCTCCGTGCTTTTCCCCTTCAGTGATATAGGAAGCTTAGTGCAGTATCCAATTTGCGGCATCGCAAGTTAGTTATTGTATTTGATTTGCTTCTTGTTTTAGACCAAAGGCACCTGCTTGGCCCTGCTTTATATAAAGCAAAAGAGAGTAGCAATCTTGTTCAGCTGGGGACTCCAGCATACATGAAGCATACCAAAGTCATTACAACTCACTCAAACTAAGTTCACTCAAAAACTAACATAACAAAAGTTCTCCAATCACAAAATACTACTCCCTCCGTTTTCAAATTATTGACGCTGTTGACTTTAGACATCAACTTTAATTATTTCTCTTATTTAAAAAAGTTTGATGAATATTATATATTTTGTTATAATTTGCTTTATTATAAAAATAGTTAAAACTTTGAATTATAATTTTACACATTTAAATTAATTTTCTGAATAAGACAAATGGTCAAAATTGATATCTAAAATGAACCGTGTCAATAATTTGAAAACAGAGTAATCACAAGCATCCAACACCAGCTGAAAACTTCACCATCCAGAAGAGCCATGTAGACATCCAAAGACTCGATCAGCCTTGTCATCCAATCCCAACATCATCCGTATTCTTTGACAATTTGTTTCCTATCTTCTCAATCAGACCTTTCCCTATTTTCGTCGTAGTTGATTTGCTTCCTTGTTCCAAATGTTCCTGTGCGAAAACTGGAGTCTATTCCCATCTTTGTGTCCGTAGGATAAGCTTAAGCAGTGATCATATATAGGAGTGATCATATATAGGAAAAGGTCTGATAATTTATACTAATCATTGTCAGATAAAGTTCTCTTGTTGGTGCTAGCTAGATATACAAATTTTGTTAGTGGTAGCTGTCAACATCTTTAGAGGAAAAGGAATCAGCTTTTACCTGCTCCTAACAAAGCATAGCATTTGGCCATGCTTCTGGATGTATTCCATCAGCTTCAGGTTTTCTTCAGGGGTTCAAGGACCCTTCTTGAGGCCATTATGTGCACATGTTATTTGAGTCAAAAATATTTCTCCTGATATTAGTAGTGATCCCAACCTAAATTACCGATTCCGACCGAAACCAATGTATTACCGTTCGAATTATTTCGTTTTTAGGTTCCTGGTAACTTCCTAATTATTTTGTTACCATCTTTCCTATTTTTATTTTTGTCCGGTAAATAAAATCTGAAAAATGAAAAATTTATGGTTTGCCCGACTGTTCCAGTTCGTTGTCATGCATACATTCCGAAGTGCTTGGAACAGTGCTTTAAAACAGAGGACCATAAAGCTGTGTCCAAAAACTCTGATAGGGTTTTTTTTGTACTCCTCTCTTCTTCAATTGATATCGTTATTGATTTTTAAATTTAAATTTGACTATTTATTTTATTTAAAAAAATTGATACATTGCATATATTTTGATTTATCATTAAAGTTATTTGAATCACAACTTAAAATTTAACATATTTAAACAAATTTTTTAAATAAAAATGAATAGTTAAAATTAATTGTATAAGTCAAAGACGACAATAATACATGATCCATAGCTATAGGACCACGAGTAAGACGACGGTTAGACAATCGTCCTTGGGTCTTACCGTATTGGGACATGCCAGCCCACGACTTGTACCAGCTGGTCCAACCATTTGCTTTACAATCTTCTCAACAATTCATTTCATGGCAGCAATATGGTGTGGTCACTTTTATCATGAATTATGATAACACGCTGGTTTTTGAAAAAAACGAAAAAAATATAAAAAATGTTTACATATACTACATCATTACCTAGGGCTCTTTTGGTAGAGCTCCAGCTCCTGATTCTCAGTCAGAATAGAAGCTCTGCAAACATCATTTTTTCATGAAAAGTGATTCTCATCTGATTCTGTGAATTTTATAAAGTGATTTTTTAAAATTAACTAAAGCTGGGAGCTGAAAAAATCTCTTCTTTTCTGATTCTGTGGAGTGATTCTCTATCCTAATTCTAAGAGTTTATTCTAGTAAATTAAAGATAATCACTATTAACTACAGAATCACTTCACAGAAGAATCAAAAGTAAATCCAAAGAATCAGTAGCTATGAACTCTACCACAAAGAGGCCCCTACTTAAGACATTCCCTTATGAGACATTGAAAAAGCTCTTGATCCCTTCTCAGACACTTAAAAAAAAAGATGATTTTGCTTTGTATGTCCTCGTTTCCTCGTTTGAAATTTCCTTTCCCTCTATGCCATTCCCAGGGGATCTTTTTTTACCTTTTAGAGATTTTTTTCCTTGGGTAAAGGCTATTTCCATTGCTTCAATATCGGTGCCAATTTTTTGTCGTGACAGACCATATTGCGATGAACAATTTTTTGTCATTAGGTCCACTGCAAATTTAGCATGTATTATGAATTAAACTTTTCACACAAATTCAACTTATCTTAATCTTTAATAAGTGTGTTAAAGAACTCGATAATATTTTAAAAAATCTTCATAGTTCTCTTTTGTGATATACTCCATCCGATTTTAAAACATTAACACTCTTGACTTCTAACAGTATTTTGACATTCGTCTTATTCAAAAAGGTATTATAAATATAATATATATTATTATAATTTACTTTATAATTAGTCGTATTTTTAAATATAATTAATAATTTTACTCATTTGAACAACTTTTTTAACAAGACAAATCGTCAAAGTTGATTTTAGACGTCAACGGTGTCAATAGTATGTTTTAAATATTAGTTGCAGGTTTATCTTTAATTGAAAAAATATTTCAAAGTTTTTTCTACCATAAGTGGCATATAAGGAAAAGTAAATGTGATTTTTTTAATGGTTCACATGGATCTGTTCCACCTACAGTACTCTTGCCGATAGCTGCAACAATTAGCATGAAGTGACCAGTTGCCTACAGGTCACGGTCGACAATTAGCATGAAGTGACCAGTTGCCTACAGGTCACGGTCGACAAAATTGGTTGAGGTATTGTGACAACCACACGGTATGGAGTTCCAACCCCGTTTTTTCTACCTTTTTTATAGGCGAAGAAAAATAAAAACGGTATAAATTATATGTTTTTTTAACTGTTTCAGCGAAATTCTGTTTTGAGCAAATTTTTTTTTATTGTTTTCTCTAAATATGATAATAAAATCTCATTTGAACATGTTTTATGAAAAATAAAAGTTAAAAGTTATGAATCAAACATCTTTTTATTGGTCTATATTATTGAGTTGTAAATTGTAAATTTAATTGCAATTTGTATTATAGTATATCTTAAGACGTGGACATACAGTGAATATTCGATATTTATTTTATTTATATTTCTGACATATTTTTTGATTACTGATCGTTTTGTTTTGTTTTCAAATTTTATATTTATCTGTTTGTTTTTATTTTTAGTTTTTTTCTTTTGTTTGGTGCTGTAAATATAAAAATGAAAATGATTGAGGTGCGTTTTCGACCATTTTCAGCAATACACGTAAGTAGACGTCCGCGTCCTCTGAACGCAGACGGGCCGCTGGAATGCCTCACGCCAAGCGCATGGTGGCCGTGGTTGGCGCAGGCCCGGCGGGGCTGGCCGCCGCGCGCGAGCTGCTCCGCGACGGCCACGCCGTGTCCGTGTTCGAGAAGTCGTCCCGCGCCGGCGGCACCTGGGCGTACGACCCGCGCGCGGATGCGGACCCGCTGGGCCGCGACCCGGGCGCCCCCGGCGCCGTCCACGGCAGCCTCTACGCGTCGCTGCGCACCAACTTGCCGCGCGAGCTCATGGGGCTCCCGGACTTCCCGTTGGCCGGGCGGGTCTTCGCGGGCGACCCGCGCACGTTCCCGGGCCACCAGGAGGTGCTCGCCTTCCTCGACGCCTTCGCCGAGGAGACCGGCGTCGCCGCGTGCATCAGGTTTCGCGCCGAGGTGCTCCGGGTGGCGCCACGCGGTCGGGGACAGTGGGGTGAGCAGTGGGCGGTGGAGTGGCGCGGGGAGGACGGCGTGGTGGCGGTGGAGGTGTTCGACGCCGTCGTCGTGTGCAACGGGCGTTATACGGCGCCTCTGGTTCCCAAGATCCAAGGTGCCTTATCATCCTTTTTTCTATAATTCTCGTCCAAGGAAAAGAAAATCTCAGATAAAGAAAGATCTAGCTAAGCGTGTGTGTCACAGGAATCGAAAAATGGCGAGGGAAGCAAATACACAGTCACAACTATCGCATTCCAGAGCCATTTCGAGATCAGGTTAATTGCATCTCCTTTCCACCTCTTGGACGGAATCAGATCCCCTGAATTGGAGTATAAATTCAGACGCGCGCATGAATTTGGACATCATTTTCAACTATTCGATCCAAACAAAACAAACTGTCCAAATCTGATGCTGCGGTATCATACAAATAGTAGTTTGGTACAGTAAATTTGCTGCACTTTATTTACAAATATCGCGGCCACAGCGCTAGCGCACCTACTCTCATTTTATCGTTTCATTTGCTACAGTACCCCATGGATTGAGAGACTCAATTCGGGGGATTTGAGGTCTGCTGAAAGCCTGAAAGCGTTCTACAGTTTGTACCTGACAGTGTGTCTGCAGATCGTTGTTGTCGTAGGATTGGGTGCCAGCGGAATCGACATTGCTCGAGAAATCTCGCGCGTGGCCAAGGAAGTGCACATCGGAGCAAGATACTGCCAAGATCGGCTCGGCAAGGTCGAGTCGTATCGCAATACTTGGATGCACGCAGAGGTTCGACGCTCTGAACATTCGCGCTTCTTGCCCTTTGAACAGCCCATGTTCATGCCAATGCTATTGCACTGATGTGATTGTACGCTTGATGATTGATGAGTGATGAGCAGGTCGATTGCGTCCAAGATGACGGCAAGGTGCGCTTTGGTGAAGGTTCAGTGGTGGCTGCAGACACTATTCTGTACTGCACAGGGTATGGCTGAGATAATCCATGTTCATCGTTTCTTTTCTCCTTTTGCATCTCATCTGGATGGTTAATTTGGCTCAGAAGTTATACGTGAATTTGAGTTCAGGTACCGCTACCATTTCCCCTTCCTGAACCTGGACGGTCTCACCGTCGACGACAACCGCGTCGGGCCTCTGTACAAGCACGTCTTCCCGACGAAGTACGCGCCGAACCTCTCCTTCATCGGGATACCAAGCAAGGTGGTGCACACACAGAGCCTCATGATCTCATCGTTTCGCCCAGCTCCAGGCGACCAGGCGTAGCGAACCTTTGCTTAACTCGTGCTGTTTCAGAGCATCGTCTTCCAGGCGTTCGAGCTGGAGGCCAAGTGGGTGGCCGCCGTCCTGTCCGGCCGCGTCACGCTGCCCAGCGAGGAGGACATGCTGGCCGCCGTGCTCGAGGACTACCGCCGCATGGAGATGGCCGGGAAACTGAAGTGCCACACGCACGTGCTGTGGCCCGGATGGGTAAGCGTAACGCGGCAAAACACGGCGCAAGTTGCCGGGAGATGAATCCGTTTCCAGCCCGGACTCGTGGTGATCGCCTGAGATTGTGTCTGCGTTCTTGCTGCGACTAGGTGGAGTACTTGGACTGGCTCGCGGACCAGGTGGGCGAACCGCGCCTGGAGGCGAGGCGCTGGGAGGTGTACGAGAACGCGGTCAAGTGCATCTTGTCTCTGGACGATAGCTACAGAGATCGATGGGACGACGAAGAGTACAGCAATGGCACTGTGAGCGAGCAAGCAACATCGGATCGGGATTCTTCATGATGATTGATTACATCTCTGTAATCCTCGGATCAGCAATAAATTCGGTAATTCCGACTCTTTCTCTGTTCTCAGGTCTCTTAGGACCGCACCCGTCTCAGACTATGTCGGTATATTTGTGAATGTCAGTACTGTGTAAAGTTTTTATATTGTTGTAATCAATAGGTGTCAAGTATAATTAATATAAATTACCTCATCCTATAAAAATAATAAAAAATATTTTAAATAATAGTAAATAATGATAACCCTACCATCGATACATGTGATATTTACAATGGAACGAAATCCTCTATATTATTGTCCATGCAACAGAAGAGGCTGACAAGTGAACTCGAACCCACCTGTCAGCCTCTCGTATGTGTGGGCAGCAATGCAGAGGGTGTGCATCCATTTACATTATTCATTCAACAATGTTATGTCTCGTACAAATCGAGATACACCCCATGTTTGACCACCGTGCTCTCCATCCTGACCGGTCGTTGGAGGGTTGGGAATTCCTTTGCTAGTCTCTTCCACTTTGCTCCAACTGCCGTAACTTACTCCTGCTTCGACCTCTCGGTTCTACCATCTGTTGACTTCATTTAGGAAGCTTTCCACTGTATCGTGTTGCTCCTCCTTTCACATGGTGTTGCATTGGCGGACTTTTTTTTTGAAGGAACTGCATTGGCGGACTTCTCTTGACTTCAACAGCATTCAGCTGGATGCCCAAATATTTTGGCTAACAATCAAGTGCACTACTCATGTATTAGACATATAAGACAGTACGTATATATAGACTATACATAATATTTGGGGTAAATCTATTCTTTTAGACCGGAAATAGTCTTCTATTATTCCTATTTCTCCTCACATGCTTGATACATCATTAGTCTAGCCAAAACATCCCAAATTTTCTAGCCAAAACATCCCATACTTTCAAGTTTGAATGCCCAATAATGATATGGTTGGTGACATTATACCACCATTATCGGGGACACCAGGAACCTATTGTACATAGGGAGATCTATAAGAGTTAATGTGTAGATAAGATCTATAGCCCAATAAATCTGAGTAATTCGACCCAACAAAATAATGCATTTAAGAAGTTTGAAAGAAAATGCATTTATCCCTCGTTCGATTAGGGTGAAGTTGGAATGGAATGAAAGAAATTAAATACTCACATAGAGAGCGATGTATTCAGTCACTTCTAATCCCCTCTAATCCTAGAAGGTTGGGGAAAGCCTTTGAAGTTTGGAGATCAATTCTTTTCATACACTTCCCACCCACCCTAGTCGTATCACGACGCATGGTAGCGCTGTTCCATCCATTTTCTGATATCATGAAGCACATTAACAGAGGCGGAGCCAAGGGGGCTGCCGCTCCTGCTGTAACCCCTCCCGCAGCTGAGAAAACATAAACAAACTGCTCCTGAATAACTGTTGGTCTAAATACCTTCGGTTTAGGCTATAATCCATGCTCATCTCAACCCAACCTGGCAGCAGCCCCCCTATACAAAGTTTCTAGCTCCTCCCTTGATCGCAAATCACCTTATCCCCTGATTTTTATAGGTCGCCACGCATGTTTTTCTCCCAACTTGCTGTCCATCAGAGCCTTTTGAAAAGTTTATTGGGCCACTCTTCCTTTGTTGGGCATGTATATGCAAACGGGAGTCCGGTGGGCGAACTACTAGCCAGGTGAAGGTATGCCACTCCCAGGTAGACAATAAAAGGGCCTCGATTAGGTACGGTTTTTTTTTTCTTTTTGCACGGCCAAGGGATTTGGGATGATTTACAATTGGGCCGAGTAGTGGCGGGCTTTTTAAGGCTCTGTTTGGATCCGGCAGATTAATGGGTAGTTCGAACTAATAATTAGTTAACTAATTATTAATTGACTTAGTCAACTAATTATTAGTTCATTACCTGTTTGAAAGTACAATTAATTGTTAGTCTATTCTTCAATGAAATGTTTGTTTCGCCCCAGACTAATTTTTAGTCCATGCCTATTTGGATCTATGTCGAGTTGTTTGTAGGAAAAAAAATTAAAGGTATTTTAGACATTTTACAATACCTACGAATTGTTAGTCCTATTAGTCCACTTAGATCGACTAATTTGAAAACAATTAGTCTTTGGGTGGACTAAAAATTAATCCTTATATTAGTCCACCTGTTTGGAAGAAAATGATTAATTTTTAGTCAGCAAACAATTAGTTGATCGGATCCAAACAAGCCCTAAACCACCTCTCTTAGTGTCGCGCACCCCGTTTCTGAGATGCACTGTGATACATGTATCAGTCCCTAGATCAGTAGCTGATACGCACAACACAACAGAATGTATATCAAAAGCATACTTCGAAAGAAAAAACTAACCTGAGGCAGGACTTTTAGTGGCCACACCATAAAGATCTCTACAATCCCACACCGGTTGACCAACTAAAAGCAGAGCAGGCAGCGAAACACCAGAGCCCAAATTTACAAGCAGACTTGAGAAGCAGAACGAAACCAGCACAACATCTACGCAATTCTCACCATCTAAAACCACAAATGCAGGCGGGTGAGTATATAAGGTACTCAGCAAGCTTCAACACTAAGCAAAGGTATAAATAGATGCACATTGGTTGTAGCAAGGATGAGGCAGCAAGGTTCATGTTGCCAAAGAGCCAGTTTTATGCAAGGTTTACTACAGAAGATTTTATATCTATATATTAATAAGTTGGATCTGAGGGAGTACAAACCGTTCCCGTTAGTTCCCTAATTTTTAACTGGAAGGGCCTCCACTATCCCCTCCAGACACTTTTCAAAGCACGGGTAGCTACGCCCACTCACACTTCAAGGCAGTATAGAAAATCTAATCGTAGGGCGTTCGAACAGTAGCATGTCAATACCGTGACAACGGCCTATCTGGAAGGATTTTTAACTCTGCAGAGGTTGTACACTATACCCACATGTTATGCTACTCCTGATCATTAAAGTTGCATAACGCTTATTCCACATCTACGAAGTTTTCCACAGATTCCACGCAAGGTGCAAACAGAGGCCATCCCTCGGGGTTTTCTAGGCCGTCGATGACGCGTCGGTACATTCCCGGAGCCGGGTCATGAATATCCACCGCATTCACGCCTTTTCCTGGTCCCCTCTAATCCCCGGGTATTACCAAACCAGGGGCTATATCCACGGGCTTACGCTCCCGTGACGCGGGCAATTACCGTCGAAAGCCAGGCAGCGAGTCATCTCACACCCTTCTCCTGTTCCCTTGTGTCTTCACTACCGACCTCCCAGTGGTTCGATGTGGAAAGAATACGTAGAGGGCATAAGTCCTGCCCAAAATGTACAGGTTCTGTGGTTGCACGGGAATTACCAAGTCGAGGGCTAACGAACCGGTCCTTATATGGCAGGGGTGGCAGTGTCGTCCACGGCAGGTGGACCACAGCGAAGCCTACACACCTATCACCATCACCTCAGGTGAGCCCCACCCCACGGCCAGAAACATCTCCTCTTCACCTAGCACCAGTTGTTCTAATCTCGCTCCCTTTTATTTGTACTCACACCACCAAACTCTTTCAACTCATTTTGCAAATTAATGGTATATGGTGCGGCGGTGTGGAGCACCGTAAATGGGGTCCTAAGCAGATCTAGTACAAAGTAATACCCGTTCCGTAAAACTATCTAGGAACGGAATTCCTATGACTATCAAGGACACTTCGTCAATGGTTTTCAAGGAAGGTATTCATATCTATACAGCAAGTTACTGACATAAATATAATTACCTAGGAACAAATAGGATTATTACTAACATAATATTTCAAACCAAAATATCATGCATAGCAGAATAAATAGGCACTATAGCAGTATTAGCAAATTATAGGTTCAATATGAGGTTAGAGCTTGCCTGCAAACTCCTTAATCTTCAAGCTTGAGGTTGAAGGCTTCTTCTTCAAGATCTCAATATTCAATCTCTAGCTTCGCGCCCAATCTACGAGTTTCTCTTCATACATAGACCTTCTGGTCTCTCTTGAGGCTTGACTCTTTCTTACACTCAGCGTTATCTACGCGAAGGAAAAGCCTAATAAAATTACTGCGAAAGAAACACAACTCAAGAAAGAGCGATAAAATCTAAAGAACTTCAACTAAAAATCAGATAACATCGCGAGGAAAACTTAGAACAAGTCATGTATGTTGCGGTGCCTATTAACTTAGAATAAGGTTCAGTGAAGGGTTAACATGCATTTTCACTAGTACAAGCGGAAACACGGTGTGTAGTTTAGGTCATTTTGTGCATACCTTAATTTAGATCTTTTAACTAAATAATCATATCGTTTGTGCTAATAGGTGGCACGTGCACTAGTGTATGTCAATATATTGCACGGGCTTTCTAGTGAATATTTCTTGATTCTACTATACCATTGAACTCCTACGCTAAATATATGGTATTACTTTTGGTGCGGTGATGGGCATGCTATCATCATTAACTATCTAGTTTGTACCCACCTGAGTTTTTTACTTTAGGTAATTAATGATTAATCACTTAGTTTAATGTATATAATTAAACTTTTAAAACTAGCAAGTGGTACATGTGTGGGTGAATGCAGGACAGAATGCTTGTAGGCTGCCATCTAAGTAATCATTTACTTTCTAATGTTTAGCTATTTGTATTTAACTATTAATCATATGATTCTAACCTTAGACTAGATTACTTAGTGCTAACATGGGTATGCATACTATGGTGTGCTAAATAATGAGGTTATGCTATCCTGTGGCGTGCCTTAGCTAGTATAAATCTATGCTTAGTATGCATCAAAGTTAAAGACTTGCACAAACAACGAGAAAACAAAAGAAGGAACACGATTAAACTCAGCGAAGGACTTACTATTAAAACAAACCAGCAAGATCGGATGTTGGCTGAGGCTTGGATAATTCGATGTGGTTGAGCTTGAGACAACGGTTCCAACGGTGTCAAACTCATTGAAAATGGAGTTGAGGGGTGGCGGTGGTGAGACGGACAAGATATTCACGATGGGAAGATAGGAAATCTCCCCCGTGGACACGCTATCTGGCATGTGTCCACAGCTGTCGGGTGTGTGTGCAGGCGTGAAACAGGGGACGAACTTCGTGGTGATGTTGCCAGCTAGTCTGTGATCGAAAACTGGCAAAGGCTGCATGGACATATGGCTTGGCCTGTGTCCATGGCCTCTAGACACCTGCGTGTCCAGAATCGAGGAAAACATCATGTGGACACGTGGTTCGGCCTGTGTCCACAGCCCCTGGACACACGGGTGTCCAGAATCGGGGATTTCTCCGTGGACACAGAGTTCTGTGACGTGTTTATGGACATGTGAAAATATGAGCTGTAATCGTGTCCGTGGACACGTGGACTGTGACCGTGTCTGTGGACACGTGAACTGCGACGTGTTCGTGGACACGTGAAAGTGAAAGTTCGGGGTTTTGTGGAAGTTCGGGGATTCGTGGACACATGAAAGTTCGTGGTTTTGTAGAAGTTCGAGGATTCATGGACACGTGAGGGTGAAAGTTTGTGGTTTTTTGGAAGTTCGGGGTTTCCGTGGACACGGGAAAGTTCGGGGTTTTCGTGCACACGGGAAAGTTCGAGGCTTCCGTGGACACGGGAAAGTTCGGGGTTTCCGTGGACACGGGAAAGTTCGGGGTTTCCGTGGACACGTGAAATCGTGACGTGTCCGTGGACACGTGAAAACTGTGACGTGTCCGTGGACACGTGGGCACATGAAATCGTGACGTGTCCGTGGACACGTGGACACGTGAAAACTGTGACATGTCTGTGGACACGAGAAAACTGTGATCGTGTCTGTGGACACATGGACACGTGAAAACTGTGACGTGTCCGTGGACACAGGGACACGTGAAAATTGTGATCGTGTCCGTGGACACAGGGACACGTGAAAACTGTGACGTGTCCGTGGACACGGAAAAACTGTGATCGTGTCCGTGGACACAGGGACATGTGAAAACTGTGACGTGTCCGTGGACACGGGAAAACTGTGACGTGTCCGTGGACACATGGACATGTGAAAACTGTGACGTGTCCGTGGACACGTGAAAATGGGAAAACTGTGATGTGTCTGTGGAAACGTAAAAACCGTGACGTGTCCGTGGACACGTGGGCACGTGAAAACTGTGACGTGTCCGTGGACACGTGGACACGTGAAATCGTGACGCGTCCTCCGAGTCCGGTAGTGACCCGACTGGGGGTCACGGAAGCGTGACCGTGTCTAAGCTTGTGGACACGAGGTCCGAGGCTAGTGGTGACCCGGCTCAGGGTCACGAGATTGTGACCGGGTCCAAGTTCGATTCGGGGTCACAGAAAGGTGTCCGTGTCCGAGCTTCAGAACATGTGTAAATAGGTCAGGTGGCAACTGTGTCTTGGACACGTGCCGATTAGGGAGCCCAACCCTCAGGGGTGCGTGCGTGTGTGGGTGCTTCAGTAATTCCAGAACCGTGCAGGAGCTTTGCTGTAACAGTGAGAATCACTAAATTGTAAATAACAAAAACTCCCGGAGGACCAATCCGTGATTTGATCAAGTACTACTTGGCTCAGGAAGTTGACTGACGAATTCTAAAGGAATAAGAGGGCTTCTTTGCAAAGTAACTTGTTACCTTCGGCTCCCCTGTCCAAAATGTGATGGACCGTAGCAGGGGCCGGTCCTTGCACTCCGCCGTGGATGCCGGCGGCGTTGAGGCGGCCAGCCTAGTTGGGGAGCTGGGCTCTGGGCAGGAGAAGGGCAGGGCGGTGCACTGAACCTAGCCATGTTCTCAGGTGTGTTGGGGAGTCATCACGAGGGGCCGGCACCGGAAAGCTCGCAGGCTCGACGGCGGCTCATGACGCCAGGGCGCGGGAGAGGCGGAGGGACTCGGAGCTTCAGCAAAAGCGCAAGTGGGCGACGTGGTGGTGCACGTGACGAGCTCGGACGAGACGAAGAGACTTTGCAGCGCGCCATCGACGAGTAGAGGGTGGCGCGCCGTGGGGATGCGCGGCGACCGAAGGAGCTTGGGCTTCTGCCCGGGAAGCATGAGGGCAGTGCCGAAGAGCTTCCTGCGGGGTCGGATGTGCCAGAGAGGGGCTAGGGGTAGACAGCGTCGGAGAGGGGGCGTCCGGCATGGCGGCGCACGGCGGGTTTGGCTCTGAGGGCAGGATGACCGAATAGGGATGGGGCGCGGTTGCTTCGACTCGAAGGTGTTGCGGCGCGTGGAGGAGCACGTGGCAAGGCGTGGGTCGCAGGTGCCGCACGCGGATGGGCGCGTGGCAGCGCGCGCGGGTGTCCGTGCCAGCAGCGCGAGGAAGAAGACAGGAGAGGAGGAGATAGGGACGGAGAAGACGCTGACAGGCGGGACCCACGACTTCTTTCTATTTTTCTGATTTTCCGGAATTTCAGCAGCAGCCTCTGTTTTTCCCTCAAAAGGTCAACCTGCTGAGCTCCGATAAACGTGAAATTTTGCAGGGTTGAAGAACTTTTCAGGATGAACAACTTTCGTTTTGGGATCATCTTCAAATTCTGAATAGATTTTATTCTATGGAATTTGGAGGATAAATGGCTATTTGAATGGGGGAAATTAATTTGAATGAAATAAATAAGTCTCAAGAGAATTAGGCGGGTTTGGAATTCAAGGAATTCGATAAGACAGGAATTCACAAGTATTGGGTTCGAAGGAGTCGGATGAATTTCAATGTCAGAGAAGTTTGTCGGGTTTAGAATTTAAAGGTTTGAAATAAGTTTGAAATTCAAAAGAACACAAGAAAATAAACGAAAAGAAAACGGAAAACAAAAAGGGGTCAAACACTCGACACACTTTCAAATTTTAGTATTTTGAAATCTTCAATTTAGATAAGTTCAAATTTAATGAGGTTTTGCCATTTGAAACAGGAACGAAAAGAAAAGGTGAGAAGTGAAAAGAAATGTGTTAGGGTGAAAGTTAAAAAAAAATTTGAATTACGCATTTTTAAATTTGTTCTAAAATTCGGGATGTCACACTTAGAAATGTATTTCTACAATTCTACTGACGAGTTTTTATGTGGCCTATCACACAATATTAGCCTCATTATCAATGGCAGGTCATGCAAGCGCTCGCCGCTGATCTAATTCTAGTGGTGGGCTTTTAGTGTGACCTGCCATCTGGCCCACTATAGTGGCGACTTTTTCGGCCCTATGGCCGTCACTATTTTTGTTCTGTGAAATGTCACGAAAAATAATTTCTGTAGTAGTGATTTCAATAGGAAAACCATAGTAATATTATGTTTTCTTCTAGACTATTTTTTTTATTTAGCCTTGAAGCAAAAACATGTCTGTGCATACGCACATAACATGTTTCTGTGCATGCACTTAGCTACGAGTACTAACCAACACTCCAACACGTCAGACGTGTCCCGGCCCGATCAATAACAATTCACGGACTACCATCATCATGTGGCTAGCCGCTCTTTATTTTCTTCAACTAATAGAAAAAAAAAAAAACTGAGTCCCACAGATCCGCAGAAACGCATTCGCGTTTCTCCACCAGACCGGAGACCGACTGCGAGCGTAAAATACGGCTTCATTGGCGCTTGGCGCTAGCAGAGAGCCGACCCGGCCGGAGACGCGACGGCCCGCGTCGACGACGTTGACGCTTGGCCGGCGGCGTCGCTGCTCGACCACGCACAAGTCGCGGCCCGCGAACATTGTTTAGGCAAGTGGTGGGCATGCAGGCGGCTTCCTCAGGAATTGACTTAATAAAAATGATGAAGCAACGATCGACGTCGAGTCGTCGACCTCCATCGCCGGCGCCCAAGGTATCGCCTCTGCCCTGCCACGATGCTTCATTCCGTCTTGTTTCCCGAAGCTCACACCGCCGAGACGAGCGACACGTGCTATCATGCATCGTTTCGAGGATTTTCCACGTCATATAGATCAGGTCAGCTAGCTCGAAATGATCAAACGTCAGTGGAACACGCGCCTGGGTACTCCTCTCCCCATTTCACGAAACAAAATATTTTTGTTTATTTCTAAAGAAGTTAATTATTATTGCAGAATAACGCATTTAAAGCCTCCATTAGAACAAAGAAATTTTTTCTGGTCCTGTATTTTTTTTTTATATTGAACTGATTTATATGAAATTACTGTGAGATTTCTACTTATGAAAATCTTGCGTTCCAAAATAGGCCTAAACAGTTTTCATAACTGAAATAGCAAAAGGTGGACATAAAAAAATACACTTTTGTTTTTTAATTGTTATTAGCAATGACTTTTAATATCACCATTAATATTTCATCTTAAAAAACTATGATAAATATCATATACTCTCTTCATCCCAACAAACGTCTTATATTAGGAGCTAGGCAGAGATTAAGAAGAGATGAATAAGCAGAGAGAGTGCAAATAAAACAAGAGTTAAAAGAAGAGACATAGAGATAGAGGTGTATAGGAGAGATGATGATGATTGTGTTTACCAGCGTGGGCTATAGCCTGACAGCCGCATTTCACTGTAGTTTACACAGGGTACAGTAAATAGCGATGCTGTAAAAACTACTCTCGAATACACGCAATATGTTTTATGGGATAAAATTTGAATCATAGAATTGGGATGGAGGGAGTATATTGTTATAATTCGCTTTATCATTCACTGTATTTGATACACGACGTTAAATTTTACACATTTAATCTAATTTTTAAATAAGAAAAATGACTAAAATTGATGTTAAAACTTAAACGACCGCAACAATTAAAAAACAAATGAGAGTAATATACAGTGCATGTGTTAACATTCTGAGTTGTGATATTTGAATCGTCTCGTCTTCTGTTCTCTCCTCTCACTTGCATTTTGCAGCATAAATAAGAGCGAAATAATAATTCTTTTTTCAAAAAAAAAGAGCGAAAATATAATGCCGACAACTTACGCCACCTGATCGCTTATCATGTGAGAATGAATAATACAGTTCCACTAATATTTTACTTGGTCCATCTGGCTCTTGGAGATACCCAAAAGAGCACGGAGGGAATCCTGCCGCGGATAGAGATTGTGAGCAAGAGAACCCTATTTTTTGCTCAATTATTGTGTTTGACTTGCAGATTATGCTTTTAATAATTCTTGCTCTTACCTTAAAATCATTTCAACTTGCAAATTTGTAAGTGCGCGGCACAACTCATCCAACAGTCATTGTCTGATAGAACTCATGAGTTCTGATTCATTGAAAGCGAGATGTATACATGTCAAATGCTGATTCGAATTAAGATAAGAGGAATCATTTGGTAGTAGTATAATAATATAATGGGATCCCTAATATAATTGATGATGGTGTACTAGTATTACTAGTTTCTGGCTCAGGGGGCCTCCAATCATTTTTCTAGTCTACAGGAGAAGATAAGGAAAACGAAGTAACTCTATTTTTAATGGTGATTATGTGATCTCGAGTTTGGAAGGGCCGTGATGAGAGTCAATTACTCGACCATGCAATCAGGAGTATCTTGTTTTGAAATGACTGACATGGCTTGCTTGGCTCTCTGAATCTGCTTGGGGCCGGTCAAGGGCTCCTTTGCAACACTTGATTTTCACATAATTTGCACAATAATTTTATAGTATAAACCTGACAAAATTATCAGCCTGTGCTTTACTTTCTCCTCCAGAAACGAAGAACACAGGAACTAGAACGCTGTTTCGGAAATACCAGCAGCTTTTGAAAATCCAGAATTGATTGGTTTGGACGAGTAATACTTAATTAGGAAACCGACACCCGGCATTGTCCAACAATTACACAGGCGCAGTGCCGGCTTTATATTTTCAGAGGCCCTGGGGCGAACTCAATGGCAGGGCCCTTTTGTAAATATATTTTATTATACACTTTATCAAATTTTAAAATATTTTCACGGTTGATTTTTAACATCAATTTAGTTATTAATTTTTTTAAAAAAATTTGTTCAAATGTGTAAAATTATTAGCCGTATTTAAACACTACTAATAATAAAGCAAACTATAATAAAATATATTATATTTACCGTACTTTTGGAATAACACGAATGATCAATCTTGATATTTAACGGTAAAAATAGAGACTAAAGTATAAATCTAGTTAATGATATGAACATTTTTCATAAGATGCTAACCTGCTAAATTTCAATAATTTTCATTCAAAATCCACTTCACCTCTTGGCATGATTCCAACTTAAATGGGTTCTTTTATCTTTGAACTTCGTCCAGAAAAATCAGTATTAATTTTAGAAGTATACTCTATCCGTTTTTTAATTGATGTCGCCGTTGACTTTTAAATTCAACTTTGAACATTCGTCTTATTCAAAAGCTTTTGATAAATTGCATATATTTTGATATAATTTGATTTATTATTAGAGTTATTTGAATCACAATTTAAAATTTTACACATTCAAATAATTTTTTTAATAAGATAAACCGTCGAAGTTGAATTTAAAAGTTAATGAATATCACTTAAAGAACAGAGAGAGTAGAAGTTAGCTAAACGAAGATTTTGAAGAGGAAAACAATTTCTGAAAAAGAAAAGTAGTCACAGCCTCACCTGTCAGGGCCATCCTCCTGTCTTCTTCCTCCTCTCGATAATGGGCAGGAAAAAGCAGCCAGCAGTTTCAAAAAAAAAGCAGCACTTTGTTACCTTATTTCTTAGCTGTGAACTCTTCCTATCGCTGCTTTGAGGCTCCTACCTCCATTCTCATCCATTTTTGATCCATCTCCACAGCAAAAACTGACCCCTCTCTCTCTACATACATTTCACCGAGCTCACCTGATTCTTACGGCCCCTGCCTGGCTGGGCCCTAGGCCGTCGCCCCTATAGCCCCGTCCCAAAGCCGGCACTGCACAGGCGCATGCAGATTGTTTGCCGTGGCTTTTGCTCCCTAATCAACGAGCAAGGCGGAGCTTAATTATCCTCCAAATGACTGTAGCTTGCCAGCTTCATTCCCACACCATGTGATTCTCATTCTGTCAAGCATCTACACGGAGATCGACGCGCTGATGGTGTTTTGGCCGTTGCGAGGTGGACTTCAACTTTCAGGTTGGGTTGTATGCAAGATTTGTATCTCTCTATCCGCAAAAGTGCAGCGATAATGGATTACTGCATTTTTTAATTTATCGCATAAATATTGGAGAAGAGCGACGCTCTGTAATGTGTAAACATCTAATTATTGGCCCCAGTTGTCCCATTTGAAGGAGAATCTGTGGAGCTGTTTCATTGGAATAGATCGAAATCAGACTGACTTGTTGAATATTGTGCGTGATTCTGTATCATGACACCAACAGATAAAAGGTTTTGATTAGGATTTGGATGAACTGATCTTTTTTCCGGGTTTCGAGTTCACTTTAACAGGTTCCATTCCTTCTTGCTGATAGCGAGGTGTTTACCTATATAGTATCTGTTCTCACCAATCTACTGGTAATTGGTTTCTAGGAAAGACGAAAGGAACACCAAAGAACTCATCCAAGAACAAGATGTTAAACCTTTTACTGTCACTCTAGATAGACCCTGATGAAGCTAGATGCGCAATATGGGGGCGAATACTTTCTTCACGCGCACAGTACGTGCACAAAAAAGTTCTCCCAATTCAATGAAAAATCGCAAGATTTGTAACTTTTTCATACAATGACTAGCAAAAATGGTTAACAGTGTGTAGTATATTTTGTTAGTAATTATCATAACGGTGGGAAATTAGCTTGTAGAGAATAATGTTGTTGGTAATGTGATAATTCTGTAGTGAAATCTCTCCCTTTTTTCCCAGAAATAAAGACTCAATCAAATTAATCTCAATCAAACCTAACTTCATCAGGCCCCCTTTTCATTTTTCATGTGAAACTCCTGAATAATTCATGTGAAATTCCTGCGTTGCAAAGAGGATCTCAGTTTGAAAAATATATTTGCAATTGAGCAAATTACTTATTTCTCCCTGTTTTGAGGAGCTATCTTGTATTTATCCCTAAAAGTTTTTACTTCCCTTATATACTCGATTTTTATAACTCTATCCCTTTTATCCTCTTTTTCCATATTTTTTTGAGTATGTGAATAATTTTACCCTCAACAAACTATCTCTTATTTACACCTAAATTGAATAAATAAACAAAAATGTTATTTATATTTTTATTTTCAAATTACTAATTAATCAAAAGTTAAGATAATATAAATAATATAAGAACATAAGAACATATTTAGCAACAACACTAATTTTACATATTATTATATTATTTCAAATGATATTATGAATATGTTAAGTTATTTTCTATAATATGTAAAATTAGTGTTGTTGCGTACTCATGTTCTTATATTATTATATTATTCATATTATCTTAATTTTTGATTAATTATTAACTGAAAAGAAACATAAATAACTTTTTCTTTATTTATTTAATTTGGGGTAAATAAAGAATAGCTTGTTGAGGGTAAAATTGTTCAAAAACTCAAAAATATAGAAAAAGGGGTAAAAGGGATAGAGTTTTAGAATTCAGATATATTTAAAAAGTAGAAATTTTTAGAGACAAATAAGGGATAGATTCGCAGGGGAAAATAAGTAATTTGCTCTTTCAATTTATTACTCAGCATAGCCTTGCACAAACTAGTGACCGTGTTCCTTCCCGTCTCAAGTTGCTTTCAAATGCTGACTGGCGTGTGATTAATCTGAGGTAGCCCAAAGCCTCAGGAACGATGAACAAAAACCAAAACAGCTGTTTACACTATACCAACAAGACTATGTGGCATATGACACGACCCTGAGAGACTCTCTTATTTTACTCAATTATTTGTCCAGTTGCCTGATAACTTATCTCCACTTCCAAACTTCTTTCGCAGTAACTTCGTGTAGGCGTATGAAATAGCACCTCGTATATAGGTGGGATGTTCAGTCGCTGTGTGGCTTAGCTTTATGGCAGATCGTTGTCAAACTTTTTTTTTTTTCTTTGGCTGAACTCGTAATGAAGTATACGTAGTATCTCTGATGGATAACGCTCAGCTGCCAGGGTGTTCTTGGTTTCAGATGAACACACAATTCCACCATTGTCCATACAAGTATCTTTCTTTAAAACTGTTCCAGTTTCGGTAATTGTACTGATTTCTTGGCTAAAATTGAATGCAGCGTAGCATCGGTTGCTAGTCTATAAACCTGAAACACAAATAATGTCAAAAAACTTTGAAGGTTCTCTACGCCTTTTGGTGAAGCCAGAATGCAGCGTAGCATAGGTTGCTAGTCTATAAACCTGAAACACAAATAATGTCAGAAAACTTTTAAGGTTCTCTATGCATTTTGGTGAAGCCATACCAAACGATATAAGAGAGTCATTTTTCTTTTCTTTTTTTTTTTTAGGTTGAAGCCGTATGGAAAAAGGATAAGAAGTAGGGGGCATGAAAACGTAGCTTCATCGGCTCTCCCAGCCAGTGTTGGCACTCAATATTCAAACCGCCCCACATTTTCTAGAGAAGATATAGAATAAGTCGTTCTACGAAATGTTTTCAGACAATACAGAGCTAGAAAAAGCTATTTTTCCAGGCAAGCAAGAACAAAAAGCTATTTTGAGAAGCCAGAGCCTACCAAATTGGCCCTTAATTTCGCGTATGTAGAAAGGATGAAAACTTTAATTTTGTGAATCTTGACATCGTTCAATGAATTTTATTAGAATGTAGTGTAACTGCAAGACTCTCGGTTTGATTGGTAGGTTGGTTGGTTGGTCCAAATTCCGCACCCGCGTACAGATATGCATTACCAGAAATGGTTTTGTCCCATTGAAGATCTGAATTAGCCTTTGCGATTGCAGAAGGACAGGATAGGTGGATAATTAAACGCTAGATTCAGACAAACATTGGCATCACATCCTCATGATGCCTCAAAATTCAAATCGAGTCGACGGGTCGAGGGAGGACGAACATGCTAGAGGACCAAATTGTCGGTTAAAAACGGCAGCTGGGTCCTGGGATAGAGATGGCATTGCCTCATGTCTCATCCCTCATGGATTGGGGCATGCGTCTTCTCTCACTAGAAACCTGCCCATTGACGTTGATGACATGGACCTTTTGATGATACTCGTGTATATTTGTAGGAGTACCATCTCCTTCTAGTGCTGACTATGCGTGGATTGATCCTTCCATCTTGGTTCTTGTGCCGTCGGTATTGCAGGAACTGTGGTTCCTCTTCCTCATGATTAAAAAAAAACTCGACTGCTTACGATGGCCATGCTGTGAGCATATATATGGTTAACACTCGTGGCTACTTTTAATCTTCAGTGCTTTCGTTAGACAGAAAACATGGATGCAGTGCTTTGGTTGTAGGTATAACAAACAAACTCACTTATAATTCTACGAGCTGCAGATAGACTATCTGCTGTAAAGTTCATGATGAAGGCATACAATTTACTGGTTGGCCAGATCATCTACTTTCATAATTCAATCCTTGGACAAATTCTGCCACTACTATACACGTTGTCCAATCGTCACTCTTACAGAAACTCGAAAATGCGACACTCTGACTGAGGCAGCAGCAAGTTGACTGGAAGGAGTGAACAGCCCCAGAGAACTCGAAGATCCACTTACATTGTAACATACCGGAATTTCAAATTAATAAAGCGGCGAATTTCTCAATTTTTGCTCTGATTAAAAATTATCTGTTCCAATTTTCGTTCTATTCAAAAATCAGTTGTTTCGAACTTCGTTTCGTCTGAGTTTGAAATTCTTTTATCTAAATTGTTTTGGTGCCAAAATAATTTAGTCCGCGTATTTTACGTTGAGGCTAAAATTATTTTTCAAAATCTCTTAATTAATTTTCAAATCTCTAATTATATCTTCTCTAATTATTTTCTTCAGCCTTAATTATTTCACAATTTTTAATTAATTCCTGAATTAAATTCTCAACCTTCATTCTTACCTCTTTCCTTTATAAATATCCTCTTCATCCTTATCCTCTTTCCCCGTTCTCCTTTCCCCGTTCTCTTTTCCTCTTCTAGAAAAATTTTGCATAGCTCTGACGTCATCACCAAGTCGATCCTCATCCGCGTCGCCCAGCCCGCTCGTCCGAGCCGATCGGGTTCGTCCGCGTCATCACGCCCAGTTGACTGCGCCCCGTCATCGCCGTCCTCATCTACCGCGTAACCTCTTTCCTGCCGTCTCTGACCCACACTGCCTCAACCCTTCCACCAGGCCGTTGCCGTGCAAGTCACGCCGAGGAGGGTGTGGTGCAGTAGAGAGCAGTGGAGAGCATCGAGCTGTAACCGAGTTTCCGGCAGAAGAGGACCTGTTCCCGGTGAGTTTTTCAGTTGTTTTTCTTCCATCTCGCCTTGCCGCCGTGAGATGTGTGTGAAGACGAAGGCCTGACCGTTCTTATGCTAGGAGTCATCAGAGCGCGTGGATCGTCGAAGTTTCGTTGAGCCAGAGCTGGTGCTCGACTGCTACAAGGCTGTCGTCATCTGCCGTTGGATGCAACCCCCGTCTCGCTTCGATCGGTAGTGCAAGTCCTCGGTGAGCACCCAGAAGTTCCTCCGTATAGTTTGCCTCTGGATGCAGTTCCGTTTTGTGCTTTGGTTTCGATAGTGTTCAGTAATGGTGCTTTGGTCAGTTGTCCGCGGTTTTGTGCGCGCTGTGTTGTTGGTCAAGAGAGGCAGCGTTCCGATGTTCTCTGACTTGTTGCGTTCTCCACCGGCGAGTCTGGGCAGTTGAGAGTAGCAGCAGGCTTGGGTGTTCGGTGTCAAGCGAGCCACGTTCAGTGCGAAGTCTTCAAGGTTTTTCTATGTCATAAAATTCTTTTGTGCAGTTAATATTTAGGAATCAAAGTGAATCTACGTTTGATCTCAGTTATTTCTCAAAATTATTCTGTTAATTTGTCTTATCGCATTGTCGTATAAGGTTGTTTTGAGAAATGTTTTGCGCATGTTTAGCCGAATAGTTTTAATTTAGATTTAATTTTCGGTTTTAATTGTCACGTAATTAGTGTCTAATTCTCTGCTCGTTTTGTGTTTAGCCGGTGTTCCCGAGGAGTTCCGTGAGCCAGCTCAGTTCGACGATCCGGATCCCGACTTCGATCCCGAGTTGTCAGGCAAACTGCGTTCCTTCATCACTTTTTACTCAGTATTTTAAACTGTATGTTTTATTGCAACTCTAATTTGCATGCCAACTATTTTAAAATGTGCTAGCAACATTTCTAAGCCGTGCCTGTTTACTGTTCCACAAATATGAACCCTAAGATTGCTTTAGAATATTTATTTTGTTTTTATGCTTAGCTATGCTTAGTCGCATTTATTTTTATCTCACACTTATCACTATAAAAATGGAATTTGTGTTAAATATTTTTGAACTGTACTTTAAATGTGTGAGTTTTACAAATAACTATACATAACTATTTAGCGAGAGCAGGATGGAGTACGAGGAGCTGGAAGACTTTTGGGAAGTCTCTGTGGGCCAATCTGTTGCGGGTACAACGAAAAGATCCGGCCTAGGATCTTTCCGTGAGACTTGTTGTTGGCGTTGAGGTTGAAGATAGTGTCTGCCGCGGTAATTAAAGACCGAGTCTTTTGAGTCTTGTACGCTCAATTGACAACCATGCACACCACGTTACTTTGTATGGGCAGTTGGCTTGATCTTGAAGCTTGCCGAGACTGGTTGTTTACCCGTGGGTTGGCGGTGTTGTGTTAGTGTGGTGTAGAGCTCTGACTCCTCACATGAAATCGAGATACTCCACCTGTAGTAGGCTCTTCACAGCTTCAGGACTCGATTGCATAGGATTTTGAGATCTTTGTCTTGGAGGACGAATGACACCAGATAAATCTTGTGGACGGGTCTTGTGTGTTCGTCGAGACTACGATAGTAGTTCCCGATGACGCTTCTCGTGGGTCTAGTGCATAACCTATACAGAGTTTTAGTCGATGCGCATTATCATGTCCTTTTGAAAAGACACCTCCCTGAGTTGTGCTCCTCGTTGTGTAGTTTTGTTTTTCTTTCTCCTCTTCTATTTCAAAATATTTTGGACTCTGCCCTTTGAGCTGTGGCCGAGTGTGGAGGTTACATCGGTATTTAAAATGAACCTCTGTCCGAGATAACGGAGATCTCTGCGGAGCAAAATAATAAAATTTGACAATTTTAAAATAAAGCTTTCTTGCATCTTTAAGATAAAATATAATGTTTTAAACTTGCATTTTTTTAACACTTGAGCCATGTCTTTATCCTTGAAACCTTTTGCATGCATACATTGTTGTTAGGTAGTATGTGGTTTGCTGAGTATTCATACTCATAGCTTTCTAATTTGTTGTTTTCAGAGGATACTTTCAGCTTCGACTTCGAGTACGTCTCTGACGGTCTGTGACGTCCGCTCCTGCGCTCAAGCTTACATGTGTGGAGAAGGTTCGCTACTGCTGTCATGTTGATACTTTCGTTGTCGCTCTTGTTGAATTTTTGATAGTGATCTATCTGCTCTGAGATGTTTTCAGTCCGTGTGTGGTTGAAACCCTTTAAAGGATTTTATTCTAATAATTCACTTTGACTTGTTATTTTTTATTCTTGTTTTTTGTTTAATATTTTTGTTATGTTTTTTTGATTAATCGCTTGTGATGTCATGCTTATCAAACTTTTAGGATCGACAAAGTTAGAAAAAATCGAGTCTTATAAAAAAAATAAGAAAAATCTCGGTCGTTACACACTTACACCCAGAGAAGGAAACTCGAAGATGCAAACAGCTGAATAGCCCCATTGGAGCTCGAAGAGCTGGTCGCCGCGATCAACGAACTCGGAAATGTTTACATGGAGTAGTATATTTGCAACCGGCGTACGTGACGCTTCAGATGTTAGGACTTGAATTGGTTTCGAGGGGAAAACCATCGGCAGACTTGGTCTCAGGAACGCAAGCTGCAAGTGGAGGTAAGTAGTGTTGTGACGTCTGAAGAGATTATCTTTGTTTCTTTAGTGCATTCTGCCGCCAAAGTAGTTTCTTTTTTTGGTTTGTCCATGTGAAGCAGACAACGATGGAAACAAGAGGTTATGGTGTGGTATCGATGGTAAAACAGAGCACAATATCTGGTCTGTGAATCTAGCGACAATGCATTTAAGTTCACGGTTTCAATTGTTGATCAAAGAACTTTTGGCAGTAGTAGTACATGGGACAGGTTGCGGGGGCCGGTTCGTGTGCGACGCATAAACGAAGCTATTGGCAGATCTACCTGCTATCATCATGTGATCACCAGGGTTAACCCATTTGGAGTATATCTAGCTCAAGGGTTAACGGGGTCCCGTGCTGCGAAGCTCTCCCACATGCTAGATCTTCTCCTTCGGTTAGTTACTCATGGTGATGAGCTACTAATGCAAGCTCAATCAGTGGAGCACGTACGAGCGGCGATCCACTTGTGCCAGCCTGAATGGACTCCGGCAGAGGCAGACTGGCCGCAGGACCTGCATCTGACCAACCGGAGGAAACATGATTAAACTCTTGGAGCACTTCGTGTCTTTGACGGAGATAGATCCAAAATCCTGCTCTCACTTTTCATCGAGCATATTGCTGGATCCTAGTGAATTGATTCATTTTTCTCTATCAGCTTTTTGAGTCAATTAATTGGTTGGTATATATAAATTAATATGATATCAGAGTCAGAGATCGAGTTGACAGGCACGATTTATTAAAATAAATTATAGTCTACTTTTATTTTACATTTGTGTTTACAAGACCTGCACGTAAAGAGAAGTGTTAAAAGTATAAGTAAATTGTCTATCAATTGGTTTCTCTTTTCATTTTTGGCTAAAAACAATGGTTTGAAGTGAGAACTACATGGGGAGAATTTCATCCGTGCGTTGTAGTCTGAGTTTTTTGCAAATAAAATCTTGGGCTTTATTTGAAACATTGATTTTCATAGTAAGCATACAGTAACATTATCAAATAAAATCAATTTTATAGGAAAAATATAGTTCAATAAGGTCGGCACGTGCTCTGCCGGTGGACGGCGGCCGGGACGGAGGATAAGGAGACCAAGGTTCCAAGTCTTCCACGGTGGACACGCGCAATTTTACATAAATACATAGTATTTGCATATTTAGTTCATTCAAATTTGCACGGCAATGTCAACGCGTGTCCCTCAAGTAGCTAAGCTAGGGAGCGGGCCGTGTCCATCAGACATGGACGGCTTGTGGCTGAAAACAGAACGAAGTGGACGCGCGCTGTGCGAGCTGCACGATGACTGGCCGCCGACGGTGAGGGTCACATATGTGATATGTCGACGCTGGAAACCTTACCCTTCCCGTTACTACTTGGTGACAGAGGATCTTTCAAGGGTCCCATCCAAAGGCTGCGGTTTTCACTGACTCGGCGACTCCTGTTCTGTGGGAATTCAATCGTCGTCTTAACTGGATTTTCTCTCTTGCTCGAAATGGACGGCGTGGTCCTCGGAAAGGGGAAGGTGGATGGTACTTTGCTGAGCAAGTTACAGAGGAGGACCAGGCTAGTACTCTCTCTATTTTAAAATATAAATATTTTTAGGTTTAATTAAAATTAAATTTTTATTACTTTGACTATTTAATAATATATAATTAATAGTATTTTATTACATACAAATTATATTTTTTAATTCATCATTAAATAAATTTTCATAAAAATTATATTTTTATATTAAAAAGTATGTAATTTTTTATATATTATTGATAGAATTTAAAAAATTTTAACTTTATTTAAACTTAGAAATGCTTATATTTTAAAACAGAGATAGTACTGTTATTGAACGGTTCTCTATCAGAAGAAATGGGAACTTTCTACTTTTATGACAGCATATACAGTACACATCAAACTTTTAAGGTCCATTTCTTGAATGGGATCGGAGATCTTTCAGATCCTCGAAGAATTATCTGGAGCGAACTTTTTGCTTTAATTTTTCACATTGCAAACTACTCTCTCCGATTTTAAAATATTGACATTGTTGACTTTTTGACATTAATTTTAATTATTTATTTTATTAAAAAAGATAAATAGAATATATTTTTGTTATAATTTGGTTTGAAACACAACTAATAATTTTACACAATTGAATAATTACTTGAATAAGATGAATGGTAAAAATTGATGTTAAAATTTAACGGTGTCAATATTCTAAAAACTGGAAAGAACAGTAAAATTCCTACTCAAACGTGTAACATTTGATTTTGTAAAAATGTGACATTTCTTTCCCCAAAAGTAAAGGAGGAGGATGCACAAATCGAATAGCTACATCAACGTTCTACTGTGCTTTCCATATTGATTGCGGCTAGAATATCTAGATCAACCGGTCCATCCGCGCCCAACGGGGTCGTAGTTTTCTTGGACCTTTCTTTCCTCCGCCAATCCTCGCCAATAATTGAATAAAATATAGCGAGCGAGTGCCAGAGTGATGGGAAGCGGTGACCGGAGGAGATACTGATTCCCCCACATGGCACATTGGTTTACTATTTTCTGTTTTAATCAGCTGGTTACACCTAGCTAGCAAAGGTAATGGAGGGGGATCTCTCAGATCCGGGGTAACCCGATTTCCGACGCAAAGATCCACCTCTCGGTCGCCTATAAAAGCCGCGGTCCCGGCTGCTCTGCCTTCCATCTCCAAGCCCAAGAACCAGCAGCCATCGTCGTGCGCCGGTCGAGCCGACGAACCCCACCCCAACCCCCTTGATCGCTCTGTGAGCGAGCTCGAGCTCCTCGACGTAGCGTCAACACCTGTCCCATCCTGAGCAAGTAGAGGAAGAGGTTGCGATGGTCACTGTTCTGCCGGAGACCGCGGGTGACGGCAAGGCCCTGACGGACGCCTGGGACTACAAGGGCCGTCCCGCTTCCCGCGCCACCACCGGCGGCTGGGGATGCGCCGCCATGATCCTAGGTAATAACCATTTCGCTTCACGAATCAAGATCACGGCGAATGGCCTGTTATTGTTTGTTCGTGCTGTGTCCGGCCACTTGCGTTGCTTTGGTCCGGGAATTAACCGGTGACTGATGAATGAATGAAGGCGCTGAGCTGTTTGAGCGGATGACGACGCTGGGCATCGCGGTGAACCTGGTGCCGTACATGACCGGCACCATGCACCTCGGCAATGCCGCGGCGGCCAACACCGTGACCAACTTCATCGGCAGCTCGTTCATGCTCTGCCTCCTTGGCGGCTTCATCGCCGACACCTACCTCGGCCGCTACCTCACCATCGCCATTTTCACCGCCGTCCAGGCCACGGTACGTTCGTCGCACGCAGGATCGACCCCTTGTGCGTGCCATGTTTTTTTTTTTTTTTTTGAGTCCATGTGAATGACAGAAGAGTGGCTGTTGTTTCTGTACAAGCAGGGCGTGATGATCCTGACGATCTCGACGGCGGCGCCGGGTCTTCGCCCGCCGCCATGCTCGGACGCCAAAGGCGCGAGCCCTGACTGCGTGCCAGCCAACGGTACGCAGCTCGGCGTGCTGTACCTGGGGCTGTACCTGACGGCGCTGGGCACCGGCGGGCTCAAGTCGAGCGTGTCGGGGTTCGGCTCCGACCAGTTCGACGACGGGCACGACGGCGAGCGCAAGAAGATGCTGCGTTTCTTCAACTGGTTCTACTTCTTCGTGAGCATCGGCGCGCTGCTGGCCGTCACGGTGCTGGTGTACGTGCAAGACAACGTGGGCCGGCGCTGGGGCTACGGCGTCTGCGCCGTGGGCATCCTCTGCGGGCTCGCCGTGTTCCTGTCGGGCACCAGGAGGTACCGGTTCAAGAAACTGGTGGGGAGCCCGCTCACGCAGGTGGCCGCCGTGACCGCCGCCGCGTGGAGCAAGCGCGCGCTGCCGCTGCCGTCCGACCCCGACATGCTCTACGACGTGGACGACGCCACCGCCGCCGGCGCCGACGTCAAGGGAAAGCAGAGGCTGCCCCACAGCAAGGAGTGCCTGTAAGAACGCTGAGCAATCTCCGCCCATTCCCTTTCAATTTATTCTGCAGTTGCCACTCATTCGCTAGGAGTATAACGATAGTTTAACAACGCTAATAAGAACAGTTTAAACTGAGCGGATTCAAATAATTAATAACTTCTTTAAGAGAGAAGATTAGTGGTTTGCACAAGTATTGGAGGCAGATTAACCTTCCTCACGTTTCCACGACGTGTTCGACGAGTTATAGGAGGAGACGCCCGACCCGATCCCCCACGTCCCGTGCATGTGGGTCACCCGTGTGCCCACTCCGAGATCGATATCCACTCACTCACAATAAGATAGAGCAGGCCCCTTGGCCAGGTTGTAGGACAGTTCGCGAAAATAAATATTTGGGGAGCTCATCATTGGTGGACCATCGCTTCGACATGCACGTCTGGGTCACGAATAATTCTCCAGAAAACCACGCATGTGTGGTTAAGTTTCCGTTAACACGATTCCAAACCAGAGTATACCTCAGTTCATCGCGATGGACAAAGATGGACGGAGAAGATGCTGGTAAAACAGGGACCATGGGAGCGGTAGTTTCAGAAGTAGAGAGATTCGCTGCCGAGGACGAGCTAGGCCGGCATGCCTGTGTGTTCTCGTCACAAGATCACTGCTGCGCCGCTGTGCGAGCGTCATGGAATCCCATAGCACTACTGGTGCGGAGCGAGATCCTCACGGGATGGGAGGAGCCTGTCCAGTCTCCCGTGCAGGCCGAGCCCAACCACGAAGCAGCGGCCGATCTGATATTCTGATACGGAGACGATGACACTGGCATCGTTGGCCCGGCTCAAAAAAAAAAAAAAAGGTCGAGAAAGAGTAGTGTTTGGGTGTCCGCACCATGCCGCGGATGCGTGATGCGGACACGGGCGGTGGACCAGCGCGCGGGCGCGAGGAGAGGGAGGCAAGTGGTGGCGATTGAAATGGATGGGGCGCGACCTCTGCCGCGCGTACGTAGCCGTTGCCGATCGCCACGGGACGGTGCGAGCGAGTCGTAGTCTCGTAGCCCGGTCCGGCCTCAGATTCTGCCGAGTCGGGTGCGACGACGCCTACCGGGCCACTTGCTCGTAGGAGTACTAATCACTGTACATGTGACACTTCTGTCTGTCGCTCGTGCTTGTTGCTCCCACACGCATAGGGATATTTCGATCGGGGCGAAACGTCGTAC
Source organism: Zoysia pacifica (assembly GCA_001602315.1). Taxonomy (NCBI): domain Eukaryota; kingdom Viridiplantae; phylum Streptophyta; class Magnoliopsida; order Poales; family Poaceae; genus Zoysia; species Zoysia pacifica. The sequence goes on from BCLH01000276.1 coordinate 172,293, forward strand.
GTGTACTGCTACGTCGTCGATCGATCTGTTCATCAAGACTGGCAAGCAGGATGTGCCGCGTGTGATTAGTTCCGAGAACTTTTTGCATGTAGTGAACTCAACAAAAGTTGTGGCCTGGGTAGAATCCGTGACGCAAGGAAATATATGATCGCTGGCTTAGCTTGCTTCTTGGTCTAAGCATGACGCGCCACAAATGATCAAAACTTTCCTAACCAACCTGCCAAACCCACACACCTTGTCCATCTCTCCATCATCACGTACTTGGTCACCGCAAATTCGACGGCCGAACGGGGTCCGGGGAACTCACTTTTTGACTTGCAGCTCCATAACTGAAAACTGCATTGATCGGCTCAGCTGCACTTTGAAGGGACGATCGGCTATGCTTGCGTTAGATAGAAGGACTTGTTGTCTGCAGGACCTGGGCACTGGCCGCGCGAGGTAACGCCTCTCCCTGATGAAGGTGATGCAGATGTGCAGTGTATTCAGTGCATCTGTATATGCCTCGCTAGCAGCTGCTTCGGCGATCGACCGGCCGCTCCGTTCCGACGCTTTGTTTAGCCCCCCAACAGATGCTTGTCTCCTGGAGAACGAGCCGACGTAGCCCAGATGCCCGGTGCCGGCTCCGCCCACGGGTTCACGGCGTAGTCGAGTCACAAGGCGCGATGCCAACGTGCGTGGACACGGGTCCGCGGCCTTGTAGTTGTGAAGCGATTAGTTGAGCTCACGGCCGTGACCGCACCCGTGCCAAACTAATCTTGAAGTGATTGATTTTTCATGTCATGTCATCCAAAAAACTAAGGCATTAATTGGTAACGACTTCTTGGTGCACGAACGACACACAGGTTCCTCGACCACGCGGCGATCATCGACCGGGAGACGCCGGCGGCGACGTCGAGCAAGTGGACGCTGAGCACGCGGACGGACGTGGAGGAGGTGAAGCAGGTGGTGCGGATGCTGCCGATCTGGGCGACCACCATCATGTTCTGGACGATCCACGCGCAGATGACCACCTTCTCGGTGGCGCAGGCGGAGGTCATGGACCGCCGCCTCGGCGGCTCCTCGGGGTTCCAAATCCCCGCCGGCTCGCTCACCGTCTTCCTCATCGGCTCCATCCTGCTCACCGTGCCCGTCTTCGACAGCCTCGTGGCGCCCGTCGCGCGCCGCGTCACGGGCAACCCGCACGGGCTCACGCCGCTGCAGCGCGTCTTCGTCGGCCTCATCTTTTCCGTGCTCGGGATGGGGTCCGCCGCGCTCATCGAGCGCCACCGCCAGACCGCGTCGGAGCACGGCGCTGTGCTCACTGTGTTCCTGCTCATGCCGCAGTTCGTGCTCGTCGGCGCCGGCGAGGCGTTCACGTACATGGGCCAGCTCGACTTCTTCCTGCGCGAGTGCCCCAAGGGAATGAAGACCATGAGCACGGGGCTGTTCCTTAGCACCTGCGCGATCGGCTTCTTCTTCAGCACGCTGCTCGTCACCATCGTTGACAAGATCACGGGGCACGGCAGCCGTGGCGGCGGCTGGCTCGCGAACAACCTCAACGATGGGAGGCTGGACTACTTCTACTGGCTGCTCGCAGTGATCAGCACCATCAACCTCGGCCTCTTCACGGTCGTCGCCAGAGGGTACGTATACAAGGAGAAGCGCCTGGCCGATGTCGGCATCGAGCTCGCCGACGAGGAGGCCGTTGCCGTCGGACACTGACGCTGCCACTCCCCTGTATGCATTGCGCAGCATGCGTCCTTGTATAACTCGTTTTTTTTTTCAACTTTCTTTTGTGTGTGTTTCTGTATATTTTATTCTTTTCGCGTGTATCTGGTGGGGTATGCGTGATGTATTCTGGAAAAGCACCCAAAGTACACACGTACGCGGAGCTAAGTTCTTACTGTACGTGAGGGTAAAGAAACGTAGATAGAGATACAGCGCCTAATAATTGATAAATGAGTAAATTTCACGAAACTATAGGTATTTTACTTATATTATTATAAAACTACAGATTTAAGTCATAGTTTCAAAAAATTACAGATTTGCTACAGTAATTTCAATGGCATATATATATATATATATATATATATATAATCTGTAATTTTATGATAAATTAAACATAAAATCTGTAGTTTTAAAAAAAATTAGATACGAATCTGTAGATTTATAAAAATATAGCTTAAACCTATAGTTTTGTGATAATATTAACAAAATATATGTAGTTTTATGAAATTTACTCCATACTCTTTCAATCCTTATAACCTGCTATCAAAAAGTGCTTCAGTTGCAAATGTAAACTAAATGCAAGTTGGGATAGATACTTGTGGGCACCCCATTTCTGAGATGCACTGTGATACACGTATCAGTCTCTAGATCAGTTTCTGATACGCACAACACAACAGAATCTATATCAAACGCATAATTCGAAAAGAAAAACTAACTTGAGACAGAACTTTTAGTGGCAACACCATGAGAATCTCTACGATCCTATACCGGTTGACCAACTCCACATGCAGATTTGGAAAGCAGAACGAAACCAGTACATCACATACGTGATTCTCACTGTCTAAAACCACAAATGCAGGCGGGTGAGTACATAAAGTACACAGCAAGCTCCAATCCTAAGCAAAGTTATAAATATAGATGCACATTGGTTGTAGCAAAAATGAGGCAGCAAGGTCCATGTTGCTAAAAAGTCAGTTTTATGCAAAGTTAACTACAAAAAATTTTAAAAAGGAAGTAAAAGCATTTATTATCCATATTTTAATAAGTTGGACCTGAGGGAGTATAAATCGTTCCCGCCAGATCCAAAGTTTTAACTGCAATGGCCTTCACTATCCCCTCCAGACACTTTTCAAAATACGGGTAGCTACACCCACTCACACATCAAAGCAGTATAAAAAATCTAATCATAGGACGTCCGAACAGTAGCATGTCAATACCGTGACAACGGCCTATCTGGAAGGATTTTTTTAACTCTGTAGAGGTTGTACACTGTACCCACAAGTTATGCTACTGTACCCACAAGTTATGCTACTCTGATCATTAGAGTTGCATAACGCTTATCCCACATCTACGCAGTTTTCCACAGATTTCACCCAAGGTGCAAACAGGGGCCGTCCCTCGGGGTTTTCCAGGCCGTCGATGACGCGTCAGTACATTCTCGATGTCGGATCGTGAATATCCACCGCATTCACGTCTTTTCTTGATCCCCTTCAATCTCGGTATTACCAAACCAGTGGCTATATCCGTGAGCTTACGCTCCCATGACGCGGACAATTACCGTCGAAGGCCAGACAGTGAGCCATCTCACGCCTATCTTCTGTTCCCTTGTGTCTTCACTACCGACCCTCAGTGGTTCAATGTGAAAAGAATACGTAGAGAGAATAAGTCCAGCCCAAAATGTACAGGTTTCGTGGTTGCACGGGAATTACCAAGTCGAGAGCTAACGAACCGGTCCTTATATGGCAATAGTGGCGGTCTCGTCCACGGCAGGTGGACCACAGCGAAGCCTACACACCTATCACCATGACCTCAGGTGAGCCCCACCCCACGGCCAGAAACATCCTCTTTTCACCTAACACCAGTTGTTCTAATCTCACCCCTTTTTATTTCTACTCACACCACCAAACTCTTTTAATTTATTTTGCAAATTAATGGTATATAGTGTGACGGCGCAGAGCACCGTAAATGGGGTCCTAAGCAGATCTAGTACAAAGTAATATTCGTTCCGTAAAACTATTTAGGAACAGAATCTCTATAGTTATCAATGACACGTCGTCAATGATTTTCAAAGAAGATATTCATATCTATACAGCAAGTTACTGACATAAATATAAATACCTAAGAACAAGTGGGATTATGACTAACACAATGTTTCAAACCAAAATATCATACATAACAAAATAAATAGGCACTATAAGAGCATTAGCAAATTATAGGTTTCAATATGAGGTTAGAGCTTGCCTGCAAACTCCTTAATCTTCAAGCTTGAGGTTGGAGGCTTCTTCTTTAAGATCTCAATCTTCAACCTTTGGCTTCGCGCTCAATCTACGAGCTTCTCTTTATACGTGGATCTTCTAGTTTCTTTTGAGGCTTGATTCTTCCTTACACTCAATATTATCTACGCAAAGGAAAAGCCTAATAAAACTACTGCGAAAGAAACAAAACTCAAGAAGGAGCGATAAAATCTAAAGAACTTCAACTAAGAATCAGATAACACCGCGAGGAAAACTTAGAGCAAGTCATACATGTTGCGGTGCCTATTGACTTAAAGTGAAGTTCAGTGAAGGGTTAACATGCATTCTCGCTAGTACGAGCGGGAACGCGGTGTGTAGCTTATGTTATTTTGTGCATACCTTAATAATTTAGAATTATTTACTATTTGTTGACAATTAGATTTATTCTAATTGATACTTAGTGATTAAGCTATATCGTGAGTGCATGGTGTGTGATTCCGAGAAATGGGCTCATGAATGAGTTATCCGTGCGTATCGTGCACTTGCACTTATCGTTGATCTGTACTTATATCAAAGTGTCATTGTTTTAATATGTGAACGTGACCTATGATTGTACGTGTACTAGTGTGTGCTAATGCAAGGTAGATGCATAAGTATTCTAATCAGTATATGCTTATTCCTAACATGCTCGTAGGTGGTCGTGTATCTAGCTATTAACTATCTAGTTATGCTGCTAGTGCGAGTAGGTGACACGTGCACTAACGTGTGCTGATGTGTTGAACGTGCTTTCTGGTGACTAGTTTCTTGACTATATTATAAAATTAAACTCCTACACTAAGTAGATGGTATTAATTATGGTGCGGTGATGGGCATATTATCATCATTAACTATCTAGTTTGTACCCACCTGAGTGTATTACTTTAGGTAATTAATGATTAATTACCTAATTTAATGTATATAGTTAAACTTTTAAAACTAGCAAGTGGTACATGTGTGGGTGAATGTAAGACAGAATGCTTATAGGCTGCTATCTAAGTATTCGTTTATTTTCTCAATACTTTAGCCACCAGTGCACAACTATTAGTTCTATATTTCTATTTTTAAATTAGATTACTTAGTGTTACCTTGGATATGTCTACTAGTACGTGCTGAGTAGTGAATTTATGCTAAGGTGGAGTGCATCTTAGTTCAATTTGAGTTTATGCTTGGCTATGCATTATATCTAAAGACTTGCACTAACAACCGATAAAATCGCAAGAAGGAACAACGATTAAACTCAGCGAAAAGCTTACCATAAAACGAACCGACGAGATTGGATGTTGGCCGAGACTTGAACGACTTGATGTGGTGAAGTTCGAGGTAATGGTTTCAACGGCGTCAAGGATACTGAAAACAGAGTTGAGGTGTGGACTGTGAAAATCAGGGTTCTTCAGGTATTCGAGGTCCACAGTGGATCCCAGTGTTTGGGGTGAGTTGGGTTTGCTTTACTGAAATTATTGTGAACTTGGGTGAGTTCACTATAATCCAGTTGTGTCCTAGACAGAGTTCACGGTGAAACTACCGTGTCCAGTCTAGGGTTCATGATAGAAGTCTGTGTTTAGGGTTGGGGTTTACGGTGTGGTCACCATGTCCGGAATTAAAGTTCACAGTGTTGTCATCGTGTCCGTAATCAAGGTTCATGATGGGTTTACCGAGGTATTACCATGAGCCGGTCAAGGTTTCATGGTAAGGTTGCCGTGAACGGGCCAAGGTTCACGGTGAACTGGGCTCGGCCTGTGTCCAAAGCCATGGACACGGGTGGATGCTCGTGTCCGTTTCTGGGGACGCTCGGGGCTGCAGACGCAGGGAGGTGTCCATGTCCGTGGCCCCAAGACACGGAGTGTGGACCATGTCCGAACGGAACGTGTGTGTTCACGTCTAATCCTAGGTTTCTCTCAATTGGGACTCTTTGTGGGGCATGTCAGTGGGGTCTATGGTGCTGTGGCCGTGGACTAGCTAGGGTTCACAGTGAATTGAGGTTATGCCTGTGTTCAGAGTCATGGACACATGTATGCGTCCGTGTCTTTGACTGTGGACACGGGTCCGTGGCCGTGTCTGAGGTGGATACGCGAACACGTGTCCGTGTCCGTGAACCTAACGTCGGTGTAGAAGTCAATGTGAGCGTGTGCAGTGTGTGGATAGCTCACCGGGTCATACGACCCACTGGTCAGAGACCAAGGTCACACCTCTTCTTGTGCACCAGTGTCGTGGCATAATACTGCACAATGTCTGAACCCCGGGGATACACATGAGTCATGACTGTGTCATTGGGTGTGGACACGTGAGTCGTCACCGTGTCCAGGGAAGGGATCGAGGTCACGGGTGTGTGACCGTGGCTAAACTCGATTTGGGTCACAGGAACGTGGCTATGTCTGTGACCGTGGACACACGACTGTGACCATGTCCGGGGACACGAGGCTGCGACCGCGTACGTGCTCTAGGACACGTGTGAATGGTTCAGCCGGCTACCATGTTAAGGATACGTGCCAACTACCGCGTCCAACCCTGAGGGGGTGTGTGTGTGATGATTCTGCAATTTACAGGAATTAATAGTGATCTTGATGTAAAATGAATAGGACTAATTTGTAATCAAAACAGGAGATTAGGGAGCTTTCTGTAATAACAGGGCCAAGACTAAGTTGTAGATAATCCATAGGTCAGAGGCTTCCTACAAAGGTACTGGATCTAGATTTTTATGTGAAGAAATTGAAGGGCCTTGTTGCAAAAAGGGAGTTTACCATGGGGCCCCTCCAACTTTTCCCTCATATCAGATTGGGTCCCTAGCCACTGGCTCTAGAGCGCACGGCCACAGGCCGGTTTGTCTGCGCGCGTCGTGAGTCGCGGTGGCGGCCAGACGACGGATGGCCAGAGGGCCACGGGGCCTAGGCAGCGAAGCACCAGAGCGGCCTGGACGACCTTCCGACGGGCACCGCGAGGCCAGGGAGGCGACGCAGCGTGCCAGTGATAGAAGGATGCAGCGCGACGACGACGCCATACGGCACCAATCTGCAAGATGGCTGGAGAAGTTGGGTGCTCGGTTGGAGGAGGAGGACAGCTCGATGGTCCTCTTTGTGAGCTCAATCAGGCTAGGGAGGTGGCAGACAGCGCTGGCACAGGCCAGGGCGGCGCGCGACAGCGGGCTTCCGACCGGGCGCGGCATCGGTGACACGTTGGCCGAACTGGACGCTCAGTCAGTGGAGGAGGTCGTGGAGGAAGCACAGGATGGCACTGAGAGCTAGCGCTCGCGAGGAGGCGCTCCTGCTCGCCGAGTTCCCCGAGGACGAGAGCCGGCAGGGCCTCGACGGCGTAGACTCGCAGGGCATGCTGTTCGGCTGGTGGGAGCGAGAGCATTCATTTCATTTTTATCCAGGTACAGCGCGATGGACAGCTAGATACCTCTGTGTTGCTCATGCAGGTCTTGACAGCAAGGTGCCACCAACTTGCCGTGAAATGATGCAGTCGTTTACTGGGCACCGGTGGTTTTGAGTCAAGAAACAAGTAGCACTGACACTAGCCAGTGGGGTTTAGGTGATTTCTCGTTCGGCAACAAAGAGTCCAGTCAGACTTAGCGGTAAAGTATTTTGAAGACAAAAAAGAAAGAGCAAATAAATTTCAATAGAATTGAAATTTGGTGGGATAGATCTGTAGCAGGTGCTTCACAATATAAATTTTATGCTTCACATTTTTCAAAGGGAATAGGTAGTTATGGAATTTTGACAGTGATTAACCATTAAGAGGCTGTATGCTGGAAGAACAGATTATTTATCCAACGGCTTGTATATTTTCTTGGAAAACCAAACTTTTGGAGCTCATATGAGTTTGAAATTTTGCGGAGTGGTAGAACATTTTAGGAAGGACAACTTTTTTTTTTTGGCTCGTCTCCGAATTTGGTTTTGGTTTTGTTCTACAAAATTCGGATGATAAGAAGTTGTTTAAAAGAAGTAATTTAATTTGAAGGAGGTCAGATAGGATTCAAAGAAATTGACGGTTTTGGGAATCAAGGAATTCAGTAGACTTGAAACTCAAAAAGATTGAGTTCAAAGGAGTTGAACGGATTTGGAATTTAAAAGAAGTTGTTTTGGGATCGAGGACTAAGAAATCAAAAGAACGCACTAAAACAAATGGTAAAGAAAAAGAAAACAAAAACGGGGAGGGGGGGTCAATCACTCGACACACTTCTAATTTTAAAATATTTAAAATTTTCAATTAACTGAGTTTTAATTTAGTGAGATTTTTGCCTTTTGAAATAGAAAGGAGAAGAGACGATGAGAAGTAGAAAGAAAGCGTTAGGGTTATTGTTAGAAAAATTTTGAATTTCGCATTTTTAAACTTTTCCTAAAATTCGGGATTTCACAATACTACGGGTCACTTTTCATATACTCTAGTTATCGTTTTTTAAGGATATGTACATCTTATATAATTATAAATAAGCCTTTTAAGGTAGACAAGTGCTATTGGTTCCTTAAGAGGTAAAATATGAATTTGATCTAAGTTGTTGATTTATAAGTATATGTACATCTTATATAATTATAAATAAGCCTTTTAAGGTAGACAAGTTCTATTGGTTCCCTTTTAAGAGGTAAAATATGAATTTGATCTAAGTTGTTGATTTATATAGAAAAAAAATAAATGAATAGCAGACGGCAATGTGTTCTTGATCATCGTCTTGTATTAAAACTCACTAATTGAATGATGCAGTAATTAATAATTATTAAAAAAAACTTTTATCTCTGGTAAGAAAATTTAAGTATCGAGATCAATGTAGATGAATAGTCTACAATCATTTAGTCTATTTTAAAATCCATGTTATAAATAGTTTTCCTGGATATTTCTTTTGACGAGCGACAAAAACGCGTTGGAGCAGCGTATGCCAATGAGGAAGTCGGTGAGCGAGCCCACTGGGATCCAGAACCCTAAGGAGCTGCCGAGGGTGCAGTCCATGACCTCCGCCTGCACCATCGATGAAGGTGGTCATCTGCGCGTGGAATAAGGATGTACGTGAGCATACCTATGAGTTCACATTTAGTTCAAATTTTGCGGGTTATCCGCAATACTTATAAAATTTGAATTAAATTTAACTCTTGTAGGTATCCACTTGCATCCTTAACGTGGAAGGTACAAAAAATGATGGTGGTCGATCACCACGCCCAGATGGGCAGCATCCGGGCTCCCTGCATCACCTCCTCCACGTCCGTCCGCGTGCTCAGCGTCCATGTCCTCGCGGTGGCCGCCGCCGGTGACTCCCGGTCGATGGTGGCCGCGTGGTCCAGGAACCAGCACGGATTGCGTATTATCATGTCGTTACTCACCCGTATTGTCCACGAGCAGAATTTGAACTCGACACAGCACAAGTTCGAAGCTAGCGAGAGTGCTTGCGTGCGTCAAGCCGCAAGTCAGAATAAAACTGCACCAGATGACGCAGATGTGTGCGCGGCGAATCTGGCCAGCAGCCACGGAATGTGCTTTACGCGTGGACTGCGCGCAGATTGTAGAGGCAGGATCCCACTTCCCCGGGCCGGCGCCTGCGAAATTCCAAGGCGCTGGCTGCCTGCCTTTCGTAGTAGTTTCCACCATGCAGATGGTAGTCTGTCGTGGGGTTCTAAAACAACTGTAGCTTTGCACCGACGGAACCTATCGGTCGTTCTAGCAGCACAGATCGGTGGTGAGGGCATCAGGGAGAGGCGATACCTCGTCCAGTGCTCAACTCCTGCATTATTGTTCCTTCAGAGTGCAGCAGATTCTTCTTATCGCAGAGTTAAAGTCAAAAGGTGATCAATCTGCACGCTCTGTGAATCTGCTTAGCGAACTTTGTGTCGACTGAGTGATGCATGAACCGATGTAGGTGGGTAGGTTGCTGAATTGAGACGTCGACCGTGTCAATGGTCTGTTCTCGTCCACGTAAACAAGCAGTACAGCCCTACTGCATGTGCTAAGAAATTTCTCCTAAGATTCCTCGCGCCATCAAGTATAGTCTGGAGGGAGTTTGTTTTCAGCTTAGAGGAAGACGATATACTCCCACTGTTTCAAAAAAGTTAGTATCGCTCTAGGCTTGATCACAGTCGAATATATATAACTTTATTATTATTTTAAAAAAATTATGTAGTCTTTTTGATTAACCATGTGAAAACCTTTGATGTCAACTCATATGTATAAATAAATGAACTTTTCGAATTCGATAAACTGAACTACTATACTAAAAAATGATTGACGCACATTATAGAATATAGATCAGGGCTCCGTCTGGAACGGTTCTAGATTATCCTTAAAATGTTTTAGATTCATATTCTCTCATGAAATGTTTTGTTCTCGAATCAAATCAATTTTAAAATCATGTTGCTGGGAGCAAAAAAAACCGGTCATTGAGTCTCCTCGTTCTTACCGGTATTCCGTGCTGCGGGGCAGCTTCTGCTTGCCATTCACATCCATGCCGGCGCCTGCTGCATCCTCGATGTCGTAGTGCACGTCCAGATGGAACGGGAGCGAATGCAGCTTGCTCCAGCCGGCGACTGCCAGAGGCCACCTGTGTGAGCGGGCCTCACCGCGCGCAAGCTTCTGGTACCGGTACTTCCTTTGTGCCCGACAGGAACACGGCGAGCCCGCAGAGGATACCCATGGCGCAGACGGCGTAGCCCCAGCGCCAGCGACGCTGTTCTGCACGTACGTACACCAGCACCGCTCTCGCACGGTGGCACGGCAGTGATCTACTGATCTTGTGTCGAGAGAACGCAGAAGCCGGTCCTTCGTGAGTCCCTCTTCTGAAACTACCGCTCGCATGGCCCCTTTTTTTATCACCATCTGCTCCGTCCATCTTTGTCTACCGTGATGAGCGGAGATATACTTTCTTCGGTTAAAAAAGAAGGTCGTTTAGAACAATATTTTAGTTAAACATTGAAAATATAAATTACAAATAAGTCTTAATTTATTAAGTTTGAAAATATAAAAATCATATGATTATATTTGTCTTCAAAAATATTTTTATAAAAATTATAAATATATTATTTTTAAATAAATATTTTTATAAAAAATTGAAGTCAAAGTTATGTTTTAAAGACCGTGTACTTTAGTTTGGAATCTGTCGTACCTCATTTTTAGATACACTGTGCATCACGTATCAATCCTTATATCAGTAGCTGATACACACTAACGCATCAGAAGTATATCAAAAGCATACTTTAAATAAAAAGATATATCTGATACCGGATTTTTAACGACAACTTGGTTAGGATTAAAATAATTCACAAATAATTGATCAGCTAGAGATGAAGCAAACAGCGAAAAATATGGCCCAAAGCCACAAGCAAAATTGAGAAGCAAAACAAAAACCCAACACGTCGTCGTTTTATACGAATCTTCTCTGTCTAAAATCACAACTGCAAACTGTGAGTACATAAGGTACTCAGCAAGCCTTAACACTAAGCAGAGGTATATAGATGCACATTTGGCTGTAGCAAAGATTAGGCTAAAAAAGTTTTTTTTTGTAAAAGGCCAATTTTATGCAAGGTTCGCTACAGAATCTTTGAAAAAGAGATCACAAGATATTTGTTGTCTATATTTTAAGTAAGTTGGTCCTAGAAAAAATGTTTATCAATTCCGTCAGTACCCAAGTTTTAGTCGGGGAGCTGACACGCGATCGTACCGTTCCCTAGCATACAGCCTTCAACTTCCAAAACACAGGCACCTACGCCCACTTACTCCGACAAAGATAATAATGAGATTAATCATTGTGAGCCCAAGCTGTAGTGTATCAATACCGTGACAACAGCCATTCCGAATGGATTATACACTCTGCAGAGGTTATACACTGTACCCACAGGCTATGCTCCTCTTGATCCATAGAGTCGCATAATGTTCACTCCAACACACATCAAAGTGTCCATAAAGTCCGTCTCAAGATACGAACAGGGGTCATATCTCAGAGTTTTCTAGGCCACCGATGACGTGATAGCACATTCCTGTAGCCAGACCGTTAGTTTAGGTCATCCACGTCTACTCTCTGGGACCCTTACACAGACGGGCAATTATGAAAACCAGAGGACTATACCGGTGGGCAGTACTATCCCATGGCGCGGGCTATTGCTGTAATCGAAGATCGAACCATGAGTATCTCACGTCTGCTCCTGCGACTTGTGTACCACCCGACCGCTTTAGGGGTCAAAGTAGACGACCAAGGGGGTGGAGTGAGTCCCACCCAGACAGGTTCTGTGGTTGCACAAAATCACTACGTTGAGGTCCGATGAACCGGTCTTTATATAGCAGAGACGGCGCTCGTCCATGACAGGTGAACCAGTCCGAAGCCTAACACCCATCACGACACATAGCACTAGAGCCCGCCCCACGACCAGAAATAATATCACTTTTCTTCACCTAGCACCAGTTGCACTAACACCTAAACCCACTTTATTTTACACACATCACTAAACTTATTTTAACACATTTCATAAGATGATTGATGTATGGTGTGGTGATGCACCGCATCGCATGAGAGATCCTAAGCAACCTAATATCAAGGCAACTTTTCATTCATTAAAAGATTTTAATGAAGAAAATCCTATGGCTATCAAGAGGGTGTCATCAACGGGTAACAAGGTAGTATTCTTATTTAATGTAAGCAAGTAACTGAGATTAATATAAATACATAGTAATAAGTTGGATATTGAACTACACAATGTTTTAACATAGATTAAAATAAATATGCAAGCATTTAGGTCATATAGGTGCACAAGCAAATTATGAGATGAATATGATCAAGGGGTTAGAGCTTGCCTGCAGATCTTTAATCTTCAGAACTTGATGTCAGGATCCTCGGGCTTCTCCTTGTGTGTGTCGGTCCTTCTGGCTCCTCTTGAAATCCGACTCTTTCTCGATCTCAACGTTGTCTGTACGGTAGAATATGCCTAATAAAACCACCGTAAAGAGAAATAAAAGCTCGAAAAGAATAGATAAGATACGATAAACTTCACGAGGAAAAACTAAAGGTAGGGCATGCATGATGCGGCGTTCATCTGAATACAGTGCATCTTATTATTATTTACTATAGGTTAGCTATTAGAATAAGTATTTGCGTAGCTACTTTATCTTAGTGCTTATGCTGGTACATAAATAGTTAAGTGTGGCTAGGTACTATTTAATTATACTAAGCCTTTGCATGAGTACGAGCTTGTATTATGGTTAATATAATACTAATAGTTTGATGTGTCATTCTAAGCATAGTCACTACTTAGCAATAACTACTAAGGATTTGTGATTATTTAATTAGCAAGTTCCTTCTAAATAATAGTTATGTGACTTCTTTATCAAATTAGGTAGGTGTATGAGTCATGAGTATTTAAAGCACTAATGTGTTTATGTGTTTATATGCTAATATAATGCACGTACTAAGAGCATACAAAGTGTGCGAGGTGTCATTTTGTGCATTAACTCGTTTTATCAATATTTACAAAAGGGTTGTGATTAACTACTTAGTTCATTTGAGTTATGCTACGTGATTACGATAGTAAGCCATGTGTGTGCATGTATTATCTAGTTTCTAACGTGTTATTATACTAACGTGTAACATGCATTAGTGTATGTCATTTTATGCATCATTTTATGTGAATACTAATCACTATTGTATGTTGGTGATTAGCTGGTAATTATTATCGTATACTAGTGCTTAATTACAGACTTTATTCTAGATGCATTCATTTAATTTACATTTAAACAAATGAGGCTAAAGGCTACTTACTTAATCTCCTATTAAGCAGTTATATTCCAGCTATTAGTACCTAATTAATTGAATTCTTAGCCTTATAATTATTACTAAAAGTATCATGTGTCACCTTTATTAATGTATACTACTACAAAGTGAGATGCACACTAATCATATTATTAATCATGTATTTAATATGACTATATGAAGTGCATTACTTAAAAATAAATGACAGTAATTAACTAGCTCAATTAAATGAATTAAAAGCAATTAAACAAATAAACTCCAATAAAACTTGAGTCCCGAAAAGGAAAGTAACATGAATAGGTGACGATGGGGTTTGATGTTTGTGGAGTGGTTTGTGGAGTGGTCGTGGTATTTTCGATGATTGAATGGTTGGCTCTGGATTTATTAGGTGTCGATAAGTGTTTATCTAGAGTTATGGATTTATAGATCAAGCTAGAGATACTATGAGGGGGTTTTAGGATTTGAATCCAATTTCATAGAATAGCTCACGCCGAGGCGATTGCGTGAGCGCAAGAATCACCGAAATTGGTGTTACGAGTGAAAAGAGGTGGTATTTACAAGATGCAGGGAGCTATAGGGACCTATTGATAATTATTAGAATGTGTCTAAGAGCTTTTTTATAATTTTACAGAAAGTGGTTAGGGACCTATATGTAATTATAAAAAAGTTTTGGGTCCTAGGTGTAAATATTTAGGACTAAATTGTAATTAAAGAAAGGTCAGGGTGTGTATGTAAAATTACTAGGCTTAAAATATGATTTTACAGAGCAGCAGGGGCTTAGGTGCAAAGTGATATTTTTCTGAAATTTTATGGAATTATTTTTGTACTAGAACAAGGCTTAGGAATATATTCGCGTGTACTAAGCCGAGTGTACCTAGTAATTCATTTTATTAGGCTGACAAGTGGGGCTGACTGATTTTTTTTATTTTTATTTATAAAATCGGGCCGGCTCATTCTGAGCCTTTGGATTCGGAGGCAACGGCTGAGATTTATCGGTTGATGTGGCTCAAATCTAGACTTTTGACTATGATCTAGGTGGTTGTGGTTGGTCAGGTGACGTGGACGAATATGTGCCGCTAAATCTTAAATAAAGGGCTCGGATTTAAAAATGAATCAAGTTTATGCTCGATCTAATTCGGGCCATTCATTTGAAATCAGATGGTGATGATTTAATGAGATGGGTGATCTAATCTGGTGCGTCGGTTTGAGATCAGACAGCCGGTAGAGGTCGATTCCCCGCGTGGCGGCCCAACATAGGCAGGCAGCAGCGTCATTGACGGCACTTCGTCAGAGGAGGTGAAAAGCTCGCCACGGTGCCCTAACCTCGACGAGAACTAGCCTAAAAGAGAGAGAAGCTCACCGCAGTTCACCTGAGGGGGTTCTCGTCGTCGGGTTTTGGCCAGAGTGTGCTGGCGATGGGAGGAGGCAGCGCATGGCGACGAGAGCACTCGATGCCGGAGCGTTGCGGTGGCAGGGACAGGAAGCCGCGACAGGGGAATGAAGGAGGGGGTCGGGGGCGAGCTCCAGGTGCAAAGAAGAGGAACAAAAGCTCGCCGGAGTGGGCGAATTGTGGCAGCGGCAGAGGCGGCACGAAATTGGGAAGAAGCAAAATTCTTCGCGTTTGGCCGGGTTTGGAGACGGTGAGTGGAGCGAGGGGCTTCGAGGAGGCGTGGGCTGGCTTTTATAGCCAGAGGAGAGGCAGTTCGGGAGGAGGTGTGGCCGGTGGCGACTTGAATGCCGGCGGTATGGGCAGAGGTATGGGTGCGGGCATGGTGCGGTATTGTTCACGCGTCGAGCTGATATGGGCACGGCAGGGGCAGCGACATGGGCAGCATGGGCGCAGCCACGCCGCGGACGGGACGTAGCGGCGGAGGTGACTCGACGGCGGCTTCAATGCGGTTGGTGAGATGTGACGGTGGCGAGGCGGGGCTGTGCGGGATGGGGATGATGTGAGCGCGCGGGGATGACGACGGCATGCGCGGTGTTGACCGGGATGGCGGCGGCGTGCGTCGCGCTGGGGCGTCGGCAGCGCGAGGTGAGCGCGTTTTGTGCGGTCGGCCGGAGGAGGAATAAGGCGACCGCGCTGGGCCGGCCACCCGACTGGGCCGCGCGAGAGAGGGAGAAAAGGAGATGGCGGCCCGCTCGGTGGAGGAGAAAAAAAGAA
>BCLH01000276.1:188161-201315 GCA_001602315.1 Zoysia pacifica
GACGACGGCATGCGCGGTGTTGACCGGGATGGCGGCGGCGTGCGTCGCGCTGGGGCGTCGGCAGCGCGAGGTGAGCGCGTTTTGTGCGGTCGGCCGGAGGAGGAATAAGGCGACCGCGCTGGGCCGGCCACCCGACTGGGCCGCGCGAGAGAGGGAGAAAAGGAGATGGCGGCCCGCTCGGTGGAGGAGAAAAAAAGAAAAAGGCTGCTGGGCCGCGTGAGATTTGAGCTGGGGAGGAAAAAAAGGATTCGGCCGAGGATTTTGGTAGAGAATTTCAACATTTTCTGGGATTTAAATTATTGTTTTCGAATTTCAAATAAATACAAAATGAGATCAAAACAAATAAAAGAAAAGTCAAGCACTTGACCACACTCAAGTTTTAATATTTTTAGGAAATTTCAAATTAAGATAGGTTTTTATTTTACAGGAATTTTATCTTTTGAATGAGAGAAGAAAAGAAAAAAATTTGTTAGCATCTTGTTAGCAAAAATTTAAGTTTCAAATTTTATTTCTTTGTTGAATTTTAGGGATATTACAGAATCGTGTTGACGTGAAATTAACCAAGCATGTGTGTGACAGAGCTGAAGTTGATATTGATCTTTGACCCCATGGCCTGCTCAAAAGAGACGGCCAAAAGCCCTATTACCATTGGTGCTGCCGTTCTCTTCCGCTAAGGCCAGTTGCCGTCCACTTCGCTCACGAGTAATGCGAACTTCACCATGCATGAGATCAACAGCGCACCACACAAGGGAAACTAACGTTGACACTTTATAACAGTAATGTCAGCAAGTTTTTACAGAAGTCCTGTCTCAGTATCCGCGTACGCGTAAGTTAGGAGAGCACTTGAATGTTCTCTTGTTCAATTTGACAAGGAGGGGAGTAGCTCAAATTTGCAGAACAAAAACAACAGAAGTCGATCACTTGTGCACTTTTAAGTGATTAATGAGATGTCAAGGCCTAGTGAAAAAAAAAACATTCGCTAATCGCTATGTACTTGAACTAGCATAGAGAGTGGATGATTGCAGCTTTGGGTTGTTAGACAAACTGTTGCCAAATATGTCATTACAACCAACCCATTTCGTCTGCTCCCTTGCCTCCCAGTATCCTCCGATGTAACGGAATGTCCCGTCCTCCCTGTCCCTTTGGAACCATCTTGGTTTCCAGCCACTCTCCTGCATCTTCCTAGCCTGCATATGAGAACAAGAATCTAATTAGGCCAGACAGCTTGTCGTATACCAATCTATTGTATGCATCATGCATGGAAGATAGCAGATCCAAAGCAGTGTGAACCACACACAACATAGATGGATTTCATAGAAAGAGTAGGACAATGCAAAAGAATCAAAAGCATTGGTATAACCATCCGCTGCCTTGTCTCGAGTCGCAGTTTTTCAGCATTGGCCTTCTCGTACTCTCCATTCTCCAGGTGTCGCTGGTCTGGTCTGAGCCTTGAATCCGTTGGTGGAAGCTTCTCCTTGGAAAGGGGAAAGCATTGTGGTTTAGCGTTTTTTACTTTCAGAATTGACATAATAAAATAAGGGCTGGTAGCATATTCCATGCCTACCTTTAGCCCTGGAGTCAGCTCGTTCAATGTTAATGCAAACGAGGACAGGTTATATCTAGTAGGATTGTCAGAAGGCTCATTTTTCTTCCACAGCAAAGTGGCACCAGCACTATGATGTGAACCATTGGAATTAACCTTAGAGGCACTATCATTGATGATGCAGTGCATGCTTTCATCCCATTTCCCCATCAAAGTTGCAACCTTGGTTCCATCAGAATCCTTAACAACTCCTTGAACCTTGCATTGAGCTACATATATTAGTATGACCTAGATAGGAAGGGGGACAAATTGGCTTGTATGCACAACTGCTCCTCAATTCTTACCTGGCGAGGACTTCTATCAAGGAAAGATTGCTCTTTAAATGTCAGCTTGCATGAATATTGCCTATTCCCACTTATGTTCATTATGCCATGGTGATGGCAGTAGACTCTACCAATGATCAGGTTATTAATTGTTGTTGTGACCTGACAAGGAACATTTAAGCATCAATAGCCAAGAATATTCACAATTTCTTGCAGATAACTGAATGTGATATGTGCAGTTACTAGTAAGGTGGTTATTATCCATAATAGATTAGATAATTCTGGAATCTAAAGATGTTAAAAATAACCTGGTGTGGAACAAGTGGAGACAGAGAAGATGAACATAAAATCAGGAGTAGCCATTAACCACCAAAAGAAAGTAGTACTCGTATGTGTTTTCATCTCTTGCAAGGGAATTTATACCTTGCTCCACTGGAAAGTTTCGCCATCATCAAATTCTAGAGTGAGCATGCCAGTAGGGTCCAGTTGAATGGATTGGCCCCAGAATTTGCTCTTTAGATTGCTGTCACCCCAAAATTTCCATCCTTTCCCTTCGCAGTGGCATGCCACAACCATAGGATGATGACTGACCTGATGCCAAGAATAAACTTATATATTCACTCAAATGGCAGCATTAACTGTTAATAATACTGGTATCTGATTACCACATCTATGATCACTGGTGCACATTAAGGAGTAATGACAGTCGAAGCATGACTTAAGTGTGCGGTGTATCAAACTCACCTTCTCTGAGAAGAAACGTATTCCCTTCTCAGGAAAATCGGCTTCATAGGTTTCCCCTAACAATGGATTGAAAGGTTTGCAGGGGCGAGAATCCGTGGAAGCGTACCCAGAGACCGCAAAAGCAGCAACATAAAGAACTCTCATCAGACTGTCCCCCTGAATGCATATTTAGATATGACTATCAGCTCAGTTCAGTATAAATTACATAACAAACATCAAATTATGTAGAACTCATTAGCCACTACAATGATGTTCCCACTTCATGTGCTGTGTAGTAATGCGTCAAAAGTGCAGAATTCTCTATTTAAATTGTTATGCAACGCGTAGCATCTAGTTGCAAGATAATGTTTTACCAGGAAATGCGTTTCATTTTGTGTCAACACTTGGAGGTCACAACAAAGATGGTAAATAAAGACACAAGGCATACCCTCAAACCACATTCATACGCTCGATCCAATAAATGAGAGTACTCCAAGTCTTCAAAACACTTCTGAAGAGAAGACAGAGGCTCATTAAAGTAAACAGGAAGACAAACTCTTGTAAGATCCTTTCCAACATTGTCTTTGATCATTGACCAAAGGCTAACACCTTTCTCCTTTTCAACAGGTTCAGGTAATTTCATGCGCCTTTTGATAGAAGATGATGAATATTCGTTGCTTTGATCGATAACTACTGTTTTACCAAATTTATCATCTTCATTTCTATTGCTTAAGCATCTCATTCTTAGGTCAGGACTAGCAGCACAGTCACTGAAACTTTGCCGTGTATCATAAAAATGAAACTCATCTCCATCTGACAGTTCACAAGTCTCTTGTTTACCAACATCAGAAGATCCTGTATTGCTGTATTCTGATATAAAAAAAAACAAAAATAGGGAAGTAAGCAACTCAAAAAGGAACTTGAAGCGAAAACAAAAATGGAAGAAGATTTCTTTTTGGAAAAAAAGGGAAAATGGCTGCAGTGAAAATGCATCTTATAAAGTCGTGATATTAATGGACATCTAAATTCCAATCATGTAATATAAGGAGTTATACAGCAATCCAAGTGACAGAGAACTATTCCAATATACTTCAACATCTAACATGCTCTTGAAATTTGAAGCTTAAAGGATGATCATAGGTCAGGAGTAGAGATAGAGATGATCATAGCTCAGTAGTAGAGAATGACAAGTAATTTGGGGAAAGAGAAATGATAGATCAAGTAAATCAGCATGGAAGAGTACATCTTTGGCATGTGAAAATCAAAAATAAGGTATGGTAAATTTAAAAGGTACTTTTGCGAACAAAATCATTCAGGCAAAACGTAAATTTAAGTGAAAAGAAGAATTAATAATGAACATCAAATACCACTACATTTTCCAGAGCTTGCACAGTCATGCTTGAACAACTCTGATCGTGTCTTATCAGAGATAGATGTATCTACTGAATCAATTCCCTGCACAAAATATCACCAATTAATTCTCAAATTTTGTAGAGTATCAAGTATAAATAACCTTCCAAACAGACACAGTATGATGCGTTTATGTGACTAATTATAGCTGGGGCACTTATCAAATACAAGAAATTTATGGTAAAAAATTCAAAGCAGAGGCTGACAATAAATCTAACACTGGTTGTCACTGGTAGAACACATTAAACCAAGCCATATCCGATACCCTTTTGGAATAACTGATGAAACTACTTGAACATACGGTTGTGAAGGATATTGAAAGATCTTATACCCTTAATAATGACTGGTAAGACACCTTGACATGCAGGGGCGAAGCTAGAAGGAAAAAGACCCTGGTGCATAGCTTAAAATTACATTGGAAATATAAATAATTTTATGTATTACTCCACAAATTAGCTTTACAAACTGTTTTGGACCCTGGTGCCGGTGCACCAGGGTAGCTCCATGTGGCTTCGCCACTGTTGACATGAATGATAACCGTACAAGTTGCTTGATTTAACTACTGAATTCTTGGAAAACATAATTACCTCAACTTCCTGAGGAAGACTGCCAATAAAGCTTAAGTATTCTTCACAGCGTTGCTTCATCTGTGTATGATACTGTGAAAATTCTGAATGAACTATCTGCTCGCAATCTTTAATTATTGTCTCACCAACACCTTCAGCATGCAAACGACTTCTGAGCTTATCGGTAGAAAATGATGCATCATGCTGGTCACCTGACAAATCTCCATTAAAAGAATATTCACTTCTTGCAGTGACAAGCGCTTCGATCCAAGCCACACGGTCCTTAGCACAGCCAGTCCTCAGCTGAAGTGTCTTGGTTGGAGTAATAATATAGAACCGTTTATCATCTGATTTACTTTCACTAAATGATGAGATCTGCAAACCGTACAACATAATGACCAAATCAGCATCCAGTGTGACGACTTCACCAAAAATATAGGGCATTGTTACAAGCATGACGAAATTGGATGACACTGCTGCATTACGCTATCTATAGATTTACAAGCCCATTGCATGTCAGTAATATACTACTCCAGTGGATAGCAATAATTTGGCTATTGCCATTCTCAAGATGCAAACGGGCATAGCCAGTTAGCCACAGTTGCAGTTCATTCAAATAAAATCTGAAACTGTAGCCATTGCATGGACATACCAGCCCATCACACTGCTTTCATACAGCTAAACAACCTAATAAGTAGTAATAGCTAAAAAGACAAGTGGATTTAAATCTCATTGACTGAAGCTGGGACCGTTCCGGAGCGGGAACGGCGAGCTTTAGGCGTTTTCAGACCCTTTCAATGGATACGGACAGGGCGATCCGTACCACCTCACATTCCAACAACTTAACATGCAAAACCGTACAAACCGAGGCGCCAACCATCTTCAGGCCACTCGAACAAGATCCAGCTGGGAGCCAAGTAGCTGCCCCACCGCTAAGCATCCCGCCGGTCCCTCCCTCCTCCCCCGAGCACGCACCAAGGGCGCTACTGTAGCGAGTCGATGCAAAGACTGCTCGTTTGCACCAACGAGATGAAGCTGTAACAATAGGCCAGCTCCAATCAAAACAAGGCATCGCTTTATCCGACATCGTTGTAACTTCTGCCATTTCCTTTAACGAGAGTCTGTATGTTCGCGGGTCGTGCGTGATCCCTGCCGCAGATCGTGACGTACGGCGCGGAGCCACATAGGAGTACATGGCCCGTGTTGGGAGGGCGACTTTACAGCTGGGAACTGGAGTTTGCGCCTGGGCTCCTCTGTTGGACTGTTCCGAGCTGATGCGACGCGGAAACCGAGGGGTCGAAGCGGACCGCCCGGATTTTTTTTGTCGGTGGATTTGTGTTCAATGTTTGTGACGCAACGAAGGAATCGTTCCCGGTTCTTGGAGGAAAAGAAGAATGGAGGACGCCGTTGCTTTAAACAACAATGCTGATTGAGAACATGACGAATGGTGCTAGGATGAAATGCGTACCGTTTGAGGAATGATTTGGTCACTGTACTAGAGTTTCTAGGACGAATCGAGGGTCTGCAATGAGTCATTTCTCTAGAAAATGGTGGCTAAGATCATAGCAAGGAGCAGGAATCGAGAAGGAATCGAAATGAAACGCGAGGCAGAAGGGATTATGAGGGCGACGGCGTTCACCTTGAGATGCACGAATCCGATGGGCCGCTCCCCGGCGCCGCTACCGCCGCGCGCCGTCCCGATCAACCTGACGGCAGAGGAGGCGGGGGCCTCCTGGGCGGGTTCCGCCGCCACGCGGCGGCGGATCTTGGAGTAGGCGAGGACGCCGCCGCGGATCGCGAACCAGCGCGGTCGCCAGCCGCGGCCGATATTGGTCCACTTGTACAGCACGCCCGCGACGGCCGGCGCGGGCGCCTCCACGAGCTCCTCGTCCTCCTCCGGCCGGGAGGAGGCCGCGAGCCCGTCGCCGCAGGGCTGCCACTCGCCCGCGAGGCAGCAGAGCGGGTGCAGGTCCCTCGCTCGCATCGCCGCCCTCGTCCCGTTCCCGAGGCCGATCTCCTCCCCCTCCTCGGTCCCTCTCCTCACGCGGCCCCCATTCGGACTCCTCGGATTACTCTATTCCTTCCCCCCGCTTGACGCAGCCGGCGAATTCGTTTCGGTTGCGAGGCGAGGCGCTGCGCTTGACTTGGTTCTGTCGCGGCGGGCGGGCGGGCGGGGTTGCGGGTGCTCTCCGCGTCCCTTTATGCGCAGCAGCGCGACGCGAACACTTGGAGCGAACCGGCTCGTGGCGAAAGCGACGGCGACTTCCATTCCCGAGCAAGGTCCCGCGCCGGCGCGGTGGCCCCCGCGTGTCGGTGGCCGGCACGCCGTCCTGTCCTGTCCCCGTCTCCGTGCGGGCAACGTGGTTCCGTTTCGGGCCCGGATGCCAGTGCCGCTTGCGTGCCGTGCGTGTTTTGGGTGTCTGGCTCTGGCACTGGCTCGCCTGTCTGGTTGGTCCGTGTCAGTGGCACGGCGCGTCGTTGGTTAGGTGAGTGATTTCAGTGCAGCGCAGCTGGGCACGGCCTGTGGCCGGCTGGTGCCACGCTGTGCGGCTGGGCCTACGTGACAGCCCGTTTATATTCTTGTCGAACTGCCCCTGCGCGGAAGTATATGCTTGCGCAGAGAATGAGAGCACGGTTCAAAGAGAGGCGAGCGGCATGGAATAATCGATTCGGCTTCGGCTTCGCCATCGCCATCACGACGCACGAACACGCACGCGAACGCCTCGCCCAACACGCGTCCGCCCCGCCAGGAGCCGGCGCCCGCCCGCCGAAACGTCGCCCTCACCTCGCGCCACGACGCCGCGCCGCGTAAGTGGAACGTGGTCGCGAAACCCGCCGCGTCGTCGTGCTGTGACGTCGGTGGCTGCTCCGGCGGGAGGGCTGGCTGGATGGATGGGATATGCCTTGCCCTTGCCTTGGTTCGTTCGCTGCCTGGCTTTACGACGGCAGCGGCTACCCCCTCGTCATGTGCCGTCGCCGCCGCTTTGTCGCGCCTGCACGTTTCGTTGGTGCCAAGGGAAGCGCCTTGACTGACAGGATCGAGAGATTAGCATGTGGATGTGGTTCGTTAACCACCCTTGCAATCATCGTCGGGATGGAAGATGCGAGGCCAGGAGTCAAGAGGGGCTAATCATTTGTTTGGGGAGCCCTCGTCAACGGAATCATGCGCACGGATTTGGGCCTCAGGTCTGTATCTGTACCCCCGAAACGTTTGCACCGGAAGTAGAATTCACAAATTTCGGCTCTCCAGAGTTCGGCCTTCATGAATTTGGACTCTCCAGAGTTGGGCCTCTTCTGGACCTCGAACCTAGTAATGAACTGGGCCCTGTGAACAAATTAAGCCCGGCAGAGGTAAAATCGTGCCCACGTGCGCAGCAGGACTCTACCAGGTTTGGT
The DNA here is from genome assembly GCA_001602315.1 of Zoysia pacifica. Lineage (NCBI taxonomy): Eukaryota > Viridiplantae > Streptophyta > Magnoliopsida > Poales > Poaceae > Zoysia > Zoysia pacifica. The sequence continues at coordinate 196,123 of BCLH01000276.1, forward strand.
TGCTGCTGTTCTTGCCCTATCCCGTGAGTTGTGACCTGGCGAAAATCTATGGCTTCAAACAAGTTTTGTGGCTGGTCCGACACCAACGTTCTCGTTCGGACGTGGTGCTGGTTGTGATTGAGCCAGTATCAGTGTATCATGAATTGTTGCTTTTTATCTGATGAATCAACCAAGCGTAGTGGAACGCGACGAGGAACATCCACCGGTGCACACGCAGATCGTCGTCAGGCAACTTTACAGGCGCCGGCTGGGCCAACGAAAGGAGCACTCCCAAAGAGACCGCACCGCACGAATTCAGAGGCCACGCGCCGTCCATTCAGTTCCGTGCCGCGCGTGCCGGCGGGGGAGAGCTCATCTGTCCCCTGCCCCGGTCCGTCCTCTCCGCCTCGGAGATCCCAGCGCGTACCCCGTGCATCCGTGATCCGTCCCTGCTCAATCAAACCCAAACCAAGCCCCGCGTATCTATCCGTGTCGCCCCCAGACGGCCTGACGCCTCCCCACCGAGCAGGCGAGCACCACCGGTAAAGACAGCGGCAATGGTGGCGGACAGCCACAGCGCACAGCCAGCTGCTGCTGCGCGCATCGTAGTAGCCGCTTCTAAACTCCCTCCCCTTTCCATCTTCGTGCCCCTCCGTTCCCGAGTTCGTGGCACTGCTTTCCTTGCTGGCTGCCCCCTACCTCCCTCCTCCATCTCGTCTCTCCCCACTCCATTCTTTCTCGTTCATTGAATATTCCCGTCCCATCTGCCGCCCTCTAGTCTTTGTTGGGCTCCCTCCGTCCTCTGGCGGGCGAAAATGAAAAAGCCGGCGCCTTTCTCGTTGGCCTTTTGCGACCTGGTCCGCCGGCCGCCGTCGTCGTAGTACCGGACTGCTTGCTTGCTTGCTAGTGGTGGCCGCGGCTTTTTCCGCCTCGTTTCACCGGCCACCATATCCGCGGCGAAAGCGATCCGGCGCTTCCTGCTCGTTTACCAACAGCGGGCGACGGGTGGATCATGGATGCGTGTCTCGTCTTTGCTTTATTTAGCCTTTACACATCGATGCGAGCGATTTGTTAGCCTCGACAAATCGCAACGGCTTCCTCCTCTAACTAAAGAGCTTTGCTGCGTATCTCTGTCGGTCTGCAATTGAAACGGCGAGGAGCAAGTGAGCGGCCCTGTTGATCAGAACGGAGGAAGGAAGCCGATGGAGGCAGGGCGACCAGACATCGTCCAACTACCACTGACGCGGACGTACAATGCCCGTACCATACATGAGCTGGGAAGCGTTTCCCAACTACTAATGCCCCTACTACAGTCTACAGCTATGTAGGAGTGCTCTACATAAATATCTTGGGCGCCACGCAAAAGAAAAGACGCACTGTTAGTAACTTGGGAAGCGTGCAAGAGCGCGAGCAATGCCTGGCGTCGCTCTGTGGTCGACCGAGTTGGTTGTTGGGTGCAACGGCGGAGCCCTGCTGGCCGCCTGGCCGTCTAACATTTCCAGCAATACAATCTTCCGAGTCCCAGCTAACCCTTCCCTCCCTAGTCACTCGATCGGGTTAGGTGACCCGGTAGTGTGCTACTACTAGTCTGCCTTGCACATCAGCCGATCGCTATATCTGGCAACAAGAGGCGTCCATTCTTAAGCGACGAAACGGGAAAGAGACTGTGTTCTAGCAGAAGTTAACTCGGGGCGATAGTACCGCGTGATCCTTATAATTCAATCACTAGGAGTACTAACGATATCTCTTTCGGAGCTGAGTCCACCGAAACGTCCATGCATGGCTTCAATGGCAGAAAGCACCAGCAGCAACGATGGTGACTTCGACAAGTGGCTCGTCAACAGTTTCAAATGGCGCATTTCGGTTGCAGCCTTGGCTTGATGCGGCAATGAGTCGAGAAGATCTCTCGGGAGCCGGAGCAGGCGTGGCGGACCTGTATTCGGGAATGATCGACCATCCGGCCGGCAGCTCGTCGGAGGCCATCATATCCCAGTCAGATTTCCACCGCTGACAGAGTTCGCTACGGGTTCCGCAAGCCGTAGATCGCGACGCCTCTCCTGCCGGTCGCCAATGATGGCTCGCCGGCCGGCAGGTCGTGAAAGCGGCATGTGTGCCTGCATACCCCGCGGCCTGGTAGTATAAAAATTACGTCGGGGGCGTTGATCAACTGTTTAATCATTCTTTCATTCACGGTGGCTTCTCCCCGCACGTTTCAGGAATATCAAGCGACCGGATCTTATAAAAAAGCTTCGTCAACCAACATACAGTATCGTACTGACCAGATCGCATTAACAAAATACGGCGAGATTATACGTATCTCACTGGTATTCGACGAGTTGGCCAGACGTTGTCTTCGCTACCTACTCCTATATACGATCACCCGCGTGTGTAGTACAACGAGCAGCGTGAACGCGGAAAATGTTCCGAGTACTAACAGTACCAGTCGACGGCCCCGATCAATTATTTTTAGCTTCTGCTCAATCATCGGTGGTTGACACGTGGTAACCGTCAGATCCTTCTCGTGCCGCGTTGCCAGGAATTTTTTTTTACGGACCGTCCGCGTTCAGCCGGCGTGCGGACCTGTACTGGATGGCTACCACGTCAACGCCTTGGCGCCATCTGACGCCTGTAGGCGCATAACTTCTTCCCTGTGCACGGCTCGGCTTCGTCTGACACCCAGCTCACCTCGGCTCCGTGTAACTCCTCGTGTGCTATCCGTACGATGCCGCGGCTACTCCACGCGGCAGAAATTGTGGACAGGTCCGCACGCCAGCCAGATACGAACCGTCCGCACAGAATGTTTTTCCCGTTGCCAATGCTCGCATTCCGCGCGCCACCCGCCAGCGTGCTTGAAATGCGCCTGTTTCTTCTTCCGCGATCTCATTTCAGCTGGGGAGGTCCCGGTACACCTCCCAAATAAGGTTGTACCGTTTGGAATAGAGGGAATCTCGCTATTTTTGTGTTTTTTTAAATTGAACTGATTTCTGTGAAGTTTTTATTAAATTTCTGTAGAATACCTACGTTTTTTATATTTTCTTTGGAACGTGAAATTTTTTATGATTTTTTTCTTCTCATAAAATTGATTTAATTTTGTGAAATTTTTATGTGATTTTTGTAAAAAAATTTATATGATTACTGTAAAATTTCTGCGTTTCAAAAAGGTCTAAGCAACAAAAATGCCAGTAACTGAAGACCGGTTTCACAAAGTTCTGCTCGAAACTTGCCGGTGAGTACGTAGGGGGTTGAACTCCGCCGCTCCTGTTTGAATTCAAAGCGTTACGTTTTTCAGAACGGGTGCGATTTGTCCCTCTCGTCTGTTTTCAATTCGTAGCTTCAAGAGACAAAAATGAAAAAGGGTGACAGTCCACTAGTAGGAACCGAAGCGCGCAAAAGAGGCGTCACTTTTGTGTGCGTCTCAAAATCAGAGCTCGGCACACTAGAAATAGATCGACGCGTGCTACACGAGCTGTACCCTAAAATCTCAGAGAAAAAAAAAAAGGCGAACGCTGCTGATACAGCGCCACTCCATAATAAAGGGAGATGGACGATGGAAAGGCTTAAAAAAGAGACAAAAAAGGGGCAAAAAAAAGGGGTGGGGTTGGGGGATTCCTCAAGGCAGCAAGGATGCAGACAGAGACAGGGAGGCGTCCGAATCCAAATGATCGTTCCCACGCTTGATCTGAACATGTCCGCTGGGAACGGGGCCCGGAGTCGCGTTCTCGCAAATCATGAGGCAAGAGGCTGTTTGGTTTATGATCAACAGTAGCCACATCAAAATTTAGTGTTACTAAATTGAGAGCAACTTCTAATCATTGATAAAAAATATGTTTAGATTATAATTTTATCAAATTGATGGTAACAAACAGAAAATTAGTATTTGAATTGTAGCCATTTAATATTTGACAACAATATTAATATAACATGTGAGATGTAAAAATTATTATAATTTTTTAATATTAAAATATAGTCAAATGAGATCTTATTTTATAGATTTAATTGCAAAGAGTATAATGGTGAAAACGAATCATAAATTAGATATATCATTAAAAAGATATAGTTGTTTAAAGTGTTTAAATATAAAAGACTTTGAAACTTGTGCCACCATTCAGAAGTCGCCACATCACCAGTGCAATTTTGACAACCCAGCTCACAGCGTGGGCGAGCGATTTTGGCGCCCTGAATTTGGCCGGCGTTGGCTACAGATTTTTGCTGGCATTACCAAATTTTATTTGGTACTTCAAATTTTGGCTAAGAAGCAAACATACGTCAAATTTTAAAGGCTCATCAAATATTGGTAAGATATTTGTGGGCAGTAATTCAAACACACCCCCAATAGAACCAAATTTTGGGGAAGATAAACCGGACCCGAACCAAATAAAATCCGTACAAAGCTGCGGTGGTGTTACTGTTGCACGTTGTTGCGCCAGGCCACTGTCACTGAGATGCTGGGCCCGGAAGGTCTGGTCCCCATCGGTCTAGAGGGTGAGGAGGAAAAAAATTGGGGGAGTGGTGTAATCACGTCAGTGACACGGCGGCCCACAGGCAGGCGGGGTGAATAAAACCGCAGCCATAATAACACCCGGAGTCCAGCCCGCCAGCCAGCCAGCGAAGCCGACTGCGGCCGCCGCCACCACCACCACCACCCATCGAACCCAACCGGCAACCGCACAGCCAGCAGCTGCAGTTAAGGTTGCAGCGGCGCGAGGAGCCTCTCTCTCGCGGTGGCAATGGCGACGGCGTGGGTGCGCTCTCTCAGCTGCAGGTCCTCCTACGCCGTCACGGACGTGGCCGTCGCGCCGTCTCCGGTCAAGAAACCGCCGCCACCGTTCCCCGTGTCGTGCGCCGCTGACGTGATGGACGCCGTGGCTGTGGCGCAGCAGGCACGGAAGAAGAAGAAGCTGGGCAGGGAGAGGGACCGGCGGAGGGACGCGCGGGAGCGGCCCCACGAGCCGCGGCCCCGGCCCAAGAAGAAGCCGAAGCAGAAGCAGCCGATGGCGACGTCCGCGCTGTTCATGCAGTCACCAGCGCCGGCGCCGGCCAGCGCGGCGTTCCTGACGATGACGGAGCTCCCCGAGGGCCACTCGTCGCGGCGGGTGGTCGAGCTCATCTTCTCGTCCGGGTGGGGGGACGGCGACGGTGTCCCCGCGGTGGAGGCGCTGTTCCGCGTGCACAGCGCGGCGCGCGCGGTGGCGCGGTTCGAGGAGGCGCGGGCGG
>BCLH01000276.1:201438-212452 GCA_001602315.1 Zoysia pacifica
CCAGCCGCCGAGCGATGCTGGTGTGCCGCGTCATCGCCGGCCGCGTCCGCCCCGCCGTCGACCCCGCGGCGCGCGTTCACTCGTCAGCGGCCGACTACGACTCCGTCGACATGGGCAACGGCGAGCTCGTGGTGCTGGACAGCCGCGCCGTGCTCCCCTGCTTCCTCATCATCTACAAGGTCTAGACCCTCGACGACAGCAGCATTAACCAAGCAACCCCAGTGACTGTTAACCCCTCGTTGATCACCGCGCTAATCGCTGCTAGGCTTCTTCTTCATCTCTTTTTGGACCTCCGGTCTTCTCTGCTTTCCGGAGTGTCAGGTGTGGTAGCAACAGACATGGAGCCTGTGTGTGTACAAAACCCGCTGCTTTTTTGGCTTTGAATCTTGAAATGGTATAGAAACATTTCGCTTTCAGTTCTCCATTCAAACAGCAGCTCCTCCTTCTCCGGCATCGCCGGGTGGCTCTGCACGCACGCAAACGCAATGTACCTTCACCTTCACCTTCTTCTTCGTCAGTCTGCTCTGGACAGAGACACCAGAAGACCGAGCTCTCGCGAATCTCGGCCCTCCGTGTCGCCCAGCGCACGGTTCAGATCGCAAGGACGGTGACAGCGAAATTTACGGCTTCTTCTTGCTTTAGCCTTTACCGCTTTTCTTTCCAGCGCAGAGATTTGTCGCAGCGGGTTTCAAGCGTTTTTGGCGCAGCGCCCGTGGGTGGTGTCGTCGTCTTCCTCCTCTCGCCCGTTGCCAAGGCCCAAGGCTTGGCTTGTCTTGGTCTTCCATGGCACGGCCGCTGCTTGATCGCTAGAGTCTTAGCAGCGGGAAGAGGTTTCCGTGACATGGGTTTGGCAGCTTGGGAGTAAAAGGGACTTGGCAACATCTTCAGAAGCCAGGGACAGAGGGGTTCCCGTTGCCCGGGGCTCGTGTCCTCGCGCGGTTTGGTTTGCAGCAAAAGTATGCGTGTTGGATGCTAGCTTCTTGGAGCCTTGCCATTTGTGTTGTCTTGCTAGCTCAGTTCCATTGTCGCATTCTTTGCTTGCTCTTGTCCTGCAGAGGACTAGGTGGCAGGGTTTCAGAAGCCGTTGAGCAGCGGTAACCGGACTCCACTGGTTTAACCGAAAAATAGGATAAAAAAATACAGTAAACTATGAAAATGGACAAATTTGAAAATTAAATTTTGGAGAAAAATGACGATTTTTCCGATTTACCGATCAGTTTTTTCGGTTTTGAATTTTTCAAATTTGAAACTAAACCGATTTGAGTAGTTTTCATCTAGTTCGACCAGTTTGACCAAATTTTGAGATTTTCAATTTTTTTAGACCGAAAACCAATCGATTAATGAAATGGACAATATCAATTTCGTTGAAAACCGTGAAAATCAAACCAGTTTTAACGATTTTATTAACTTTGCTCGGTGGTTGCCTTTTCTTTTTTCTCTTCCATTACAACATTTCCAGGGTCTAGTTCATGTACTTCATCTGTTCACTTTTGCTGCATACTACTGCTGCCTTCTGTTTTAAGTGAGAAAGGATCTATTTGTATGACTACCAAATGTCGTAAGTATGACATGTTAAAAGTTTAATGAACAAAATTGATGCTGTAAGTTTGGTAAGTTTTGATATGTGAAACCTATTTAACAATTGCGCCATTCGTTTTGCAACGAAGCAAACAATTATCAAATTTATTGCGGTGCACAAAGTGTTTACATATGGCCAGGAAAAAACTACTGTAGTGTTTTCTTTTTTCGTACGGCTTTCTCGTTCGGTGGCGAGTGCAAAGGAGCTTCGATGTTAATGTGAAGTAAATGCAAGGTAGAACTAGGCAACATTTCCAGGTTGGAGTTCAGAAGCAGCTGCGAGCGAACTCTTGCTGGCATTGCGTGGCTCTAAAGGCTCTTGCGAGACGGCAACGCATTCTGAAGTGTATATTTGTTTGTACGGTTTGGCGTTTCATGACGCGATAGAGACAGTTCATTAGAGTAGTATCTGACGTCGATGATTAAAATTTATTAAAAATTTTCTTTTTGAGGTCGATGCTAAAAATCAAGATTTGAATAGGTATAAGGCCGTCACATGGACACCCTAATCACAATCAGGTTGAGCAATTGCCTACCATCATGCGGAGAATCTGATCTGCGTAGGGGTTGACATGTCAGAATCTGCCTTCCCTCTCATGTGCTTCACTTGGGCACGCGCCAAACGTTTCCTGTATCCCAATGGAGGGTCAATGGTATAACAAGCCTGCATACTTCGCTGCAGATCGAGTCGTCTCAAGGGTTTAGACTTAATCAAAGGAATATAGGCATGTGTTCACAAGCTCAACTCTGTTTTGTGAAGGCTGCCAGGCCTGCCTATCCCGGAAAGAACAAAATCATCTGACATGTGGATCATGAGCTGCTTGTCTACCTTCATTGTTGGATCCTGTCGGGATAGTATACTCCGAATATCTACAAATCATTTTCTACAGCACGGCTCACCTGCGGCCCATGATCCTCCAACGACCCATCAAAATCTTCACAAAGCTGGCCCGATCGCAGCGGTTGGGAAGCCTCGCCAAGACCGAAGCCGAGGCTAACGCAATCGCCTCGACCCTCAGGGGTCAGGACCCGAGCGATCGGGACCCTAGCGATCGGGATCCATTCGTCGACCGCAACGAAGCAATCACTGCTTCAACAATCACGCCGATTTAAAATTCCTAACAACGTACAGTTCCGCAGAGAAGATAAGCATTTCGAAAGATTTCGCAACTATCTGACTGGAGAAGAAACAACTCACCAAAAGATAAAGCTGAACAATAAAGCAACCTCTGTTCTCCCATAGTGAATAAAAGTATGAACAAAGAGCACCGATCATCTGTCCTGAACGTCAGAGAGCATGACTCACTGAAGACTATGACCTTATCTGTCAAAGGGTTATCCGTTTCCGTAGATGGCAAGATACTTAAATTATGGTTCGATCACCTCAACTATAGTCTGATCAAGACAACCCAAGTTTGACCCTACAAAAGACACCCAGAAGCTTTAAAAAATAAGAGCAAGGAAGAGAAGAGAAAGACAATATGTAAATAAAAAATACACATCACCACTTATAAACCATCCCCACCACACGAGCTTAAGACTCTCAGATCCGTCTAGAGCCCTTCCGCATTGTACTTTTCTGTTTTTGAGATTCATACGACCGATCTCTCGTGCTTGAACGTAGGGTATTACGCCTCGAGACAGCTCGAATCAGTTTAACCTTTGAGTCTTGCTTGTAGACTTAGCTCATTCGATTTCGAAAACGCATGATCCCTCGTCCGATCGTATAAATTTATTGTACCGGTGTACGAAACACCGACAGATTCTAAACCATCAACGGTTGGCTGTGTAGCTAGTTTTGTTACTGTTTACAAGTGGAGTACTCCAATACGCCAAAAACATATCCGGGTGGGTTAGAAACACTGGCGCCATTCTCCACACATGGCAGCCCAACCCGGACGCTGGATAGTGAGATTTCGCTGCCTGTTGCATCTGCTGCAGCCTGCATGCAGTTCCGGGAGACGATGTTACATTGGCATGTTACCGTGTCTCTTGTGACGGCACCCTAATTAACCAGACAAGGAGAGAGAGAGAGAGAGAGAGAGAGCGCATTGGAGTGCAGGACCAGTAGTGTTACGGTTAGCCGTAAGTATGAATCATTTGTGTAGACATCGCATCCGTGTTACCGTAGTGACTGTGGGTCGTTTCTTCTGTTCTCGCCTGAAATTCTGGTTATGACACCGATTTAATCAGCGGGCCATGGAGTTCTTGCGACAATTCGGTGGTGAGAAATGGACTGAACATTCCCCTGTTCGGAGCTTGCATCACTTTTCCGGGAGTGAGAACTCATTGAAAAATAAAGCCCCCTTTGAACATGGGAATTTTTTTTCTTCTGTTTTCTGTGTTTTTTTAAAAAATTGATTGATTCCTTCCTATGAGATTCTTAAGAAATTTCTACATTTCAAAAAAAAACCAAAAAGGAGGCCTGAAAGTGTTTGGTTGTCAATCTCACACTCTCACAACAAATTCAGTATTCACGGCTTGTATATTTTAGATTATAATATACCTAGATTATGGGGAGGCGACCAATGCCAGCCGCTGACGTCGCCGTTCCATGCCTCCCTCGCCGCGCCGCCGCCGGATCTCACCGCTGAGACCCGTGCGGCTAGTCAGGATGGCGGCAACGAGGCTCTTCCCTGCGCTTTGGGCGCGAGGAGACTGCATGCGTCGGTAGGCGGCGGGCTCGGCATCTCAGCGAGCATGCGGCACGAGCGCGTGGCTGCGTAGGGGCCGTGGCGAGTGCGAGCGTGCAGAGGCCGCGGTGAGCTCGGCGCGCTTCGTTCGCAGATGTTGCATCGGCGGCACCGGCGGGCACAGAAGCGACGTGGTGGGGGCCTGGCGGCTGGATCCACGCGGCAACGATGTCGGGGTAGCTCGCCTTCACGCGATGTGTTCAGATCTGGCTGGGAGCTCTTCTACCGACTCGGGCGGGGTCATGGCTCCTAGATCTACGCGCGACCGGCGGCACCTGCTCCCGACATGTGGCGCGATGGCTCTGAGGTTCGAAGCAGGCCACGCGATCGAGCTCCTCGGCGTGCGGAGCTTGGTTTCAGAAGTAGAGGAGCAGATGCCCATGGCTGGCGGGTCATCGGAGCGGGCGCAGAGGAATCAGGCGGCTAGATCTGCATGGTGAGGCATCGGCGGCAGGACATCGTTGCGTGAAGTGACGAGATCTGGCCGGGGAGCCCACGCCGACACCAACCACTGCTGTCGGCCCTCCCGTGCAAATCACGGCCAGATCCGGGTGCCAAGGAACGAGGGTCCCAAATCGCAGCCAGTCCATGGTGCAGGCCCTTCGTTGAGCAGTGTGTCTGGCTTTGAGCGATGGTCGTGTCCCTCACTTCCAAAATATGACGCCGGCTCTCGGTTCTGGCAAACAATAGGAGGTGCCTCGAGTGGCCTCACCCCTCCTCTCTCGTCGGCGGTGACGACCTCCACGGCAACTACGGATGCTCCTGCACGACCATGAAGAGGTGTCCAGTCTTCCCCTTCGACGCCGACAGCCTCCTGGAGCGACTCTTCCGATCTCTCTTTTGTCTACCTCTACCTTTTCACCATGGATGCAAGGCGTTGGGCGAAAGCCTTTGCAACGATGATGCCATGGGCGCCATTTCTTCTTGAGGCGCTGTATAGACGTCCTTACTTCACCAATCCTTTAACTCCGGGTGAAAACCCAGATTTAGCGGGCTGCTAGATCGAGCAATGGCAACATTCGTGATGTTGTGACCTCCTTGGAGGCATTGCTTTGGGGCAACGACTTGGGGTGACCTGGCTTGGTGATAGTTTCCCTCGCTTCCTCGTTGTTGTTTGTTTGGGTCCTTCTTGGATCACCTCATCTTTCTCTAACCATTAATCACCATGGGCTACTCTCAGTGCTCTGCCTTGTCGATACTTTCACTCCATGATTGTGCCATCTCATCATATACCAGGTTAGCGAGACCATGATCCTCTTTCTTAGATCTCTTCATTCTTCTCCTGATAGTTCTTCTTACTTTGAGGCTTTCTTCTCTTAAAAGGCGTTGAAGGTCTGCCGGTTGAATTCCGGATAGTCCTCTAAGGTGACGCAAATCACAGTTGTCGTCTGCCTCTCCGGCTCAGTGCTTAACGGTTGTTTGGTTTGGAGATCCTCATGGTAGTTTCATCTGGTGGTGGTTTGCGGTGGCTTCTGGCCTTTGTAGCCAGGATCCTTTGTTCATGTGCTTCGTTTTGTTGATGTATGTGCTCCTTCCTTTCTTTCTCCTTGCAACCTGCTATTCACATGTCTACACTAGCCACAAGTCGACATGAGACAACACTCTATGCCTCTGTCTTATTGTTTTCTTTCACTTCTTGATTGTGTTACCTTATTATATACCGGGTTAGCGAGACCATGATCTCCTTTTTTGGATCACCTCATTCTCCTTTCAGAGTTCTTCTTCTTTTTAGGCTTCCTTACCACAAAAGGGCGTTGAAGGTCTCTTGGTTGGATTCCGGATGTCCTTTTAAGGTGATACATATCACAACCATTGTCTGCCTCTCCGGCTCCATGCTTAATGGTTGCACGGTCTCAAGGTCATCGAGGCGGTTTTATTCCGGTGGTGGTTTATGTTGATGTTTGGTCTCATGTAGCTGGTGTTTGTTGTTTTTTGTACTGGGTCACTGTTGTTGTTAGTGTGTGTGCCGGTGTTGCTGTTTTTTTTTCCTACCTCTGTTGCTACCTAGTAACCTACATGTGACTATCTCATATATATGCTTTAAAATGAATGAAAAAGTAGAATGTTCTCCCCTGAGCTTTAAAAAAATATACCTAGATTATATAATCTAAATTAAATAATCTAATTAAAAAATAAACAAATAGATTATTCATCTGAATTATACAATTTGAGACTTCAGATTATGATAATCTAATAATACATCTCAAACAAGATTATTTTAGATTATTTACTATAAAAGACCCACTACCTATGACTTTTTATCAAAATTACTTATCTATCATCTCGCCATTTCAACAACATACACTCTACCATTTATAGTATTTCATTAATACAAATAAAAATAATAATTTAATTAATAATCTAGACTCTCAAATAGATAGAAAAAAAAACAAACGAGAGTACTCACATTTACTCCTAACATTTATTAGTGAAATAATCTAGATTATATAGGCATGTAAGACTTCATCCAGGCAACGGAGCAATGAGCTACAACGAGACTACTCACATTTACTCCCTGTATCTGATACGAGTAGTACTGCGCCGGGCCACCGAGCTACCCCGGCTGGGAACACCACAAGATGCAGCCAGATCGCAGCGCACCCTTGCATGTGCAGCTTAATCATTTCAGCAGCTCCCTTACTCTTTCAACTGGAAAACACGACCAGCACTGTTAAGTGACTCATACTTCATTCATTTCAAAATATAAGTATTTTTAGATTTAATTATCGTTTCAAAATATAAGTATTTTTAGATTTAATTAAAGTTAAATTTTTATGACTTTGATCACTAATAATATATAACTAATAATATTTTATCATATAAAAGTTATATTTTTTAGATCCATCATGAAATAAATTTTTATAAAAAATATATTTTTACAATAATAATTATGTAATTTGCTAAATATTATTAATAAAAGACTTTATCTAAATTTAAAAATAATTATATTTTAGAATGGACACAGTAGTACCATCCAGCAATATGCACTACAGATTTGACGGCCTTTCAAAGATTTAGATGAAGCCGTACTGCTCTCTAGTACTGAAAGAGTGTGTTAATTACTTGCTGCACCACGTCCTCATCTCGTGTGGTCAAACAGAAGAACGCTGGACATAACACAAGTGCATGTTCAGTACAAAGGCTCTCGACTGTATCTGGACCCTTTGGGTCCATGCTAGTTATTCCTCCTCGACCTCTGTGATCTCATCATCGACCATCGTTCAACTGTTCCTCCCACAGGCTGCGGACCTGCGGTACTACGTGATGAACAGCGCAGTGCACCTGCACAGGCATAACTTGCCGGCGTTTCAGTACGCAGCAGTGCACCACGTCTCTGAATGATAAAATCCGCAGCGTGTTGGTCTTCTCAGTAAACTCCCTTTGACTAGCCCTTGTGGCGTACTCCCTCCGTCCCACTATGTTTTTGATATTTTTAAATTAATTTTGACTATTTATTTTATTTTAAAAATTTACAAAAAATATAAAAAATGAGTCAAGTTTAAAATATTTTTAATAATAAATTATCTTATAATAAAATAAACAATATTTTTATAAAAAATTTTAATACGATGAATGATATTTTAAAAAGTAAAAAAAGTCATTTTTAGTGGGACGGATGAAGTAGTAACATTCTTTTGTTTCAATTTACTTATTATTATAGCTTTTTCAAAGTTTTCAATTTACTTATAATTTTTACTTCACAATGCAGCTTTCTGTATTTTCAATAAACTCTTTTTTATCTCTCTGGATTATTTTTAATATATTATATTTTTTTACTCTTTTTAATTTATATATTCACACTTTAACATAATAAGTAAAAAGAGACATATGGAGTACATGTCCATCCTGCAATGATGCTGTGGGTGTGAGAGAGCACTTGGCTTTGCCGCCGGCCATGCCTACTCTTTTATTGCGAGAAATGGCCGTGGTCATAAACTTGTACTAACCAGTACCCTCAATACCTACAATTACATCACAGATCGTGGTGAGATCTTTATGATTCTTAGGAGTGCTGTTTCTTCCGCGCCCAGGTACACTCATGCAGTGCCGGCTTTGGGGCGGGGCCATAGGGGCGACGGCCTAGGGCCCCGGCCAGGTAGTGCTTCGTGAATCAGATGAGCTCGTCGGAATGCAATGTAGAGAGAGAAGTCAATTTTGACTGTCGAGATGGATGGAAAACGAATAAGAATGGTGGTGGAAGCCTCAAATCAGCGATAGGAAGAGCTCACGGCTAAGGAATAAGGCAACAAAGTACTAGCTATTTTTTTTAAACTGCTGGCTGCTTTTTCCTGCCCATTGTCAAGAGGAGAAAGAAGACATGAGAATAGCCTGACAGGTGGGCTATGACTACTTTTCTTTTTCAAAAATTGTTTTCCTCTTCAAAGTCTTGTTTTAGCTAACTTTTACTCTCTGTTTTTTAATTACTGTCGCCATTGACTTTTAAATTTAACTTTGACTGTTCGTTTTATTAAAAAAATTGTTCAAATGTGTAAAATTTTAAATTGTGATTTAAATAACTCTAATGATAAATCAAATTATATCAAAATATATGCAATTTATCAAAAAAATTTAAATAAAACGAATAGTTAAAGTTGAATTTAAAAATCAACGATGACATCAATTAAAAAACGAAGAGAGTACACTTCTAAAATTAATACTAATTTTTTTGGTCAAAGTACGAAGATAAAAGAACCTATTTAAGTTGGAATCATGCCAAGAGGCGAAGTGGATTTTGAATGAAAATTATTGAAATTTGGCAGGTTAGCATCTTATGAAAAATGTTCATATCATTAACTAGATTTATACTTTAGTCTCTATTTTTACCGTTAAATATCAAGATTGATCATTCGTGTTATTCTAAAAGTATGATAAATATAATATATTTTATTATAGTTTGCTTTATTATTAGTAGTGTTTAAATACGGCTAATAATTTTACACATTTGAATAATTTTTTAAAAAAATTAATAACTAAATTAATGTTAGAAATCAACTGTGAAAATATTTTAAATTTTGATAAAGTGTATAATAAAATATATTTACAAAAGGGCCCTGCCATTGAGTTCGCCTCAGGTACTCTGAAAATATAAAGCCGTCACTGCACTCATGCTGCATTGGCCACCCTCGTTCATATCTGCAGGTTGGTAGTAACTATTAGGAATGAATAAACTTCATCGAAGATGAACATTTTTTTTTCCGGATATCATCGAAGATGAACATGACACACAATAGTAGCGATATTGGAGCGGTAGTTTCCTGATCTTGCTTATTTTGTGGTTTCTGATAGTGCACACCCTACCGTCATGACTGCGGATTGAACTCATTTCATGGCGTAAAGAACTGGACGCATCATAAATTACTCGGTACAGGCTGATAGAGCTAGCAATTCATCGATCTGATGTCTCGTGACACCGGACGTTATGATCGTCTCTGTACTTGCTTCCACATGGCCGCTTGCTCATCATCAATGGCGTCGAACGCGTCAAGATCAGGCGAACGGGAGAAGAAATCCAGGCCATGTTTGTGGACAAATTGTGGATGACGCGATAATGCTTTGCATGGGACAGCAAACCTGGGACCGTCCGGACCGCTCAATGGTTTAAGTTGTACCGGTCGACAGAATTTCTTTGATCGACAGAGGCAAAGCAACGACCCAATCTCCAGTGATGAAGTAAACCAGGAGGTATAAATGATTTAACACGGTGAAGTATATATTCTCTCTAGTGCAAGATACTTCTTTCTTAAATTGATATCACTGTTGATTTTTAATATTTTGACTATTTATTTTATTAAAAAAATAGTTTAAATACGTAAAAATTTAAATTGTGATTTAAATAACTCTAATGATAAATCAAATTATAATAAAATATATAGTATTTATTAAAAAGTTTTAAATAAAACAAATAGTTAAAGTTCACTTTATAAGTCAACGGTTACATTAATTTGAAAATAAAGGAAGTATAATTCATGACAAAATACTGGCTTACCTTCCGATACAATCATTTGCCGTTCGCTAACTCTCTGATCTAAGGCTACACATGGCTAGCTTTCGAGACTGAATATCATAACTTTCATTCCTAACCGAATGGTTAGTAATTTGCAAAGTTTCGATTCCGACTGGAATGAATTGGTTTCCAGATTTAAATGAAAAGCTTGGATCAACTTGATCCTGACCCAGACTGAAAACAGGAACTAAATCTGGCAAACCGAATAGAGCCTGGGCCGGCCCCTTCTCTTTTGACAAAGACTAGATAACTCAGTGCTTGGGCTGTCGGCTTTTGCTTTTTCACCTGGGAATAGTGGGGCACGAGGTGGGGACTAAGCTGAGTACTCCTATGACAACAGACCGACAAAGGAGCCCAATCTGTATTCAAGCCCAACACAACTTCTGTGATTATGGGCCTGGCCCATTTTTATGAGTCTGGCGGCTAGGCTACATCCCTGTCCACTTCCCTCCAAAATCTCTCGCTCACACTCAACCACGCCCCACCACACGACTACACGAGTTCACGACGACGACGTCCCGAAAACGGAAACAGCCAAACACAATTCGTCCACTGCCTCCACAAGACCACAGGTCCACAGGCAAACGGGTACAGAAACAAAAGAGCACCCGCAGCAATCCTCAGTTCCCCACGCCGCACGTCTCTCTCTGCGCTCGCTCGCCCTCCCCGCTGTCCGTCCGCCTGCCTGGCGCCCACATGCCGTCGGCCTCTCTCCGCCTCGCCGTCGTCGGCGCGGGCG
>BCLH01000277.1:12841-42344 GCA_001602315.1 Zoysia pacifica
TTGGTTACCAAGGTATTTGGTAACTATATGTGCAATATATTTTACTATAATTATTTTTTCACTAAAAACCTTGGTCAAATTTTGGTCACTAAAACCTTGTCACTGTATGTATATAGTAACAAAAAATTAGACATGTTGGTCACTAAAACTAAACAGTAACTAAGAAATCCTTGGTAACTAAATGTATTTATCAACCAATGAGCATATACTATGGTCACTAAAAATGTATGACTACAATAAAAAGTAAATCTTGGTCACTATTTATCATTTTTTATGACCAAATTACTGCATATCCTTGGTAACTAAATGCATTTATCACTAAAACTTGGTGACTAAAACCCATTTTCTTGTAGTTTAATTCAGGTTGCTGTAAATCGAATGCATATTTGATGTTAACTATTTCGCTTCTTGAAGATTCAGATTCCTAGATCAAACCCCACCAACCAAAGACAGCCAAACATACCATTCTCCTTCAGCTTATCCCTTCCCTAACACACTTGATCATAGCACCGCATATATGGGTCCAAGTTCCACGCTACAAGTCATGATTTAGTTCATATCCTTTAAAGGTATAAAGAATTACAGACTACAAAACTCTTGCTAGACATAAACTTTGACATCTTGGAATATTTATGCCTACTTTCTATTGTCACCACAATTAAAGAAACAGCATGCACGTTCAACACATTCCACATGGGCCATAATATGAAAAGTATTTGAAGTTATGTGTGCTATTGAAGAAGCACAACACTTGATCACTGAGTTACACATCCCATTTTAATTCTACCTACAAAAAGTATCATAGCAATATCTAGTTAATGCTTGATAAGTTTTAATTTACATGTCCTCTATTTGTAGATGGTTGGATTTTCTGATAAGGCGTGTGCACGAGAGAACGGAGAAGGTCCACCAGCTTGTTCCTAACTTATAATGATTTACTTTTCTTTTCGCCCATGTATATTTAAAACTATCATTGATCTGTTCTGTCATTTTATAATTTGTTGGATGCAGGTCAATAGCATAATAGATGACGTTGCTCCAGGAAACTGTAAGTATTTTTCATGATGACTTAATATCGCATTAATGAAATTGTTGCCAACTAGAATTCTAACTTCATCAGCGAAGCGGAAGATTGTTGGTGGATCTTGTGAAATTAAAAACAAAGCAACGCAAGTCGAATGCTTTCAAGGTGACAAATTATTTGAAATCAGGGCCATCTTCTTCACGGGAGCGTACCAAAGTGCAGGTAAATCTCTAAAATGTTTTATTTTCTGGTGATCCTATTCCTTTTACTTAATGGTACACTATTTTTTTTAGAAATACCTTTAAGAAAACATATGTTGATAATAGAAAGACAGGCATATGCGATAAGTGATTAGAGCTCTTTGATCTACTGCATCTTTATGTTCGGTTCACATGTCATTGATTTGCCAGCTGTGACTAATTTACGTTGACACTTTATATGACCAGACGGCTTTGGGCAAGAAAACAGTGTCTGCATCACCTGGGGATGAAGTGGCAATTCGTCTGAACACATCTGGAACCTGTAAGTTTAGGTTGTTGTCTTTTAGTAGTCATGAGACTGACTACAATGATGGTTTCTATCGTTTTTTTTTTTTGGCATTTGTTACCTTGCTTAACTGATTTAGTCTGACCTGTCTTGTATCCTCTACCCTCTGTGTTTTTTTTTTCTCTTTATTGCATAGCCTTGGATTTCGACGCCACCGAGAGCCTCGCACGTGTTTTAAGAATAACATAGAATGTCCAGGAGACGGTGCACCAGTATGTGGAGAATGCCACCAAAGTTTTTGACTTCAGTTCTCTTCCACAAGTTCCGAAGAAGCTTGACCAAAACCCTGGGGCTCTACAACCTCCTGAGGAGTCTGCCTGTCCCAAAGTAAAATATGCTTTTGAGTTATTTATGGTGTACTTGAAGTATCTTCAAAAGCTGGCCAATGCTGAAGATTTTAACCAGAAATTGTTTGTTGAGGAATTAAGTAAAAAGCTATATTTATGGGAGATCACTGCTCCTTACTTCACTGAAGGAATAAAGCAGATGGTTACAAAACTGAACGTTCTGAAGAAAGAACTTGACAGCGAGTCTGGCCAGCAGCTCCAACACACGGCGGATGTGCTATCTGAGAAGAAAATTCAAGTTTAGCCAGATGCTAGAGAAAGCTGTGTCGGTACGCGAGAAAACCACCCATTCAGTTATGGAAATGGAGCAGATCAAGCTTGCTGGAGCCAAATGTAATGAATCAATCAGCGCGCGTAAAAAATGCGCTCATGAAAGATATTCAAGATGAGGAGGAACAGATCCAAGCGCTGAATGAAAAGAGTCAAGAAGTGATTGAAGAGATGCAAGAACTGAACAGACAGTTTCAAGAGCTGAATAAGCAGCGTCAAGAAGGGGAGAAAAAGTTATCAGAGAAGAAGGCACGCCTCAGGCTCGCGGAGTCATCTGAGGTGAAGACTGCTGATTTACTTGCCGGGATGACAGCCGGTGACCAGGCCATTGTTGAGTCTTCCTCGTGCTTTGAGAAGGCGATCCCCACGGGCAATGCCATGAGCAATGAGATAGACAAGCTTCTTCAGCAGATCCAAGAATTCCGAGGCCTGCCAGTGCCTCTACATGCTATTCTCTCCCTCATCGCTAACGCATCTATGGAGTAAATTTCCTTTCGAGTATGTGACTCTGTGAGGCGAGAGCTAGACGACGACATGCTTATGCATTTTATTTAGTTTGTTTAGTTTGTGCTTGTTGCTTTTTTTTATCTAACATCTACGATACAGTATCTGAACGCACGCGCAACTCACACCGCTCACACCACGCTCACCTACAGTGCCAACCGCACGCCGTACCGAACGAGCTACCGCTCGTTCTCCTTTGTGCCTGTTGCTTTCAGATGACTTATGTTACTTGACTCCGTACTGTATTACTCTTCTGGAGTGTGCTGCATATGCATGGAGAGATGCATGTGACATACGATGACTTCATGAGACGGTTTAAATTTGCATTTTTATCGTGAGCTATGTTCTGAGATGTTTCAAAAATGAGCAGCGCTCATTTTGTTAATTGCAAGCTCTGTTGGTTTACTATTTCCTCATGAGCCAGTTATCTGTTTGTTTTGATATTTGTCATTGCTAAGACTTCGCATTCTGTTCTTGCATTGTTGTGGATGGCATACATGGTTGCGATTTTCCTTCATTTTTTTTTGCAAGTTACCCATTTCAGATTGAAACTGCAGCAATATCTAGGTAGTATTTACATGTAATACCTGAATCTGTTTGATAATCAACATGCAATACTTGAATCCGGATCTTTATATATTAAACCCCATGCGTTCTCTCAATCCTCGTTGCGCCATATCACTCTAAAAAATATTAACCGTCAAATTAAAATCTGACAGTAAATATTAAAATAAAGAAAAAAAATCATTTACTCAATCAACGTAGCAGCATACTTTTACTCGACAAGAGCCAAACATGAACGATCGTGCCATCGCAATATATTAAAGCGCAAACGCTGTATGTTCTCTCAACTCTCATTGCGTCACGTCATCTAACAAATATTAACCGTCGAATTAAAATCTCACGGTGAATATTAGGAAAGAGAAAAAATAGATATTAGAAAGGAGAAAAAATATTTTCTCTGGTCAACATAAAAGCGTGCTTCTACTCGACGGAAGCAGACATGAACGACCGTACCATCGCACTGTATTAAAGCGCAAACGTTCTCTGATAGTTCGTTGCACCACGTCACCTTAAAAAATATTAACTGTCGAATTAAAATATAACGGTGGATATTAAGAAGGAGAAAAAAATAGATAGAAAGGAGGAAAAAATTCTTTCCCCGATCAAGATAAGAGTATGCTTCTACTTAGCGGGAGCAGGTATGAACGCCCGTGCCGATATAAGAGAAGTTTTTATAAATTTATTCTATTTCTATTATATGCTATATATTATGAAAATATATATTTAGATATTTTAAATTGTTTTATCTCTTAAAAATGCTCCTTGATTACTTTGCTATAGATTCAATAAAACTATTTCAAAAGATATAATTTCAAAAGATACAAGAGAAGTTGTTATAAATTTATTCTAACTTAACTTCTATGTCTTGTAAGTATATGCTACAATTAAAGACTTTTATATATTATGAAAATATATATTTAGATAACATAAATTGCTTATTATGAGAACTAAGATTCAATCTTTTTTCCGCTTACAACTTCGGTTTAAAAAAAAATAGTAGCTTTAGACGCAATATTTTAATTAAACATTGCCAATATAAATTAAAAATAATTTTAAATTAAGTTACAAAATTAAAAATAAATTTTTTAAAAAATATTTTTTTAAAATTATATTAATGCTATTTTTATTAAATATTTTATAGATAACAAAAGTCACACATGCTTCGAAGGTCGCGCACTCATTGTCCGGCAATCTCCTTGCATAACAAATTCATAGCTCGCCGCCCAGCCCAGTTGTCGCTGGTGGCCAGAGTTAAAAGTAAGCCCAATATTTACACTCGACGGCTCGACGCACGGAAACAAGCCCAGTAGACCATAATTCGGTAGCGCAACTACGTGAGCGGGCCGCACGAGTACAAGTAGGCAGTGCCGGCCCATCATTTTCAACAGCAACGCTTTCAGATCAAGGGCCCAGTCCAGCACCATTTCCTCGGTACCCGTTCGATTTACATCGGACGATGGTAGCATCATGCGCGGACCCGCCCTTCCCTACCATCAAACCCTAACTCCACCCCGCCACCGCGTATATAACCCTTCCTTTTCACGGGCCCGAGCCCATCCGGCGGCGGCGCAGCAGCAGCACACACGCACCCGAAATCGCACCGGCGGCGAAGGAGAGGAGCGTCGTCGACGATGGTGAAGTTTCTGAAGCCCGGTAAGGCGGTGATCCTTCTGCAGGGGCGTTTCGCGGGCCGGAAGGCGGTGATCGTGCGCGTGTTCGAGGAGGGCACCCGCGACCGGCCCTACGGCCACTGCCTCGTCGCCGGCCTGGCCAAGTACCCCAAGAAGGTGGTCCGCAAGGACTCCGCCAAAAAGACGGCCAAGAAGTCGCGCGTCAAGTGCTTCATGAAGCTCGTCAACTTCACGCACCTCATGCCCACACGCTACACCCTCGACGTCGACCTCAAGGACGTCGCCGCCGGCCCCGACGCGCTCGCCAGCAGGGACAAGAAGGTGGCAGCCTGCAAGGCCGCCAAGGCGCGCCTCGAGGAGAGGTTCAAGACCGGCAAGAACAGGTGGTTCTTCACCAAGCTCCGTTTCTGAGCTGCCTGCTTCTTCCGCGGGGGAGGCCAGACGGTCATTTCTTTCCAGATATATTTCGTTCTCAGTAGCAGTTGTTGAAGCTTGCTATCGATGTCGGTGTGGATCTGTTATTGAAGCTTGCTATCGAGACACATTATGAGGATTTTTGCATCAGTTAATCATATGGATGTCTGGTTGCTTGGAGCTTGAGGTTGTTGTAGTAGCTGGTTGAGGAATATGATCCTTGAAATTTTGTGATGCTGCATGTCCGATTGATTTTTTAGGATTGCTTTGTTGGGGGCATATAGGACCGATTTTGGAATTCGAATGCAAAAATCTTGTCTTGCTGATAGATGCTTAGTGTTCACTGTGCTTAATTCCTACTGTTAATGCTCAATGGCATGTGGACCAAGTATGATAGACTTTGTGTGCACTGGGAGAATTGTAGGATTAGCACTTATAAGTTCACTCCTAAGTCTTGGTTTTAGATAAGTGTTCACCTAAACAGGTTTAAACGGCTGTTTAAACTGTTTTTGTATTTGAGGAATGTATAGTGTTTGATGTAGTGTTCACGATAGTTTACATGTGGTGCGGAGGTTTTGAACTGACATGCCCAACATTCTAGCCAGGATTATTCTCTGTTTATGTGATGTAGACTAGTTAAAAGCATGATGCTGCTCAAATGGGCACCGTTTGTACGTTTACAATTATGGAATTGAATAAAGCTGTTTTGCTTGCATCATAGCATACGACAGCAAATATTTATTTTGGTTTGGCTTTGTGTGTAAGTTTAACTAGTCAGTGTCTGTCGACCTATGGGCTCCCTGATCCACAGACGATTGTATGTGGTGTTTGAATGCCCAAGGGATTGGTTAGCTGATTTTAGCTCATCCAGCCGGCAGGATGCCGCAGCTGCTTGATTGGTTGATTGGACGGATGTTTGAGCCGGTCTAGTTAGATGCAAAAGGTACAACTCATCCTGGCTTGAGCCGGTCTAGTTAGATGCAAAAGGTACAGTGATGCTCTGTACTAGTATTCAAAATTTCTGGAACAGTCAGTAAGTTCTTGTCAATGGCTAAATGCCTTAATTATACAGCTACTAAAGATACCATGGTTTGGCGTCGTCACCGACGCCTGAGCAACATTTATAACCTTAATGGTTGATGAGCAACCAACATTTATTTATAACCTTTATGTGCACCTTTGCTTCAGGCCATATAAAAAGGCTCTGATGATTCCTGCTCCTCAAGATGAAGATGACAAACTAATTGAGACCATCTCTGTACACTGCTATTCTCCATCCCCTCTTGAAACGTAGTTTACACTATATTTTTTTATGTGCTTGATGTGTTGGTTAGTTATACTCCTATATTTTTATGTGTTTGAGGTGTTGGTTAGTGTCTAGTCCCTGCACCATCTTTTGAGCGCATGGAAATAGGGAGTCGGAGGTATCGGGATGAAAAATTCAGCAAACGCAGCAAGGAGCTCAATTTCTAAATGGACTAACGCAAAATGTCAGGTGATGATCCTATCCAGCAATGCTTTACTAGGGTCTTGATACAGGTTGACAAAAATTTAAGACCCTTTGGATTGTGGAAAAAATCTCTAGATATTACATTTTTTCCTGTAAAATTGGAACCCATTCTTGTGAAATTCTTACCTGTCAAAGGAGTCAAGAGGTAAGTAGTATGATCTTTCTTCTTTTCATCACGTGCGCTCCCACGTTAGCATTGCTCATATTGTAATATTCACTGATAGGTGGGTCTGGAGCCACTTGTCAGTGACTACTACAACATGAACAACATCTGTAGAGGATTTCTGATCCGCATATTGGTGGTGTTTGTCAACGTTATGTTCATCCCTTGGTGATGACCCTGAACTCTAGCTGAAGATACCCATGGGACATGGCTTCTTATTTTTTAAACGGAGACAGAGTGAAAGAGTACTTTTTTCCGTCTCAAAACAAGTGTACATCTGGAGTGATCACACACAAATTAGCGGCAAAAAAAATGACATAGTTATCCTTCTGAATGCGGTACTGACATCAAAAAAAAAGTGCGCAGAGAACCGATTGAGTTGACACATACCCACCCAGTAATTCCCATCGGCCTTCAAAGCATTTAACGAAAAGAGCTCAGTACCCTGTCCATGCGTGCAAAATCAGCAGCATCTTTTTGTGGCACAGAATGTGATGGAAGGTGGATCTCACAGCTAGATAAACACTTTTTGTGAGATAAAAATCACAAATTAGATGAACAAAAATACAGACAAAAAAAATACGTAAAAACCCGAAGCGATACGATCATCCTATGCACAAGTGACGTTCACCGAGCCGCCCTCTTCCAACAGAGTAGAGGCGCCACGGAGGTTGGCTGAGCTGGTCCTGCTTGCGCCGTCGTCATCGCTTGCGGTGGCTGACGCGAACTTGCGCGCCAAGGCAGCGCGACCGAGCCGTCTCGACTTCTTCCATTCTATTTTTTGATTCAAAAAAAACTAGAGGAAGCCGTTCGGACCCCGTCGCCGCCTCCGTCTCTCCTCCCCTCGGCACATAACCTCGCGGCGGCGAACGACCGTCTCTTTCCCCGCGCGCACGCGAGTAGGTTTTCCCGCGTCCGCCCTCTCCGTCGCCCTAGCGGTCGGCCTTCGATCGGGGGGGCGTTGATTCGGTCGATCGGCCGCAGGAACGGAGGGGCGGATTGCGTTGCACCGATCAGAGGAGGCAGGGCGAGAACAGGGGAACGGAGGATGTCGAGCCGGATCGCCGTGGTGGTGGAGGACCGGTGTCGGCCCAGCAAGTGCGGCCAGCAGTGTCGCCGCCGCTGCCCCGTCAACGCCACCGGTACGTCGTCTGCACCTGCGGTCCGTGAAATCCATGTTCCGTTTCGTTCCGTTGCTGGCTTCTGATCCCGGACCTGCTGGGGGTTTATAGCTTTTAGTGACTTAGGCAGGGCCTAAGAGATTATGACGGGCTGGTGGGAGTTGCAACGGAAGAGCTGGAAAAATTTCGACCTTGATTGAGAAATGTGGCAGTATTGATTCTATGTTCTGTTTCACACCATCAAGAAGATAAAGAAACAAAGATATAGCAAAACTCGCAAACCAACTGAAAATCGGCTTGGACCATTCAGAGACTTTTACCCCCTTCCTTTTACAGTTTTACTAGTGCCATTCCTTAAATTAAATCGAGTTGTTTATTGGGCTATATGATGTATGATCCGACCTGTATAGCTGCTGGATGTAAACTTATCTGAGTGAAAATTGGGGCTTTGAGATGAACTTCTTATTCATTTCTAATTGCGCTTGTTTATTTGGTTATGTTAATTTGCTGATTTGGTATTCTTGCCACAATTACAGGGCGTCAATGCATAGAAGTTACTCCGGCATCTAAAGTCTCGTTAATTTCTGAGGATCTGTGCATTGGATGTGGTATTTGTGTGAAGGTTTACACTTTTTATCTCCTTTTTTTTTTGTGCAATTTCTGAGTTATTTATGTTAGGGGCATTTACCTTATCCACAGCATTCTTAATATAGACTACCTTGTGTTATTCATTTGGCAGGTATGTCCCTTCAATGCTATCCAAATTGTAAATTTGCCTAGTGATCTTGGCAAGGAGACAACACATCGCTATGGACCAAATTCCTTTAAGCTTCACAGGCAAGTACATTTGTCACCTCAACATTTGAGCTGTATCAGCCTTTTCCTTGTGTTATCATTGCATTAACTGACTTTAAACTGCTGTGACATTTAGTAGCACTATCTTTTTCATATATGACTATCATCTTCTCACAACTTTCGTGATCTTCCATAGGCTGCCTGTTCCAAGATCTGGCCAAGTTTTGGGTTTGGTAGGGACAAATGGTATTGGGAAGTCAACTGCTCTTAAAATTCTTGCTGGGACGTTAAAGCCCAACTTGGGTAAATTCACAGTAAGTAAAACTACGTATACTTCTTATATTTTTTTGCATAAATATGTCTAGGCTATGAAACTTTCCCAACCTTTGCAGGACCCACCTAATTGGGATGAGATTTTAAGGTACTTTCGAGGATCTGAACTTCAGAAATACTTTACTCGCCTTTTGGAAGACAAAATGAAGGTACGTCTGCTTATTATTTATATCAATATATTACGAAAATGGTAGTCCATCAAATGAATAATAGTTGTACAGGTGTACTGTTGTTCTGGTGCTTCCTTTTATATTATTTTTCCACAACAATGTTACAGAAGAAAACATTTTCTGTTACTGTTCCAACCTACAGCTGCATTATATTGTTCTGGAGAAAATATAAGGATGCTAATGAACAAATAGTTGCTATTAGTTCGGTTAACGCATCCACTGCTCTGCTGACCATAATCAAAAAGTTCTGGAAAAAGATGACACTTGCAGAGTACACTAACGGTACCACAATATTTCTTTGACATATGTTGAATACCAGTGAATATAGGTTGTTGTCTTTTTCCAGAACTTTTTGACAGTTATTACTATCCCAGTGTTCCTTTTTATTGTAGCTATATGGAGTTAGTGACAATATATTTATATGTGTTATATGACGTCTTCAATTCGTTTCATGGCAGGCAATCATCAAACCTCAATACCTTGATCATATCCCGAAATCAGTTAATGGGAAGGTTGGAGACCTTCTTAATAAGAAAGACGAAAGACAAGTAAAAGATACATTGTGTGATGTTCTTGGGTTGAATCAACTTATGGACAGAAATGTCTCAGATCTATCTGGTGGTGAACTCCAGAGATTTGCAATAGCTGCTCGTGTTATGGAAGATGCAGATGTTTATATGTTCGATGAGCCATCCTGCTATCTTGATGTGAAACAAAGGCTGAAAGCTGCTCAAGTTATCCGTTCTTTGCTTCAACCAAAAAAGTAATCAGAACTTACATTAAAAATTAATCGAAACTAATATTTAAATGAACCATAAGTCAGTTGAAACATTTGAAGTTAGTGTACTCTGCAACTGATGATCTATTTTGCTTATTTTACAGGTATGTAATTGTTGTCGAGCATGATCTTAGCATTCTTGACTACTTATCAGACTACATATGCTGCCTTTATGGGATGCCAGGTGCATATGGTGTCGTTACTTTGCCCTCATCTGTCAGAGAAGGAATCAATATCTTCCTGAATGGCTTTATCCCAACAGAAAATTTGCGTTTCCGCGAGGAGAAGCTTACATTCAGAGTACGTGATAGTATTGTGCTGAAACATTTCTGAACACAATTTTTTATACTTCATGTTATGTATCTGTTCAGGTTACGGACTCTACTGCAGAGATCACAGACAGTGACACTTACCAGAGCTACAAATATCCAACTATGGTGAAAACAAGAACTGGCTTCAAGCTTTCAATCATGGAAGGAAGCTTTAATGATTCCCAAATAATTGTCTTGCTTGGTGAGAACGGTACTGGGAAGACAACATTTATCCGAATGCTGGTATTTGTCCTTGTTCTAAATTCGTTTTTGAGAAAATAAAGTTTTGATTAGTACTCTTAACCTCGCTGTTTTTCTGAGTGTAACAGGCAGGACAAATGAAGCCAGATAAAGTTCTGGATGAAGAAGTTGATATGCCTTCCTATACTGTCTCATACAAGCCTCAGGAATTGATATCTAAAGTTAGCTTTACTGTGAGGGAGCTTCTACAAAAGAAAATATCTGGATCATGTAGTCATGCTCAGTTCAAATCTGATGTCATGAAACCCCTCAAAATTGAAGAACTCTTGGACAGGCACGTTTCAAATCTTTCTGGTGGAGAACTACAAAGAGTTGCACTTTGTCTCTGTCTGGGAAAGGTAATAATGCCCACAGCCCTTCCCCCAAACCATATTGCTGGCAGACACTCATCTTGGGATTGCCATCCTGACACATTGTTTCGTTAAGAGAACCCCCTTTTTCTTTGAGACACCTTAAGAGAACCCCTTGGAATAATGCAAACGTATTCATGTGCATAATACATCAAGCAAAGTACTTACAAGTACAAATAGCATGAGGTTTTGCAAGAAGCAAATCTTTGGCAGCACATCACGTTCGAAATAAACACTAAAAGTAACTGTTTAGACATATTTTCAAAATGTCAAATTCAGTAAGTATTTGATTGTACGTGGAACAGGGACTGTCTCTATATCATTCACTACTGTTCTGCCATTTATGTATTTATGCAAATGTGATACATTTTCAATTTATAGAAGTTACTATAACCTAAGCTAGCTTCAGTTTTAGTGGAAAACTTTGTTATAGCAGTACTATTCAAAACATGTTGTTTGTTCATTATTTCTTTTAGAAAACTCATTGTTTGTTTCAATTTGCAGCCTGCTGATATTTACCTCATAGATGAACCAAGTGCCCATCTTGATTCAGAGCAGCGCCTTATTGCAGCAAAGGTCATAAAAAGGTTTATCCTTCATGAAAAGAAAACAGCTTTTGTTGTTGAGCATGATTTCATCATGGCGACATACCTTGCTGACAGAGTTGTCGTTTTTGAGGGAAAACCTTCTGTTTGTTGTACTGCAACTGCACCAGAACCGCTGGCATCTGGAATGAATCGCTTTCTATCAGTAAGTTCAGATTGCCTTCATCCTTCCGCTCAATTTCTAGTAATTGAGAATTGAAGATAATGAAACTTAATTCTAAAGATTTTCTGGCATGTGCAAAAACTTTCTTGACATTTGCATAGAATAACTAGACATAATAGACTAGAATAACATAGACAAAATGGATTAGTGATTTTAAAGGTTATGTATAACGAAACCATCAGTAAAAAAATATTCTGAATAGCTGCAAGGCAATCTGATGGAAAGTTTTTGATTTGTTACCACTCTGTATACGACAGCATATGGATGTCACCTTTAGGACAGATCCAACTACTTACAGGCCACGGATTAACAAGCTAGGATCTACAAAGGACACTGAGCAGAAAGCTGCAGGGTGTTACTACTACCTTGATTATTAACGTAAGTAATATCACCTTTGTGAATCTACGTCAATCAATTTGTAATACCGCAGTTACAAGGCCTTTGACGATGTAACTTGAATCTCCAGAAAGCTTTCACAAAGGGCGCTTCTACTTTCGGTGAAAGCTCCATCGGAGCTCGACAGCTCAAATGCTCGCGTTATCGTGTTCATCGAGGCATGCACTTTCACGTTGCCAGCGCTCTCGGTATGTTAGCCTTAAACCTTGTATGCTTAACCATGCACGTATCCTCGCGGGGAATTTGTCACAACGCTGGTCCCTGTCACTTCGCAGGGCTGCTTTGGCACCAGAGCCTGTCTTGGACATGGATACTATCGATTGGAAATTGAAATCTAAGCAAAGTACTATGACATATGGCAGGTAAATTTCATATAACTTTTTTGTGAGTAAATTATGACAGACAATTTTATGGATTTGGATGGTTTCAATCCACTCATCTTTCTGTTTGCAGACCAGATTGAATGAAGTTGGAGATTGAAATGACGCTATTCCCTAATGATTTGTATCTTGTACAACAAAACAAGTGAGAACGACTAGAGTTTGCTAGATTGGATAGTGAAGCCTTTAAATAATATGAAGCTGCTTATTACAGTCTCTGCTTTTTATGGAAGTTTGAATGAATTCTTTTTATATGTTCTCAGAAAAACCTTGAATAAACTTTTGATTTTGGGTTATTGATTAGTGTCAAATCGTGGACTGTGTCAACAATGACTTTGTTTCTGCCAAATATTACATGAATTACCTTGTTCACTGTAGTAATAAAGGTTTAATCTATTACTGCCTTGTATTTTCGCTTCCTTGTGACTGCTTTCTGTTATTCTGTCATTTCTATGGCTATGCGTAACTTATGACCTGAAAATTTACAAGCTGTAATACAAGTCTCATCGGTTCAATCTCCCGTTTTCTGCAAGCACTTGTATTTCTTTCAGTGACGCTTGAGCAACATAAATGGAAAGTCCTATACGAGTACTCCCTCAGTTCTTTAATTGTTGTTGCCGTTAATTTTTAATTTCAACTTTGATTATTTATCTTATTCAAAAAAATTTGATGAATATTATATATTTTATTATAATTTTGTTTATTATTAAAGTTATTTTAATCACACCTTATGATTTTATACATTTGAATTTATTTGTTGAATAAGATAGATGGTTAAAGTTGAGATTAAAAGTCAACAGTAATAACAATTAAAGAATAGAGGGAGTATGTGGTTACTCCAGCAACATTTTTCAAATTTTATGAAGTATAACGACACAATTCGGTTTTTCTGATGGTTTCATAGAGCATTGCCTTGCCCATGATTCAAACAGTTCTTTTCTTCTTTTGGCTGATTTGGTCTTGATTACGCGCTATTGTATGAAAAAAAATATTTTACATGCCCTTGAGCTGAGAAAAAATTTCATGAAAATATTTGTATTTCAAAAAAAAAATTCTATTATAAAATTCAAATGGCACCGCATATATGTCTTCGATGTGGCTGCATAAACCGAGCAAAGTGAAAAGAAAGCTGAAGTATCCGCCAACTGGGCCGAGCCCACAGCTGTATCAATCAAACCCAACCCAATTAGCTCACCACCACACTACCCGAGCCAGTCGCGCCGCCACGAAACCTTGTGCCAGCGAGCAAGGAGGAAGAAGGCGGCGGCGCCGGCGCCGGCGGTGAGGAACAGACAGGATGCTCAAGTTCCTGTCCAAGGTGGTGGTGGAGTACTGCCCACTGGACCCGCGCAAGGCGGCGGCGGTGGAGCTCCTGGCACAGTGCAACGGCCGCAAGGCCAAGGACTCCAACCCGGCCTGCTCCGTTGAGCTGCGGCGCCTCCCCTCGCCGCCCGCCGCTGAGGACCCCAAGCCGCCGAAGTTGCCGCCCCCGCGCATCCTCGTCACCTACCTCAACGGCGCGGAGGAGTCCTTCGTCGCTGCCGACGGCGCAACGGCGCAGGGCATCCGGGAGCAGATCCTCGCCCGCGGCCGGCTCATCGAGACCGAGCAGATGTTCCGCGATGGAGGGGAGAAGTGGCCCGTCGTGATCCCCGAGGAGGAGCTTGACATGTCGTACCCAGGTATAAAGGTGAGCCTTTTTCCCTTATTTATTATTCTGCGCACTCATTTACTTTCGTCGAACACCTTGTGTGCATGGCCGTGTCTTCTTGAATCGCGTAGGACTGGTTGAGGGAATCGTTAACGCATTTCTTGTTTCGTTAATCTTCCTGCACCTTGTATATGTTAATGTGTGATTCACTGATTCTTGTGTGCGCCGGGTTATTGTCATTTGGTCGAACACCTTGTTGCCTGTGGCTGATATTTGATTATTACCTAGAATCACAGTGTATATGTATGTTTTCTGTTGAATGTACTTAAAACAACTGACTATAGGTATTTAGTCACTATTAACTACATGCAAAATTATGTCTAGCCATTAAACCACTACTACATAATATCCTATTTACTGTAAACTTGTATCAGTAACCTTGCTCTCATGAAATTGGAGATCAGCATAGAAAACTTCGATGTTAACTTAATTTACTAGGACTTATACGTTTGCATGAATGATCTTAGTCCAGATTAGTCCAGAGAAAGATATATAGTAAGCTCTACCAGCTACGCTTACTTAGCAGCACCCATGATGAGTTTATTAAGAAAGTGCAACCGTACCTGATATTTTGCTTGTTTCCTACAGCATTTGTTTTAGTATCTTTTAACCTTTAATGCTTGCTATAGCTCTCTATAAGTACCTTCTACAACGCTCCACTCAACAATCCTTCCTGCACAAGATATTTTTATCCCAACGGAATGCTAGAAAGCTAGCACATTATTGCATTTCTTAACTCGCACTCGTTCCTAACTACACTTTGCTCTCCTCTTTCTGTTAAAGGCAAGGAGTACAACTTATATGCATGTGCACTTGATTTGTAAAATCCTCTTTTTTTTGTAAATTGATTTTTGGATCACTTGATGGTTCCTGCGATGGTTTGAAGCTAGAACTTACATTTTTTTTACTGTTTCATGTTTGTAGTGCTAACACGTTAATGCTAACCTACAATCAGAAAATTAAATTTTTCGGTTTTAGGTCTACTCTCAACCCGTCCTAGTTAACAGCCTGATTTTTTTTGCCCTTTGGGTAACCATGGCTACCAACTGATGTGACAGTGGCTTCAAAAGTACGTTGCTTTGATATGAACCATCAAGATGAGATGTTCGGAATAATTTTGTGATTTTTTTTACTCTGCATTTTTCGGGAAGCATCCCTATGTTCTGTGCTTTGGCCCTCTTTTGCTGCCAATTCATTTGGAACTAAAGTTTTGATGTGCGAAAGTTCATTTTTCTCGTTATTTGTTTGAAACCCTGTTACTGCAAAACTTTGGCTTCACCGAGCTCTGTTCTTGTAATGGACATTGACTGTTACCTGGTATCTTTATTCTATTTCCTTGCACATGTTTTCATATGTTGAGCTGTTACTGACCAGATTACTATCTTCTTCTTTTCCTATGGTTGACAGCCGAAGAAAGCCGAGGAGAAGCCCCAGGCATAGTGACCAAGCCAAATATTTCTTTTGATATATATATCATGGGTTAACAAAGGACATCTGTACCCACCCAAACACGTGAAAATTATGTCCTGGAAAATTCCTCCTGAATCATAGTAATATGTGCCTTATGGTATATGCTGACTAGGTCTGGCTCGTATCCTTTTTCTTCTCGCTGAATACAGTTCAGTGTTAGGAGTATGCTTTAAGTTGTGTACTTGTATGAATATCGTGGCTGTGGTTGGTGCAATAATCCGTGACAGGTTCTCTGTTATTCAGAACAAGCCCCTTTTATTCTATTGTTTTCTAAAGAATAATCTGGTTTCGAGATTTCTAAAGAATATTTAGAGTCCAAAATGCGGAGCAAAATGGCTCTATAAAGTGACACTCAGCGTAGCTTGTTCTTTTTTTTTTTTTTTTTTTTTTTTGGGTAGTAGAACGGAACCTGTCTCCCAGATAAGAATTCTCCGAGTCAGGCACGTCGTATTTATGTTTTTTTTTCAGTGACAGGCGACGTAAACAATGAGTAAGCATCCATGTGCGTTTATAAGTGTTCCTACCGGTGATTACTCAAGTATATATGTGTGTACGCTCATTTTTCACACACACACATAAAAAAAAGCTCTAAGTGTACAGGGTTAGTAAACTCAACCCAGGAAGCGGACAGATAGCAATGAAATAGTGTCACACGCTGAGGCATACTACTCAGTATTGGTCTCTGATCTCACTAAAATCAATAAT
Source organism: Zoysia pacifica (assembly GCA_001602315.1). Classification (NCBI taxonomy): domain Eukaryota; kingdom Viridiplantae; phylum Streptophyta; class Magnoliopsida; order Poales; family Poaceae; genus Zoysia; species Zoysia pacifica. Next base: position 29,364 of record BCLH01000277.1, read on the forward strand.
AGTAACATACCGGCAGATATAAAAAAACTGTTGGATGCATAACATATATAATATCTGGAGCTGCTACTAGCTGTGCACTTTGAAGCAACTCAGCAACGGGAACAACTTAAGCAGGTCATCCCGGCTCCTCCTCTGCCAAAAGGGTTCATTTTAGGAGTTGAGATAACACCAAGACACTTACCAAAGCAGGACTAAAGAGAATTCTCAGGTCCTCACCTTAATTCCAATACAGCCATTTACATCAAGAGTTGTGAGACTGCGAGAGCATGATTGTGACAAAGCCTCCAGACAGGCATCAGTTACCCCAACTATTCCAAATAAGCTACATTCATGGAGAACAAAGCATGTAAAAAAGTAAGACACCATGAATTCACTATCTTTAAGGCCATACTTCCAGATTTTACCTTAGCAACTCAAGGGATGGGCAACCTTGTGCGGTAGCTATCACCCCAATATCAGTAACACGTACACACCTGTAGACAGTGAAGGCAAAGATTAATTAACAGAGTTTCGTATTACTGAGGGGAAAAGAGATGTTACCCTTTATTTACCATGTCAAATTGAGATATTTCAAACCTCTGCATCTCGATATACGTGCAAGACCATCATCAGTTAGATTCTGGAAACACCATATTAGTGCTCATTAACAAAATGGCTTGATAGTTTGATGTACATATAAAAACAGTTACCTGGGCACCACATAAGTCCAGAAATGTAAGATTAGTTAAAGATCCTATTTCCTTGTAAACCTTCTCAGTAAAACTGTATAATGTGAGATCGGTTAGATAATACATAGACAGCCACTGCTAGATATACCTGCTATTATACCTTTTATTTAGAAATTACCTTGAGAGGGCATAAAGGTTCAAACTTTCAAGAGAAGAACATTTCCGAAGCACTTTTTGCAGCCCATCATCTGTCAACTTAACACACCTAACAAGGTTATCACATGGCATAATTATACCTCAAATTCTATCACCCAAAACCAGCAAATGTGTGCGAGTAAAAAAGATCAGTTAACACATGGTAAGAATAGTTCACATTCTGATGGATGTATTCAAAATATAACAATACCTGGTTATGTTCAACTTCTTTAATCCTTGATAATTGTTAGCAATTAATTGCAGACCTTTGTCAGATATGTTCTGCATTTGAAAAGACAAATCATATTGACTCACTGTTGGGGGGGGAGGGGTGTGCAGGGGGCAAAAGGGCAACAAAAAAATGTGAATCATATATTGACATATAAGTTATGGAATGCTATTATTCATGTTCCATTGCAACCATGTTATGTTCTAAATGAAGACAAGTTCAATGTCATAGTATTCTTAGCTGTGGTTATTTAGCACAACAAGCGCTTTTGACCCAGGACAGATTGTACTATTCCAAATCATAGCCCGCCGTGAAACTGGAATCTACTCGCATGTCCTGAACCAAGTAAAATAAATTCTCTGTTGCAGGTTTGAAACAAAATTAAATAAACCTACACATACTCCCTCCTTTCTTAAATTGTTGTCATTAGGACAACTTTAGTTTATTTTTGAACTAGAATTGTTCAAAACAAATCATATATAGACAGAATACAAAGCAAGAGGAAGCAACAATTATATATACAGTGTTCTCAGGGGATAGACATTACAAAAAGATCATTTCGTATCGAAAGCAACTTTCTGAGACTACTATATTCGAATCTGATGGATTTATTTATTACAGAAAAAGGAACATGAAATAAATAGAGTGGGAACTGCATAAGAAACTCAATATTACCTTACAACCACTCAAGTTTAGGTCCAATATATGCTTGCAGTTCTTTGTAATGTGCACTATGCTCAAGTCTGTCAATCTGAGCCAGAAAAATTTCCAGCAATTACAAAAACACATTACGTGCAGCAAAGAAAACATTCAGTAAAGACATACCCAACAATCCAATAGACAGAAAGGCCACAGAGATTATGACAAAGACTGGTAACTGCAGCAATTCCTTTATCAGTGACCTTTTGACATGCATTTAGATTCAGGTATTCCAAATTTTCCAGTGAGATGACACTCTGTAAATCATTGCATGACAAAAAGTTAAAGATGTGCCATATCAAAAGAAACAACAGCAACAAAGCCTTTTAGTCCCAAACAAGCTGGGGTAGGCTAGAGATGAAACCCACAAGAGCCAAAGCACAAGGAAACGCCATTGCATAAGAAAGGTTACATAAAAATACATAAGAGCAATCCTACCATTTCTTTCAGGCGAATAAAATGCCGATCTTCAACACCTTGTGCAAACTCAAGGTTCAATACTTTGAGATGATGATACCTTGTCTAAATAAGAATAAAACAGCAATGTCATCAAAGTTAGTCAAACAGGACAAAAATTATCAAAGCATAATGAGTTTACAACAGAAATTAGTTGTAGACTTCAGCACTAGTTACTAATGGCATCAACTAGATTTCAAAAAACCAACAAAATAAGTAGGGTTATCATCCCCCCCCCCCCCCACACACACACACAAAAAAAAAAAACAATTAATATGATTACCAGTGAAAGTGCAGAAATAAGACGGTCACCAGCATTCTTCATCTCACACAGATCGAGTACCTACTATGTGTATGGGAAAACTAAAATTATTAACAAGATGAGAAATAAGCTCACGGATCTAAACAGAACATAAAACACAGCTACTTGTATGGAGAGCACAAAATAAATATTAGCCAACAGGAAGATGATATTAACTAAATCAGACAACTAGCAAATACACATGTTTGCCCAATAAAAAGATAACTGAAAAGTGCCGAACCTGGTAACAGGAAAGGGAAGATTCCATTTTTACTATAGGATGTCACACAAATCATGAGTGGTCTCTGCGATATTATGAAAATAAGCGTACTTTACTAATTTGGCAGTGGAAACGGAGATATAAAAATGCATTGACTGAATCAAGATACCATAGCAGCAGTTCCTCCTAAGAAACTAAGCATTGCACATATTAGAGCTCAATATCGAGCAAACAAAAAACAATTTAAAAATGATAGAAAAAAATATCCATTTCATTCAGCAGTGGGACAAACTAGAACACCTGAGCGGTGACGAAACCGAAAAATTTCTACTGATTTTGTCAATCCGTCAAGAAAATAAACAATTACGCGCATTAATAATTCCTGATTAGGGGATAGATGCTCAGAGAAACAACTCGCCCGCCTTAGCAAGGCTAGAATAGGATGCAAAGGAGCAAACGAAGCTGGTTGGGGGAACAGAGGATGCGCACCTCCCAGAGCTTGGGGTTTGCAACGAGGGCGCGGTAGCACCAGGGGCTGACAGCAAGCAGCGCGCAGGTGTCGCGCTGCGGCAGGCGCGGGCTCACCAGCTCCATCACCCGCGGCACTGTCTCCCGGCACCAGACATCGTCGGCCGGCGCCATCTCCATCTCCGATGATGCCGCCGGGAGGCCGTGCGAATTGTGCGCTCCTGGGCTGTTCTGGTCTCTTCAGAACCGAGAGTCAATACTGGAACAGCTGGCCCATCAAGGCTACTTCTGAGGTCCAACCAAGTCCACAATAATTGAGGCCGAGCACGGGCTGGAGTGGTCAGCTGTGGACGCAACCACCCGGGTTCGATCCTCGAGTCTCACTGAGACTATGTCCCGATAATATTTGCAGATACCTCTCACCCGTGGTGAGACAAAAAGAAAGTGACGTCAGATTCAAAGTAATTCGATGATCTCTTCGAAAACGTCATCTTCGACTGCGATGTGTGTGTGTGCGAACAGTTACTACAACAGCTGTAATCAGTAGAAGAGATTTAAAAAAAAAGTCCACAATAATTTTTTTTCTTTATATTGTACCGTCCCTAACTATACGCAGAGTTTAATGTGTAGAATATGAATGTTCAAACTAAGAGCTGTACCTAAGTATTATAATTCATATTACATTTATCTTTGAGAACGGAATTATAAAGTTTTGACATTTGACATTCAAAAGGACAGTTTAGATCCTTCTATCTTTAGAAATTTTCACTGCAACAATCAACGTGCTACAAGAATTTTGGTCTCCTTGTGGAACATAATTGTTCCTTTTTCACTCTGATGCACAGTATATAGGTACTTACAAAAGAACTGAAGTTTTATGTACAGTAATTTGAACGGCCATGAGCCCAACACAATTTCAAAAATCTAACTAATTAGACGACGTATACAACTTCTTTGCTCTATAGATAACCACAGCAAGTCAAAATTAATAGGCCATTCATGTCCCAAAACAAGCTAGAAGGACAGTCTCCATGAAGTGACAATCTTGGACCCCCAAGCTCGCCTGAACAGATCAAGCTGAAACTAATTCAAGAAAAAAGACGGTAGTCTCGTCCACATGCTGGTGGCAGAGCACCTTCTTGGCATCATTTTCATTGATTGAGAACGTTCATCGAAGTGTTGCAAGACAGTCTGACCATCCAGTTCCAGGGAATGTTCAGTATTTGCAACTAGTCATTTATACCGACATCTCTGTTCAGTCAATAGAATATATTCTTGCGTTTGGTATGAGAATGGTTAGTGAAAAACAATAGATACTTCCTCAAGTAGCATAACCATCTTTGATAGTCATACAACCACTAAGGTTACCAGTCATGGACCCATTCTGGAACAGCAAGATCACCTGGGTCTTCACTTGGCATGGAAGGAGATGCTGCTAAGTCCTCCACAAGAGTTTCCATATAATTGTTGATGTGCTCAGTGATTTCTTTAGGTACTGGATGAGTTCCAGCTGCTATTTGTTCCCAGTCAATGCCGTCAAACCAGGAGTGTTTTTTCACAACTTCAGCACCCGTGGTCCTGAGGCGTGCATTTTCGTCTACAGTCAGTAACTGTAAAAATGATTGAAAAGAGAATATGGAGTGTCATTGTAGGTATCCACATAAGCTGCAATCGAATAGATAGGTGAAATGCCACCTTGGTTATAAGGTCAACTACTTCCTTGCTGAATGTCGATGGCATGACTAGGCGTCCTTTTGAAATTTTGGCAAAAGGTTCCAGCTCGCCATCCCTCCAGGACCCAAATGGCATGTCGAGTTGCAGCATGAAATAGATCAAGACTCCAAGTGCCCACCTGATAATACAAAACCACTCAATCATCTTAATTTCAGCTCAAGAATTGCATGTGAAATTAAAACATACTCAACGTACAGCACTCTCAGCTCAAATCTCATAAATATTCTTTTACATGTGCATATCTCCCCATCAAATATTTGTTGAGATGACAGCATCTACTGGAGTTTATATATTTCAATCTACATCGACAATGTGAGGTAGAAAAAATAAGCCTAAATTTGCATATGCAGCTGCTAAAAAATGCTATATATGATAAAAAAACTATCGCACAGTCACCATGTGAAAGACGACAAGCAAATGGTATTGTTGAAATATGCTAAATACCATCTGTTGTTTATAATTAACACCATAATGTATAACACGTCAAGAAAAAGCAATGTTTAAAATTTAGCATGTGCAACTGGTAAGAGTACCATGTCTTTCTCATATAATCTTGTCAAGGCACACAGAGAAAGTGAAGTAAATCAGACCACAATCAATATCTAAAGGTCAGTGGAAAATAAAATGTAGGTTCATATGCACCTTGTAGGAAATGCCATACATTTCTTTGACAAAACTACAGCCACATTAGAAGATCAGTGAGAAGAAAACTTACTGTCAAATTTGTCATAACTTCATCTTTAATAATAATAATTCAGAAAAGATCCCCCCACCGTGATAAATTCATATGTAATGCTTATACAACAACAGTGGTTAGATAACCACTTACCAGTCAGCAGAAAATTCATGGCCCCTACCAAGAACAATCTCTGGCGCTAGAGAGTCAGCAGTCCCACATATTGTGTATGTTCTTTCACCTTCCAACTTCTTTGCAAATCTGAAATCCACCAACTGCAGACGTCCTGACCGGTCGAGCATCAGAATGTCTGCCGAAACACCTCTATAAATAATGGACTTCTGAAGATTCACAAATTTGTGTTAGCATGTATGCCACAAGAAGCACCATAATAAATACCTAACTCACTATAAAACTAAATAGGTTAGCAAAAACAGACCTGATGAAGTTCTTCTAAAGCAACAACAACAGAGGCTGCAAAGAATTGCGCAGATGACTCATTTAGAGGTGTATGGAGTATTGAAGCCAGTGAGCAACAAAGACAACAATTCAGCAATATTCCAAGGTACGATTGATCAGCACAAGTACATAAAACTTCTGGCACATAAGGTGATTGGCCCAAGCTTTTCATGATGTTCTTTTCATCAGAGACTTGCACTTCCTTATGAAGGTCTTTCACTCTCTTAATGTAAAACCTTTTTAACGTTCTGATCATGTCTGGTCCATGAGCGTGACAGAAAAAGTCAAAACATGATTCATTAAAACATATATATATCTATCAGTGAAAGATTTATTCACTATGAGGACCAACCAGGCAGAACTAATTATCGTACCGGAACCTCTGATTTGGACAAGGCCAATCTCGCTGCAATCAGCTGCGTATATGCATATTTTCCATTCCTGAGAAATATATGTATAACCAACAGCATATAAAAGAAAATATCAATGAATCTCCTAGAGCATGTAAAGAGGAAAAGAAGTACTAACCCCCCTACCAAATCAGATAGCTGAACCCTTCTCAAGAGAAAATCATCATCTGCACCATGCTTCTGAGAGAGCAGTGATTCTTTGATCCTGCACAGAGACCATAAGAGGCTAACTTTAATGGTTGAGAATCATTTGGAGACCGTAAGACAGTGTAGATACCTTTACCTGGAATCAGAAGTCGAAAGTCTAGGTAAAGGCCCAGCAATTGAATCAAATTTCTCCTTTGAAATAGTTGAACAAGTCACATCGCCTACTGAAATAGCAGTGAAAGAAATTGTCTCACCAATGAGAGCCCACTCTCCAAAATGTCCTCCCTCATCTACCACAAGCACATAGTTGCCATTTTGTTGACTCCACTGAACCTGCTTTGTTTGAGCTTTAATGAGATCCCAAGCATCTGAGTTCATCTGATTGGAGGCCATTATCAATCTCACACGACCTTTTTGAATGATATACAGGGAAGAGATGTCATCATTCTGAAAAAATGGCACATGACAGCGAAAACTTGTTAAAGCATCGGTAACCAAATAAGAAGATGTTTAAATTTAAAAATGGACATATCATTTACATGAAGAAACAGCTATTTCATTCGAAGTACCAAAGTACCTCGTTTACTATTATTTGCCCATCTGCAAAAGATACTTCGACAAGTGACTCAGCAAGTTGATTTAGTTGGAGCATTGTAAATCTTGCAAATAGGTCTACTGATCTGAGCAACTTCATTGACTGTACATTTGAAAACTCGGACATCAAAATCCCACGGAAATCCTCCCGCTTCAGGGCCCATAATGTTCCAATAGTCATGGCACGAACTGAAGCCTGAAGTGGTTTATTGTGCCTGTTTATGCCAAGAATAAATAATGACTAAATGAACCAGATAGCAAAGTCAGCCTGCCTAGACATGGGAACTTAATCAGTGTATTCCATCATCTCATTCCAGGGCAAGGTAGGTTTTAGAATTCAGTTCTGATTCCGAAATGAACAATTAATACAATAAAATAATGATGTGAATTCCAGTTCTTCAAGCCAAGTTCTTGCTCACTTGAAAAAAAAAATTGGGTGTTTAATTTATGAATCTAATTCTGGGTTTCTACAATGGTGGGTGTGAATATGAATCTTACATCAGTGCTAGCTCCCCAAAAGAAGATAGTTTGTCGGCTGTATAACGATGTAGAACTTTGGTCATTTCCTTTCCACCTTCTTCCTGCAGCGTGAAAATCAGTTCGGTGTCCGAGAGTTATGGAATATAGAAGATGAAATTTATAAACTAATTGAACTTCATTGAAACACATGACCAGATAGAATCAGAAAGTAAGGGACATACATGCAGAAAGGAAACATCGCATGGCTCTCAGCATTATGTGCTATTTTTCAGTGAACTATTATGTTCTACTTTCACAAAAAGTCACAATCTGTACTCAAAATTATAATTGTTATATATTTGAATTGAAATGTATACCTGGATGGCCAGAACTTCATACTCACCGCTACCAACTACATAGAAGCAGTCACCTTCACCACCCTACATTGTGTAATATCATTGCTCAAAATTTCTATGCAACCTCATATGCAATCATTACTAACATAATCAACATCAGAAATTAACAACCTGTTGTACAACTATATCCCCAGGTTTCACCTCGACTCGTTTCATACAATCAAGTAGAACATGACATTGTGAGTCAGTAAGCTTTTTGAATAGGAAATGATCATGTAGCACCTGCTCGATATGTGCCTTCATATAAAGTTGTTTTGAGGTTTGTCAGTAATTGAACATCATGCAACTTTTTTTGTAAAAAGTACATATAGAATGACAAAACCAGTACACCTTACTTGCTCCTCCCATGTCTTTCGATGCGATGGAGATGGAGGGACCCACACTTGACCATTTTCCAGCGAACTTTCAAAAGCCCTCAATCGTCCACGTGACAAACTATGCCTGGAATGCTGATTGTTAGAACTTGCTAGTAATGGTGATTCGGAGCCTGCCAGTCCTACCACTTGCTGTGATGTTTGTAAAGACACTTTTGTAACAGTCTGGGTAGATTCCATCTAGTAAACAATGCAGGTAATACTGTGAGGTTCCTTCAGAGAATTCTATGAAATAATTAAGATGAATATAAACTGCAAAGACAGATACATACATCAGATAACCCATTAATATGCACAACTATGATTGTGATGTCATCAGTACGAGTTTCATACTGTAGCCAAAGACGATAAGATTCAGCAACAATTTCTGCACATGCATCATGAGGATCCTTATATTTAGAAATCTGCATATAAACCATTCGAAAATTTAGAGCATATAAATTATTTGTGAGAAAAAAATATTTTTAATTGGGACTCTAACATAAGGGATATGACCCTCTACAGAAAACCAAACCAAAATCAGGGACGATCATTAACGTTTACTACAGCGTGTTTCCTTGATAGTTCATGGTGACTGCATGCTAGCAACCCACTAATTGAACAGGAACAATCCAGTGAATATTACCAAAAAAAGAATCACAGATGGTAGATGAAAAGTACCATGTCAACAACAGTTTGACTGGAAAGAAACTCGAATACACCGTCACTAGCCAGAACAAAAAATGGATGGCTGGAACTGAGATCCAGGATAAAAATCTCAGGATCTGCAATGACACCAATAGACTCAGCAACAGAATCACCGATGCTGCGTGTAAAAGCAGTTCCAGGATACATGCCATGTTGCACCCATAACCTTGGTGGATCACCATCATCGCTTTCTTCAGTACCCCAGCACTGCACTTCTGCATTCTTTACCCCTTCTATTTGATCCAAAGTCAGAACTCTCGCACCACATTGCTTGACTCTTTCAAGCTCATCAGATCGGTATGGAGTTTGATCTATGGAGAGGTCAACAGCAACAATATCATTCCCTCTTTTCTCTGCAATAACAGCACGTGAATCACCAGTATTTGCAACATATATAGTTGTACCCCTGACTAATACAGTGATTGCAGTAGTACCACTCATGGAATCATCCAAGTTGTCCGCATGCAGCTGCGAGTTTGTTGACACCAAAGCAGAATGAAGGGCCAGTACAGCATCTGTACGGAATCGGCTATCCCTTAACAGGTTCTCACACAATCTTTGCTTCACAAACTGTGAGCACTGAGCACCATATTCTCCATGACCATCAAACACACCGAAGAAGTGGTCAATGGGACTTGTTCCAAATGGGGTATGGATGCAGAAGCTGTCTTGATTTGGCTTGTCCAGTGCTTCTGGATAGTAACCTCTTTGAGACAAGAATGAGTACCTCAGCTCATAGTTACCTACAGGGACTCGAACTTTCCGCGAACCATCTGGAGGAAGGAACTGTGATGAGACTCTCGATAGCCTGTTGATACCAACATTCGAGTCCCTTGTAATGTTCAAGTGGTTCAAGGCATCATTCTCCTCCTCCCTTAGGTCATCAGAAGAAGCATCTGAAGCACTTGAGTTTATCTTTTCCCTTCCCTGGCTTGACTTCCCCACTGATTCTCTTGGGGAGGCAGGTGTTTGCCCAAAGCACCCACTGGAGCACAAACAGCAATTCAGTTGGGAGGAACACTTTGAAGGTGAGCAGCCCATCAATCAGACCATCAAAATACCTCCAACCTAGCAGTGAAGAAGGACATGGACAAACAACCACGAACAGTGTGCAAAGAATTTGAGAAAATTAATAACCATTGATCACTTCATAAAAGACCGATATAGATGTCAATTATTTATCGATCTGAAGAATGTTTAAAAACTCAGCAATCAAAACTGTTGTACTTAACAGAATTCTTCCAGCTCATCTGAAATTAAGTAAATGCAGTGAATGATCAGACAAATTAACAAATTGACTGGAACCATGCAGATTGATATTGATGCCGAAAATTTGATGAGATTATCGCTCCTCATTGTTTTGTTCACTCTAAAAAGAATGCCACCAACAATGACTGCTTCATAAAAGAACAACGACGCTCACTATTCAGCCATAAAGCGAACAAATTATTTTTTTCACACAGCCGTAATAAAACACAAAAGATTCCCCTTGCCTTGCCTCAATGGTCCCAACATTCGCTTTTGTCAGAGATCTTTGAGCAACTACACATACAACCCAATAGTGTCGAACACCCGCTACTCAAAAGGATCAACAAGAAGCAACCAGGGAGGGAAATAAACCTGACAGGTAAACTGAAAAGACAGAACATTCTACAATCCAGCACTGGAAGCTCGAGACTTGCAACGAGAAGGAAGACGAAGGAGAGCTTACAACGAGAAGGGAGATGCAGGGGAGAGAGGGAGAGACTCCGGCAGCGGCAGCCTTGTAGGTGAGGGACGGATAAAGGGGGAGGTTGTGAGGTGTGAAGAGGAAGCAAAGAACGGCACTCGAGAGAGAGAGAGAGAGAAAGATGAGTGGCTGTAGTGGAGTAGAGTAGCCGCCGCTAGCCGGTCGAGGAAGTTCCAGCGGGGAGGAAAGCAATCGGTGATGGGCGTTAACGCCGGCGAAAGGAAGCGCAGCAAGCAAAGCAGCCAAGGCGATGCAGTGCAAGAGTGGCGATGGCGATGTTTGTGAGATGTATATAATGAAGCATACCTCTTCCGAGGTACAGGGGAGTTTGCGCCCCAAATTTTATGATTTTTATTAACAAAAATAATATTCGACGTAATAAAATTAAAAAAATAATATATAAGTCTAACACTGGATATTCGAAATAGCTAAAATCGTACATTGAATATTCGAATCAAGAGGAAACGAATATTGAAGATTCGAGTACACAGAAATCGAATGTTGGTCGTTCGAGTTTGCTGCTATCAAAATGTTGATCGTTCAAGTGCGCTGTCACTTCGATGTAACGGACGGCCGCGTCAGATGAAAGCAGAGAAGTCGAACGACCGATTCAATATCTATCCACTCGCATAACCGTTGCTCGACTTCTATCTGTTTTTCCTCGTGGCCGACTCTCTCTCACTCTCACTCTCGCTCTCGCTCACGTGCTGGGCCACGGTAAACGACGGACGAAGGCGCTGCAGCAGGCGGTCGGAGCGCGGCAGCAGCAGCCGGACCGGTAAGTTTTTATTTTTTTGTCTATTTTTTGTTGTATTTTTTAAGTTTGTATGTTAAGATGTAATTAAGTTAGCGTATGATTATGTATTGAAAAGAATAGTTTATATTTCATAGTTGATCTGATAAACTAACTTAGTACGTGTTAGTATATAATTTTTATATATTTTTTACTATATGATTATATTTGTAATAATGCTATTATAAAATAAATTGTTGATAAAAAGCATAAGACGTATACATGATATAATACCGAGTATTAGGATCAAAACTAATATAATAATATTGATGTAATATTATTATTACAATAAAATAGTGTTAAGTATAAAGTAATGTATAAATGAAATAATGATTTGTAAATATTAAAGTTACATTTAGAAAATATATTAATAATGTAATGTTATTAAAATTTTTGACAGAGACCGATGAATTCAGTATGATAACTCTTAGAATTTACTATGACACCAAAGAAATTGGAAATAGTCCAAATGGTGTTGACCTAAGTAATTTTTTATATGTGGACGTCGAACACCTTAACCTCGACGTGTCAAGAACGATGGGAATCAATATAGTTTGGTTGACAATTTTTTTCTAGTTAGACTCTAGTATTTATTTAGTTAAGGTGCAATGCTTGTGGACTCGGACATTTCATCTGGTTTGTTGGGAGCTAAAGTTGGCATGTCACACAATAAAGTGGTTACAGTGGTTAGATTGGTATCGGAGAAAAAATGCTCAATTTATTATGTTTTTTAAGCCTTGTTCAAAAGACACGCTATTATTTCTGTACTATACAATTTCATTTTACGTATCTAACATATGTATGTATCGCGCTATTATAATATTTATATTATCTGTGTCTTATTTAATATCATATCTTCTCTATTATATTTTTCTCAATAATATTACTACTCCTTTATTTTGTAATATCAATATTATCAAGTTTCTAATAATATCATTTCGAAAAATTCATATACAATAATAAGTTACAAATAAACTACTATTACTAAATAATTAAAAACATATTTTGCATGCGTGAAAAAATATTTTTTAATTATTGTCAAATTTTGATTATTTGAAGTTATTAAATCGAATGACCAAAATTCGAGTAAAGATAATCAATGACCAAAACTCGATTGGAGGTTAAGTCAATTGGACAACAGAATATTCAAGTACGGAGAACTTGAATGGCCAGGATTCGACTTTAGATTTCTCTGAAATCAAATATTGGATATTCGACTTCTCCTTTTTTGAATGTTCATCGTTCGATTTTTTAGGTTTTCGAATTT
>BCLH01000277.1:51745-67930 GCA_001602315.1 Zoysia pacifica
CGGGGTCGACAAGTACGACATCGGCGCAGGTTTCGGCCACTTCGGCATCGCCGTCGACGACGTAAAACACTGACGATTCTTCTGATCTCTCTATTTACCAGTAAGAAGAAGACGCCCTATATATCTCAACGAAACTGTTAATAAGATCGAAATCTTTGTTTGGAGTGGAACAGGTACCCAAGACGGTTGAGCTCATAAGGGCGAAGGGAGGCAAGGTGACGCGGGAGCCCGGCCCCGTCAAGGGCGGCAAGACGGTGATCGCCTTCGTCGAGGACCCGGACGGCTACAAGTTCGAGATCCTCGAGCGGCCGGGAACGCCGGAGCCGCTGTGCCAGGTGATGCTCCGCGTCGGCGACCTTGACCGAGCCATAAGCTTCTACGAGAAGGTAGTAATAAGCAGATGGAACGAAGCTGCTGCGTTTTTGGTTTCATTCCGGATCCTGCCATTGTCATGTCCTCATTCTTGTATATAAAAAAACGCAGGCATGTGGCATGGAGCTGCTACGGAAGAGAGACAACCCTGAGTACAAGGTGATCACTCTCAAAACCTTGCCATGCCATTACCATGGCGTGTGTTCGTCATGCACTGGTGAACTGAACCGCTTCTTCTGCAGTACACGGTCGCGATGATGGGATACGGTCCTGAGGACAAGAACGCGGTGCTGGAGCTGACCTACAACTACGGAGTCACTGAGTATGATAAAGGAAATGCGTATGGACAGGTGCGCGACATGGATGTCTTCGTGCTGCACCGCACTGCTGGTCATCAGTTCTGATAGCGCGAAGCTCCTGGGTCTGAGTTTAACACTGAGTGAGCTCACGCAGATCGCCATAGGCACCGACGATGTCTACAGGACGGCGGAGGTGGTGAAGCTGTTCGGAGGGCAGGTGGTGCGGGAGCCAGGGCCCTTGCCGGGCATCAACACCAAGATCACATCCGTCCTCGACCCAGATGGGTGGAAATCGGTACTGGAGAAGTTTCTGTTGTTCCTGTACATTTACATTTCAGGTTCCGCCTGAATAATATGTTAATCAGATCATTGTCTCAACATGCAGGTGTTTGTAGACAATATTGACTTTGCCAAGGAGCTAGAGTAACATAGGCTGCCTTATGAGTTTACTGGTTCCTGGAAACACCATCTTATCATACTTAAGCTTCCTGTGACTCTGCTTTGTACACCTTGGAAAAAGATTTGTGCCTGAACAACAAAGATTGAGGGACTAAGAGCCAGCACAAGTTACAGTTATATAAAATAAAACGAAGGTCAGCGTAGTTCGAACAGGACCCATCACCTTGCTTTGTTGCATGCTTTTGTCCAACACATGAATTCTGGACAGCTTGAGAATTCTTGCAGGGTGTCCAGACTTCTGTTTCAGTCATGGTGAAGTGGACAGACATGTTCAACATACGTTCACCTTAATTTTCGAAATTTTGAGTTAAAACCAGCATGATATCAAATACAAGCATAGTACCGATACCACTTTCTGAAGCCATCTATGGATACCAAAATGTGACGGCTAATGGCAACCCCATCTCAGTGCAACAAATGTAAGGAATCAATCTGCTTCAAGGCAACTGGAAGCGAATCAGTAGCATATCAATTATTAAGCACGATAACTTACAAGCATTACTATACATTTCACGTTACATTCTCAACGAACACGAGTTAGATGATGCATCATCGGTAATAAGAATGAACACAACACCAGATGAAAAGAACAAGTACTGGCAGTACTTCAAGATGTCATCAGCATCCCTTCTCATTCCTCAAGATGTCATAAATAATCCCTTTCGTTCCTGCTTTCATATAGATCTGTCATTAAAATTAATTACCCGACCTACTTTCATTTAGAACTACAATTTAAAAACACAACACAGTTGTCTAAGAACAAATCATCAATTACACACAAATTCAGCCATGCAATGTTTCCCACAAGCTAAACCCTGTCAGCTAAAGCATAGCATGTTGACGTTTTACCTCCACTCAAACAGATGGATGCACTGAATGTGCGATACCATGTAAGGTTTTATTTCTTGCAGCGAATACCCATGTCAGTGCTTATCTTGGGGTCTTGACCTGCGATTATGGCTCTTGGAAGTGAGCCATGACTGGAATGAATACACTCAGGCCAATCCTTTGGAGATACATGAACTGGCAGATTGACCCAGATCATGCACACTCCCAGGTAACTCCTTGCCAGGTGCGAGGTGTCATCAAACACCATCAAAGAAGCTGCTGCCTGTCCAAGCTTAATAAGATGTCAATTTCTGCATGTAAATTGAGAGCACAACTGTAAGATATATGAGAAAAATACTATGGTAATGAATCCAACTCTAGCAATAATTCCAGTGCAACAATAGCAACACAAGTTGACTTACAAGCACAAACAAAACTATATTCCAAAAGGTACCCCAATAGTTGGATACAGCTCCGAAAGTAGTTCTTGATTGCTGCTGATGGGTTATGAAAAGAAGACTGCTCTGTTTAATCCCCAAGTTCTACTTAAGCAAGGAATACAGCATCATCTTTATTATTATTTGGCAAAGGACCATGAACCAAAGAATCCAGAGAGATGAAGTGTTACAATTAATCCATGCAACAAAAAAGAACACTGAAGCTCCTACGCAAAAGAATCCCACGCTATCCACAAATGGAAAAAATATCTACACAGCAGCAAAGTGATGCTGAAAGCTGAATTCATAACAGCATCAACCAATATTTCTGGTTGGTAATAATAACCTCAAGCAATACAGCTGTCACCTTAACATTGACAGCTTTAGCAATCACCTCTAGCAATACAGATGTCACCTCAAAACCCCGAAAGCTATTTCCAGCAATGGCATTATGCATTCTTACAGGCTGGCCACATGCATGACATGCACCAAGGGAAAAAATACATTTGAGTTTTTCCTGGATTCTTCTATGAAACCGTATCCAGTAACCTACAATGGCAGAATAGGTTAATATAGATCGAATGGCACTAGGGTCATAACAAAAATAAGTAGCAGAAGCTTCAAACTATAAAACCACCAATCATACACCACGTGTGTTATTAAATAAACACTAATAAATCCAAGAGTAGCAGGTATTGATCTCAAGCAAATATTATGCAGAAAAGCTTCACGTGCCAGACTATGTTGTCTTGTGTATTGGCCTAGTTAAGTCACAAGTTTCTTTTTGGGCTCCATCACTTTGTTTGATCCCCCACTAGTTGGCACCAATGTGCAATAGTATTATCTAACCTGTATGCAGAAACAAACTACCAAGACAAAACCTAACACCTTAAATTCGGGGCAATTGCATGGTTGCCCCTGTTTTAGAAGCCAATTCTGAAAATGGACCTGTTTTCAAGATTTTGCAAAAATGGACCTGTTTTTTGAATCCGAACCTGCGACTTGCCCCTGCTCCGTTATGTCAGCCTAACAGTGTTAAATTGCATGCAAAAAGACAGAAATGCCCTTTGCAATTTTACCCCTATTTTCTCATAGTTTTTGCATATTTACCCCTGTTTTGACATTGATGCAAAGCAATAATTTAGCAACACTTGTAGCCAATTTTAAAATCAGTTTAATCCTTGAAATTCGTTTCCAGTAACGGAGTTGTAAAATAGGGGCAAACGGCAGGTTCGGATTCAAAAAACAGGTCCATTTTTGCAAAAATCTTGAAAACAGGTCCATTTTCAGAATTGGCTTCCAAAACAGGGGCAACCATGCAATTTCCCCAAATTCTTATCCATTATAGGGAAGAGTATCTAGCAGAAAAACAGAAGATAACACATAGTCAAGTGGGTAAAGCACCAATACAACTATCCATATATACATAATAGCATCGAAGGTAGTCTCACCAATCATTCACTGAAAGGAACTAACTGATCCAAAGGTTAAATGTGGTTAGAGGGCCCTGGAATGTAACTTCCACGAGTGTGGGGAATTGTAACATTGTTTCTTGCAGCATCAGAGCGACTGAGTGATGTGGATTGCAGCAATGCATTATCAGAATTCACACCCGTTCTCTACAAGCATAAAAGGGTGTCATTATAAGCAGAACATATCAGTCAGAGGTCTTGCTGGAACCAACGAGTAACAAAAATGGAAGGTTAGTTAAAATCAGGATTACTCTAAAAAATCTGTTAGCTTTGATATGTACATTCTTACCGATCTTTCAGGATGCAGACTAGTCGAACGGCTGTTCTCAGCACTAGATCTAAACTGCATTCTGATTGCTGGGCGTTCTCCTTCAAGCGTACCAGAAGCTTCAACCGGGCGTGAAACACTAACTGAAAAGGGCATCAAGTTACAAAAGAAAAAAATAAATTACAATTGTTAGTTTGTTACCCATAAAAGTTAGAACAAAAACAAATAGATCATCGTAAAAAATGGCCAACATCACAAAGCAGAACTTAACCAAAACTTTTAACCCAGCAAGCACAATGCAGTATTATTCTGTCCTGAACTCTGTTCTGTTTCCGTTATGATGATAATGGAAAAAGGGAATCCCCAATTCAAAAAAGCACAGTGCAGTACAAAAACATGAGAATTTATTAAAAAATATTTTGATGCTGCATAGAAAACTTCAGCAATCTGCTACCTTGTTGCTTGTCCACATTTGTTGTAACTGGACGGCTACTTACACCTGCATCTTGCTGCCAATAGTGAGAAGAAAATCAGCAAAAGTAAAGCATAGTTCACAAATGAAAACTGCAGGAAATTACGTTCATTTTTTTACTTTGACGATTTCCTCATCATGTGGAAAGAGAATAACAATAAAGTTATAACTCTGAAAATAAGCAGGTTACTCACAGAGCATCCTTGTTGAGCCTTAGCCTTCTGGGACTGCTTACACTTCAACAGTGTCCAGTCATAGACATAATCAAACTGAAAACCTGCAGAGGACCAGATAATGAAAAAAACTATCATGCTATAGCAGAAAAAAGACATAATGGGAGATACTGTTCCAGATTCTACACCTTCACGGTCAAACAGATCACGAAAGAGTCGTCTCAAGAAACTGTAATCAGGTCGCTGATCAAATGTCAGTGAGTGGCAATAATGAAAATAGGAAGCAAATTCCACAGGATGGGATTTACATAAAGCCTGCATCAAGAAGCCATGTGAGTTCCCATCAATAAGTATTAACTATATAATGAGTATCATCACTGTAAACTACCTCAATTGGTGTTGAAAGCTTCTTCTCACTTATTTTGTCATACTTCTGTTTCTTTGTGGCTGCTTTCAATCCCTGCCAAGGAAGACTGAGAAAAACATATGGTCAAGTTACACATGTTAACAAGATGTTTATTAAGTATAAATTGAATCAAGGTAAGTCACTTTTTTAGGGTACTTTTTCAAGCATAGCAGTATATGTGAAAATATACTATCATCCTATGTATGTATCTTCTATGGCAAAAAATTGCAGCAACACATGGTTTTCAGTAATGACTAGTAAACATCCAGCACAAGGGCCATGTTCTAAAATACGCATACACAATTATAAGAATGAAGGCATTATAGAAAGAGATTGCTGATGCACAAAATCCCACCTTCCCCTGAGGAAATACAGAAGAACATAACCAATGGATTCCAGGTCATCTCTGCGGCTTTGCTCTGGTAATAACAGTAATAGTGATGGTAAGTACAAACAGATGCCAGAGGGAAGAACTAGCAGAAATGTTCATAACTCCACCACATCTTCCAAAAAGGGATGCCTAATGACACATCAGCATTAAGAATACTGGCTGTACTACTCACCAATTCCAAGATGAGTATTGCGACTAGCATAGCGAGCTGTTCCAGTCAAATTTTTATTTTCTCTGTTATAAAAAACCAAAGCATGTTAATATGCATGTAAAACACAATAGAGCAAAAAAATAATGATAGTTTATGGAGAATATATTGCCAGTCACAACCACACCTGTAAGGTATATGGCGATTAGTGTTTGCATCGCGGTATCTCTTTGCAAGCCCGAAGTCAATGATGTAGACCTGGGATTCACAAAACAATTATGATTTATGACAATTCCTGATGTAGTGAAAGTGTCAATGCTGACCTCAGAGTCTCAGACCTCAGTACAAACCTGGTTAGCTTTTCGACCAAGACCCATAAGAAAGTTATCTGGCTTGATGTCTCTGTGCAAATACCCTTTAGAATGCATAAATTCTATTCTTGTAATCTGTAATAGTAAATGAGCAAGCACCAGCCAGTATTCAATATCAGAGACAGGCATCTTTCAGAAATTTCATCAACATTAGCAGTTCAATCCTAAATACTATTTTGTGGAAAATTGTAATAGTACCATCTGATCCGCCAACATCAGGACTGTCTTCAGTGAGAATCTACGGCCGCAATAAACAAATAGATCCTCGAGGCTTGGTCCAAGCAGATCAATAACAAGAATATTTTCATCACCGTCAATGCCACACCATTTTATGTTTGCAATACCAGCTGAATAGAACAAGAGTAGGAAGTGTTAGAACACCTTGAAATGTTGCATAAAAATCAATGTAATTCCATTTTGTTTGCCATTCAAACACATACTTCCTCCCTGGAGAGCATTGTACAACTTGGCTTCATACAGCAATTGAGGATGATTGGTTTTGCTGCTTTCCTGTATAAAATAGTAAATCATAATTCCCAAATAAATGTGGCCAAACCCAAGTAGCCCTTTGAAATTTTTAAAACTAAATGCTGTTACAGATGCATGAAGACCTCAGAAATAATGCTCCTTTAACTAGGAGCAACTCAAAATCCTATAAGATTTTTGGCGTGCAAACAAACACCCACTACCATAATTATCCGCTCGAGAGCAGCAAGGTACACTGCACAATTCTGATCCATATCAATCGTTAACACCTTATCAATCCCAAACCTGAGATTGAGTCTGTCCATCCGTGCACGCAAAACATGCAGCAAGTTGAAATATCAATGGAACAAAAACATCGTCTCAGAACGACAAAATGGCATTACATGACAAACAAGCTTCCATCCCAAACATAACAGATCCAGCAATCAGTGACACAGAAGCCAGAAACCTTTATAATATTGCAAAACCGACATGATGGGGGATAAGCTTGATGAAATAGCACAACCTAGTAGCTAAATAATTTGGATCAGTTTAAATAGTGATAGAGGTAAGTTCATTTGGAGCCTACTGAAAAAGGGATAATTTACTGTTCAATCCATATATCTCTATGTGATGGAGCATAATGCCACTTTCTCTCATAAATTAATTGCAACGAATCTATTAAACATATGTTCCTTTTATTCATCAGGGATATAGCTGAACGTTTGTAATGAAAACTTTGGGTGTGGACACACAGAGGTGGGAAGTCTCTTCTGTTTTCTTAAAGAAAATGGCACAAAATCTTAACACGTCCAGAACTGGATGTGACTGAGGAGGAGGAGGAACTCACAATCTTGACGGCGACGATCTCGTAGGTGTCGACGTGCGTCGCTGCACAGGCGCCACAACACAATCAAAAACCGCGTCAGATCCAAACAACGAGCGACAGGACAACGCGGGAGGAACTGAAATCAATCAAGAGAGCCAGGTAGGATCGAGGTCGAACCGAGGTAGATCTCCCCGAAGGAGCCGCTCCCGATCTTGCGGCCGAGCTTGTATTTGCTGCCGACGATGCGATCCATCCTCTTGTCCGCGCCACCGCGCAGCTCCCGCGATCGGCGCCGGCGAGTGAGAGGAGAAACGAAAAGAAAATCTAGGGTTCGGAGCGCTGTGCCGAAATGGGGAAGGAGCACGGAGCGAGAGGGGGGCCGAGCGGCGGGTTGAAGCTTCTAGAAGGGTCAGAACGGGAAACGGATTGGATTTGCTGCTCGCCAGTCACGAGTGCTCCTGGGCTGGGGCGGCTTGCGTGGCTTCAAAGAGTTGCTTCTACTTTTGCAAATCAGAGAGTTGGATGGGGACTCTTTTTCAGCCAACTTTTACAGATAAAAAAAATGAAAAGGTGGATATTTTTTAAAAAATGGTTGTAAAAACTCACTTTTATATTGCTGAAAAATAGCTTTCGAAAAATGAATTAAGAGCTAAAAATCACAACTCATGTACTCCCTTCGGTTTTAAATTACTGACACCGTTAACTTCTAACATCAATTTTAACCATTCATCTTATTTAAAAACTTTGTTTAAATGTGTAAAATTTTATTACAATTTGATTCATTATTAGTGAAATTTAAATCACAACTAATAATTTTATACATAGAAACAAATTTTTTAAATAAAATGAATGATCAAAATTGATGTTAGAATTCAACGGTGTCAATAATTTAAAACCGAAGGAGTATGTTTTTCTGGCTTTTTTGTGCATATAAGTTAAAAATATGTTTCAAAATTCAATTTTAAATGTTCATTAACTGACTTTTCAACTAGCTAGCAAACAACTCTTATAAAAAACTATAAGCGCCAACCGAACAAAATAGCCCTAGATATCCATATAAAGATTTTACTTTTGACTCATCAAAGGCTCATGAAGAGTATATGCATTAAACATGAATTATATATCAGATAAATGTTTCACTTTTTGTATATCATTTCAGTGCATCACGATGATCGATGAGTATATAGCAAACAAAAAAAATGTATATATTGATAGCAAAGTTTTTTTCAATTGAGGTAATAAAAAGTATGCCACTTTTGTAGTGAGCAATCTGTTAGGAGCACACTACATATATTTCATCTTTTAGCATGCAAAATGTAAATTTTCTTTCAATATATTGTTACTAGTTTTACAGTTTTCAGTTAAATCGTTTGCATTATAATGTTTATAATGCAAAATTTACTAGCCATGCACTGGTCATATACATTATTCTCTCTATCCATTGTAGTATTATTTTTGTTTCTTTATTGCTTTGGGGCCTAACAAGTCTATATCAGAGTATACTAGTACTAGTGCTTCATTGTTTTGATAAAAAGTTTATAGAAAAAGGTTATACGTTTATATCGACATAAAGTTTCTATCATAACGGGTGATGCCCCATATCCTGTCGCCCCTGCCCATGTCGTTCACTAAAGCGCAAAAGCAATTGTGACCTGCCATCTCATTGTGCTCGTCTCCTGTGCACCATGCCAACTCATCTGATACCTCCACCTTCAACTTGTTTGTTGCGATGGCTCCTATTTCGATTTTTCCTTAATCTTCTTTGTCTAGGAAATTCAGATGAAATTTTTTTGACAGCTCTGCTTATTATCTAGTTGTTTATGGAATTCAAACAGTACAAATGAGAGTTGTGGTTTCTTCTCGAGTTTGTATACATGTGGAATAGATATTTAAATGGTGTCATATGTTTCTCTAAACTGTGTCGAGAATTTTCGTACCAAGTATTCATTGGTAAAATGAATCTTATTGTTTGTTTATCAGAGATTAGCTGGTTAGTCGTTTTTGGACCGCAAGTGCTTGTCAATTCAGACCATATCATTAGCACTGAAAAAATAGTGTCACAAGAATGTTCCTTTCAGAAAAAATCAAAAATGAAATATACTTCCTTTAATTAGTAAATAAAGAATTCATTCATCATATAATACACGTCAATATACAGAGTATACATGTGATTGTCCAGAACAAAAGTTAAAACATGAATAGTATGTGAACAAAGAAAAATTATGAATCAAATAAATTCATCACCGGAAAGGGAAAAGAATTGTAGGAGTAACAGGGGTCCATCCTTGACATTATCTTGAGCAGTCTTCTTCATCTCACGGCCAATTAAGAAGAGCCTGTCTTAGTACTGCGGCAGGTTGCACTCGACAGGCCTCTGTCCGTTGTCCCACTGCTTGGGGTCGACGCAGTAATCGTAGATCCGGTAAGTCCCCTGCACCCACTGCATCTGCCCGACCTCCGCGTAGCTCAGCTGGCACGCCCCCACGTACGGCGCCGCCGCCGCCGCGCATCCGGTGGAGCAGCCGCCGTAGCTGTAGCACTCGCAGACGTCGAGGTCGATGCCGCGGTAGTTGGCGACGAAGGGCGCCTTGGACCAGTCGGTCTTGACGCGGCCGCCCTGCGTCGCCCAGTCCTCCGCCGCCCAGATGCTCGAGTACGCGAACATCGGCCGCCGCGTCGGGAACGCCACGCCGTGGCTCGCCTCGTAGTTGCGGAAGACGCGGATCGGCACGCTGTCGACGTACCACCTGCAAATGAGTTTAGTATAGTTTTTGCATCAACGGGTCATCGTTTTGTGCAGCGTTATTGGGTCATCGTCATGTTGTGCCGTCGATAGCTGCTTAGTGCTTACACGATCATGCAGGGGCTCCAGGAGATGGTGTAGTTGTGGAAGCCAGCGGTGGGGTCGAACCACGGTTTGAACTGCATCTCCTTCTTGCCGACGCCGTCGGCGTAGATGTTGGTGTGGACGGTGTAGGGTTGCCCCGTCTCGTTGCCCAGGAACTCGAAGTCGATCTCGTCGTGGTTGTCGCCGACGGACGACGCCTGCATTGTTTGTTCATTTATCGCGCGCTCGGTGTAACTTACAGCAGCAAAGATCGATGTGTCTCTAATGTGCCACACATATACATCGTGCGGTAAATAAAATAGCGAAACGAGGCGGTATTCGGTCGACGTACGTAGTACGTGGTGACGGTGCCGGCCGAGTTGTCGGGGACGAGCTGGATCATCGTGGACACGGTCCCGTAGACGAACTGCTTCTTTGTCCGGAGCATGCAACCTGCAAATCAACAAGACGTGCATGTAGCCATGATTGTAGCATTCCTATATACTCCTACAAAAGTCTCAGAAGTGCTAGCTAGGAAACGCGACGAGAACCGGACCGACCTGAGTAGTTGCTGACGAGCCGCATCGAGAGGGAGTTGCCGTCGTCGGAGAGCCAGGCGTTCTGGGGCTCCCAGGGGATGTCGCAGTCGTCCCGGAAGTTGGCGGCGGCGAGCCCGGCGACCGCCGCGGCGACGGCGAGCACCAGGAGACCCCTCGAACCCTCCATCTTATAGCTTCGATCCTAGGACGCTCTTGGGAAATTTACTTCTGAACTGAAGCTGTTTGTTGAACGCCTCGATGTATCGATCGATGAGGAATGCAGAGGGGACGCATCCGCTTATATAGTTGCACGTACACCAGCTGATCAAAGTCCTTGTTCGCCTAGCTAGCTACTAGTCAAAACCGAGTTTTTGGTACCCATGTTGGGGAATGATTATTGATAATGTGTAAGGATGTCGATATAGTTAGTATTATCTACGTAGTGCTGCCAGCTTGTGATATGTCGACTCGGTTGGCTTTGGAACACGGAAGAAGCGTAAGCATCTCCGTGTGATCTCCGGTCTCCGGTTTCTGACAGGGTTAGTGCTCCGCACAACGTTGCCTCGTTTAGCTGTCGAGGAAAGAGACGTGCAGGGGGATAGTACTATGATTCAGCTGTTTGACCAGGAGGCGCTAGGGGGCATCCAGTCTATCCCAATTGGAGCATTCTCCACGTACGTATTACTTTGATAATTGTGATTATATGCAGAAGAACGGAATTAAGAAGTCAAATATGCGGCGTTTGGATACTTGGATATGGTGTCAGTTTAGACGACATGTAGATCTTCTACCTAAGTTAATTTGGTGATGTCTGCCTGCAGTATTTCAGGAATGCAGGTGGTACTATTGTGTTGTTGGCAGCATGTTGTTGACTTCGTGAATTATTGTCGGTGGCTCATCGTCACAGCACCACCACGCAGAATTTCGTCTTGCTTTGGGTCTACCTCCTTTCTTTTTTTGCATCGCCAATTAGCTTAAATTTGAAATAACCCACACACACACACACACACACACACACACACAGAGAGAGAGAGAGAGAGAGAGAGAGAGAGAGAGTAAATTTCAGAATTATGTACCATCATCTTGAATCAGGCAGCAGCCCCCTGTAATAATTTGTGATGATATATTGTAATTGGCTTGCAAAAGCCTCTCCATTTTAGTGGAGTACTCCAGGTGGGACTCTCTTCCCCGCTGACATTTTAAAAAAAATGTATTCAAATTGTGCGAACTTCAGGCAGAGCTTCCACCAAATCTGCCTCTTGAATCAGTGAAAATAACTCTGCCTCTGCATCATCTATTCGCTTAATTGGCAATCTCCATTGAAACAAAACGATATGCGGTATATCCTTCTGCATCTGTAGTTTAGTTACAGTATTTACTTAGTACAGTATGATACTGCTTTTGCTCTAAAAAATATCGTCCAGGATACAAGCAATAAAAATTTAGTATCTTAAATCATTAGGACACCTAAACCTTTCGAATTCGAGGAGCAATGGGGCAACAAAAACATCAAAGAGAGCCAACAAAAGAGATCTAGTAACCTGGAAGCCTCCTCGCAAAGTACCACAAAAGTTCTATCCACAGGTCCTCAGATTCAGGACAGTAATTGATGAAGATAACATGTTCGGTAGCTACCGAAGACTCTTCCTATCCCATAACAGAAACTCTCTGTTTTAGTATCATGCTACATGGATGACCTAATCAGAAGAGTATCAAACCATTAATCTTCTCATAGTAAATATTTTCAAAACGAATTCAGGATGGACCAAGCAACAGTGTATTGGATTAGTCCCCTCCTGTATATACTCCATCCGTTTTTTAATTATTGTCACTATTGACTTTTAAATTCAATTTTGTTTATTCGTTTTATTCAAAAAATTTGCTCGAATATGTAAAATTTTAAGTTGTGATTCAAAGTACTATAATGATAAATCAAATTATGTCAAAGCATATGAAATTTATCAATTTTTTTTGAATAAAACGAATAATCAAAGTTAAATTTAAAAATCAACGACGATATCTATTAAAGAACAGAGGGAGTATACTCCATCAGTTCTGAAATTGTTGTCGTTAGCTAATTCAATTTTGAAATGTTATTCCTGAAATTCATATCTAACGAGGAATGAGAAGCACGGATTTGCTTCTTACAGAAAAAATCAAATGAGGAATGAGAAGAAAAAAAAAATCAGATTACAAACTGTTATTCCCGAAATTCATATCTAATCATACATATAAGAGCAAGAAAAATAAAATAGGCAAACCCCACAGGGCCGATATAAATAAAAAAACAGATACTAAAAACGCATCATTAGTATGCAATCTCCACTCTGAAGGCATTTATATTTGCAAACAGCATATGGAGAGATTGATATCTCTTCACTCTCTTCAGAACTGCTGCAGGCCGCACTCGACCGGAACCTGGCCGTTGGTCCACTGCTTCGGATCGGCGCAGTAGTCGTAGATCCTATACTTGCCCTGCACCCCTCGCATCCGCCCCACCTCGTCGTCGTTGAGCCGGCAGTACCGCCCCCAGTCGCCGAACCTGGACGCGCAGCCGGCGACGCAGCTCCCGCCGTAGCACTCGCAGACGTCAAGGTCGATGCCGTGGTAGCTGGCGACGAAGGGCGCCTTGGACCAGTCGGTCTTGACGAGGCCGCCCTGCGTCGCCCAGTCCTCCGCCGCCCAGATGCTCGAGTAGGCGTGCATGGGCTGGCTCGTCGGGAACGGCACGCCGTGGCTGGCCTGGAAGTTGCGGAACACGCGGATGGGGGTGCCGTCGATGTACCAGCTGCATTTTGCATGCCATTGCCACCGGTTGCGTTGCATGAGTTTAATTTCGATTATGCCGTGTGTGACAATTCTAGATAGGAGAATGAACGAGATGAGATGGAATTGATGACAGTCAGTAAGTTTTGGTAGCTTACGCGATCATGCAGGGTGTCCAGGAGATGGTGTAGTTGTGGTAGTCGGCGGTGGGGTCGAACCAGGGCTTGAACTGCATTTCTTTGTTGCCGACGCCGTTGACGTAGACGTTGGTGTGGATAGTGTAGGGCTGGCCGGTCTCGTTGCCGAGGAACTCGAAGTCGATCTCGTCTTGGTTCTCGCCCAGCGACGACGTCTACATTGTTTCAATCTTTATTGATCGAGCACATGAAAGAACAGAGGGATCGAAATGGCTCATCACGTACGTAGTAGGTGGTGACGGTGCCGGCGGAGTCGCCGGGGACGAGCCGGATCATCGTGGACACGGCGCCGTAGACGAACTGGCGCTTGGACCGGATCATCGAGCCCGAGGAGTTGCTGACGAGCGCGAGCGCGAGCCGGTTGCCGTCGTCGTAGGCCCAGCAGTTCTGCGGGTCCCACGTCGCGTCGCACTCGTCGTAGAAGTTGCCGGCGGCGGCGAGGCCGGCGAAGGCCAACAGCGCGAGCAGGGCTGCTCCCTGCTGCTTCTTCATCAGGGCACTCGCTCGCTTTCCCATCATCAGTTTGATTCAAGGGGAAGCTTCAATGTTGTTAGTACCTTGCTTGAGCTTAGGAGCTTGTCTCTCCCTTCCTCTGCCTCTCTCGTGAAGAGAGGAACGAAGGAAGGAGGCATATATAGTGCTCCGACGTCGACACTGCAGGTGCACTACAGTTCCGACGATGATAGCTTCAGAGTATTTTCTATGCATCATCATGCATGGGATCGATGAGCACGCTCGACCAGTTTGTGACCGTTCGTCCATGTCGGAGACAAGCAAAACACTATACTAATCTCCGTCGTTCAAATTAAAGCTGCCGTGGTCGACGGAGATCGATCATGTCGACGGAGGAGGCGTGTGGGACGAAAAGCGATCGAAGCCGAGACGACGACCGGGCCGCGGACACGTCGTCGTCCCGGGGGCCGGGGGCCGACACACAAACGGGCACAGGCCCTCCTCGCTTTGGCAACGTGCGCTGACACAGGACAGGGGCATACTTGTGCCGGACGTCTAGGCATCGATGATCATCATTCGTGCTCTTGGCGCCTCCACGGCCATCATTGTGCTCGCTTGATCGGACATCTGGCAGCCGGCAAGAATCATTGTGCGCGCGTAGGAAGCAATCGATAGCTTGGATCTGCTACCTTCTGTTTTCTTTTCGCAGACAGGACAAACTCTGAAAAGTCACAAAATTATAGTAGTTCAAAAATAAATTAGAATTGCTAATTTAACAATAAAAAACTTGAGAGAGAGAGAGAGAGAGAGAGAGAGAGAGAGAGAGAGAGAGAGAGAGAGAGAGTATGTAATGTCTTCATAGTGTGACTGCAAGTACAGGAATTGTGTGCATCACGGTGTGCTTGCATCATAGTCTATATTTGTTTCTGCTTATGGAAGAAGCGTTTATCAGAAAATCTATTTATTCTAACCGTAAAGAATGTTTCTGTTTATGGGTGAACCTTGTCATCAGCCTATGCCCCTATGGTCATTCACAATGTTTCTGTTTTGAAGAATAACTATGTGCTCTTGCTTGCGTTAAGATCTTGCAAAGTCTTATATTAGTTCACAGAAATGGTTTACCAGACCCTCATATATGAAATACATCTTTTTAATTTTTTCCCTTTGATCGTACAAATAATATAAATATATCTTTTTTTAAAAAATTAATACAATTGTAACTTTCTAGGTATATTTGAGCCACGCAAAATGGACCGGACACCCAGCAGGCCTCTTGGTCGGTGAAATGGACCTTGAGTCCACGATAAGGCCTCTCAGTCCCTAAAGAATTTCTCAATCTCTTGTCCATAGGCCACAGGCCCACGGTCCATCTTCCTCTTCTTCCCTGTCCGAAGCAACTCGTGAACCCCCTGCCGCAACGGCCGCACCGGAGTCGATCCAGCCCTGTCAGCGGCAGCCACTGCCGAAATCGAGCCCCTACCCCATCGACGCAGATCGGGCGGCGGCGATTGATGTTCAGCCGTCTCTCTTTGCTTCTAGTGTTCCTTCTCTCTCTTAGCTCTCGGCACCGGAACTCTAATCCCCCCTTCTCTCCCCTCCTTACTGAAATCTCATAGTTGATCTATGTATGATTTTGATTTCATCCAGATGGTTACCTTAACTTCTTAGTGTTGCTTCTTATCAATATGAAATATGCATTTATTGACCTAAAATTAGGCTGCTAAGCCATTATCTCTACCTATCTAAGACCCGCTTTGAAATACATGAATTTCACAAGAATAACACATAAATTTTAAAATAAAAAACATAGAAAAAAAATTTCGTGCTCAAAAGAGAGTAAAGCTGGAGGGTTTTCTCACCCTCTGATTGGCTGGCTAATTTGGGCCGTCCACCTTCGGATCAATGATCCAGCGACCTTCTACCAGAACCTTGATGCTGCCTCAGACGCCCGCGGCCCGCCTTCCTCCCTCTCGCGCCGCCCCGACGCCCGTGCCTCCCACGGCGTCCACCGCC
>BCLH01000277.1:73298-85387 GCA_001602315.1 Zoysia pacifica
CGACGTGCGGCCTGATCTTCGCCGACGCCATTAGCGCACTTCCTTGCTGTTGATTTCTCTGCTCTTCACCGAATTATTTGGCTTTGTCTAGGCGGATTCAGTCAAACAAATGAAATGGCCCGACGTTGGAAGTTTCGGGGCCGAGGATGATTATTGGCGACAGTACTACATGAAGTAGGACAAACCTGTCCTTATCCATATCATGTCACGCGTGCTCCAATTTTAGCAGTTTTGTAACGCAAACTAGCCCACTCATGGAAGCTCGAAATGTAAGTGACCCATGGTGCCGAATGTAACGACTGAGTTTTCGTTTATCTTTCGATAAGTTCTGATCTTATCTGACATTGTCAATCAAATAGTGTTTTTAAATTTTCAAAACATACGCAACAGCTGTCAACTTAAAATCATACGTCGAATAGTTCAACTCGTGCTTTTTCAACTGCCTAAAAGCATAGCAAACAACCTTCTTATTCTGCATCAGCGCACAACCCAATCTCTGACGAGAAGCATCACAGAAAACCTGAAAATCCTGATGAATATCTGACAAGGTCAAAATAGACACAGATGTCAGTCTCATCTTCAGCTCCTAGAAACTCCTCTCACAAACATCCGACCAGACGAACGGCACACCCAACTGAGTCAACTCGGTCATAGGCTTAGCAATCCTAGAGAAGTTCTCAATAAATCGGCAATAGTAATCTGCCAATTTAAGAAAACTCCTCACCTCAGAGACTGACCTCAGAAACTCCCACTCCACAACAGCCTTGATCTTTTCAGAATCAACAGAAATACTCTCAGCTGTGACAACATAACCGAGAAAAACAACCTTCTCAAGCCAAAACTTGCACTTGTTGAACTTGACATATAGCTGATGAGATTTCAACCTCCCAAGCACAACTCTCAAGTGCTGCTCATGCTCTTCGGCTGACTTGGAATAGACGAGGATATCATCAATAAAAACCACAACAAACTTATCCAGCTCAGCCATGAACACCTTGTTCATCATGTTCATAAAGTAGGCAGGGGCATTAGTGAGTCCAAAAGAAACAACCAGGAACTCATAAGACCCATACCTCGTCACGAACGAAGTCTTCAAAATATCAGAAGATCGAATCTTCATCTGGTGATACCCCGATCTCAAATCAATCGAGGAAAAGAACTTCGCACCCTTCAACTGATCAAACAGATCATCGATCCTCGACAAAGGGTACTTGTTTTTTATCGTCACCTCGTTTAAAGAACGATAGTCAACGCACATGCGCATTGACCCATCCTTCTTCTTCACGAACAACACCGAGGCTCCCCACGGCGAAGCACTCGGCCGGATGAACCCTTTACTCAAGAGCTCATCAATGTGCTCTTTAAGTAAAGCAAGCTCATCAGAAGACATCCGGTACGGCCGCTTGGCAATCGGCGCGGTACCAGGAAGAAGATCGATCACGAACTCAACATCTCGATCTGGAGGATGTCCCGGCAACTCATCGGAAAACACCTCTAGAAACTCTCGAACAACAGGAATCTGCTCCAGAGATAACTCCTGCAAGCTGCAAACTAAAGGTGAAACTCTGGACGCTCTAGGAGCACACACAACTCGAACACCGTGGTGGTTGACCAAAGACACAACCCTCTCAGCACAAGTGATGACCCCCTCGTGCTTCGCTAGCCAATCCATAACCAAGATGACATCAATGTCACGCGAGGGAAAGACGATGAGATCAGCTAGGAAAACCACACCCTCTATCAAGATCCGAACACCTCTACACTCAACACGACTCTTGTAGACTCCAAGAGGTGAAGTGGTAAGTGTAGGTATAGCTAAGAGTGAGGTAGGAAGACTGTGTGTGGACGCAAACGTCGACGACACAAACGAATACGTAGCCTCCGAGTCGAACAAAACCGTCGCTAGGTGGGAGTGAACCAAGAACTCACCAACAACGACGTCTGGTGCCTCCTGAGCCTCCTCCACCGAGATGTGGTTCAGGCGGCTGCGCGTGACGCTCGGCTGAGCAGCGCCACGGCCCGCTGAACGCACTCCTCGTCCTCCTGACTGGTGCGGTGGCCTAGCGGGAGTGGCAAACTGAGCACCACCTCCCCCAGGTCCCTGCTGCTGGCGCCTCGGACACTGAAACGCCTTGTGACCCTCCTGGCCACACNNGTGACGCTCGGCTGAGCAGCGCCACGGCCCGCTGAACGCACTCCTCGTCCTCCTGACTGGTGCGGTGGCCTAGCGGGAGTGGCAAACTGAGCACCACCTCCCCCAGGTCCCTGCTGCTGGCGCCTCGGACACTGAAACGCCTTGTGACCCTCCTGGCCACACTCGAAGCAGCGAACCGAGGGCTGACCCCCTGTCGGTCGGAAAGAGGACTGCTGCTGCTGGAAGGCACCTCTTTGACGCTGAGAACTCTGCTGCTGGACTGAGGCTGGAGTAGGACCAGTGGATCGGGCGAAGGTGGACTGTCCCGATCCCTGCTGGAAAGAGCCACTGAAACGCTGACGCTGCGAAGCCTCACGACTGGGTCCCTGGCCAAGAGCTCTCCTCTTGGCATCTCTGGACCGGTCGAGCTTCTAAAGTGACACCTCCAAAGCTAGGCATCTGTTAATCAGCTCACGAAGGCTCCTCTGAACACCTCCGTCCAGGTACGGAAGCATCTCAAGACGTAGGCCCTTGCGGAACCGGTACATCTTGCGACGCTCAGTAGAGACCTCCTCAGGTGCAAAACGGCTCAGCTGGGTGAAGCGGTTGGCGTACTCGGTGACAGTCATACTCCCCTGACGAAGAGTACGGAACTCCTCCGCCTTCGTCTCTATGACTCCCTCTGAGATGTGGAAACCACGGAAAGCGGTGACGAAGTCGTCCTAAGTGAAAAGCTCAGGCTCGTCGAGTGTGGCGTACAGAGTATCCCACCAAGCTCCAACTGCACCTGTCAACTGGTGAGCCGCCAGATGCACTGCCTCCTGGTCGTCACACTGAATCAGGTCCAGCTTCTTCTCGATATCCCTGAGGCTGTCGTCAGCATCCAAAGGATCGACTGCACGATCAAAAGTAGGAGGGCGCATGTTCAGAAACATCGTCATACGAGAATCAGCTGACTGGTGGTACGGTGCTGCGTCAGAAGCAGGAGCACGACCACGAGGCTGCTGCTGCTGTGACTGCTCGACAATACGCTCAAGCAAAAGCGTCTGTCGGGCCATCACCTCCGCCAGGTTCGGAGCAGCTGGAAGCTCCTCACCAGGCGCGGCAACTCCGGCAGGCTCAAACTCAGGGTCCATAGCAACTTCTCTGCCACGACCTCCGGCCTGAGGGGCAGGGGCTCCAGCACGGCCACGCCCTCGACCAACGCCAGGCGCGTCAGCCGCAGGTGGCACTGGTACACGGCCTCCAGCGCCGCGACCACGACCTCTGGGGACAGCACCACGACCACGTCCAGCAGGTGACGGTACCTTAGGGTCCTCTAGAGCGGCCTCCTCAAAACGAGCGTGAAGGCGTCCAGACCTCCTCAGAGCCATCTGTTGCAGAAAAAATAATTCTGATCAGAAAGATAGCATTAACAAAAACAGAATTACTGAAGAAGATAGAAAGCGAGCAGATTAGAACGAAGATAACTAAACAAGCACTATTCTAAGCAAACAAGACTACCACCAAGCAAACAACGAGATTTAAGAAATCAACTTTCACGATGAAGGTTTTTAGCAGATTAGAAAGTCTAGAAATAATCCTTAATTACGTCCGGTTCTACGGTTACGCTCCTACGGTCAAGTATGGCTCTGATACCACCTGTAACGACCGGATTTTCACTTACTTTTCGATAAGTCTCGATCTCACGTGACGTTGCCAATCCCAGGAGTTTGACAATCACAATATCACAAGCGATCAATCAAGAAACCATAACAGAAATATTAAACAAGAAACAAATTAAAAAATAGTAGATCAGAGTAAAATGATTAGAATAAAATCTTCCAAAGGGGTCCATCGGCACGCAGGCCGGAAATATATCAGAGCAGATATATCTCTATCGTGAATCCAACAAAAGCAACGGCGAAAGCTTCAATCATGGTGACAGTAGCGATCCTCCTTCACACAGGCTAGCTCGAGAGCAGGAGTGAACGTCACGGGCCGTAAGAGACGTAGTCGAAGTCGAAGCTGAGCGAATCCTCTGAAAACAACAAATTAGAAAGCCGTGAGTACGAATACTCAGCAAACCGCGTACTACCTAACAACAATGTATGCATGCAAATGGTTTCAAGGGTAAAGGCATGGCTCAAATGCTAAATGCAAGTTTAAAATATTTTATTTTATTTAAAGATGCAAGAAAGCTTTATTTTCAAACTTATCAAATTTTATTATCTTACCCCGCAGAGATCTCCGTTATCTCGGGCGAGGGTTCATTTTAATGCCGATGTAATCTCCACACTCGGTCACAGCTCAAAGTCTGGAGTCAAAAATATTTGGAAAAGGAGAGGAGGAAGAAAAACCAAAACTACTCAACGAGGAGCACCACTCAGGGTGGTGTCCTTCCAAAAGGACGTGGCAATACGCATCGACTAAAACTCTACAGAGGTTATGCACCTAGACCCACGAGATGCGTCATCGAGAACTACCGTCGTAGTCCCGACGAACACACAAGACCTGTCCACAAGCTTTAACTGGTGTCATCCGTCCTCCAGGATAGGGATCCCAAAAGCCTACGTAATCAGGTCTTAGAGCTGTGAAGAGCCTACCACTGATCAGGCGAGGTATCTCGATCTCATGTGGGGAGTCAAAGCTCAACACCACACTAACACTACACCGCCAACCCACGAGTAAACAACCAGTCTTGACAAGCTTCAAGATCAAGCCATCTCTCCAACCACAACTCCAACAACCAACAAACTCGTCGCCAAGGCCGAAGCCTCCAGTGTACCCGTCACAGGTACTCTCATAGGGAATTTTCGAAAGTCTCTCAGCTCCTCAAACTCCCTCCTGCCCTCGCTAAATAGTTATGTATAGTTATTTGCAATACTCACACATTAGAAGCACAGTTCTAAAAGCATTTAACACAAATTTTATTTTATAGTGATAGGTGTGAGATGAAAATAAATGCGACTAAGCATGGCGAAGTATAAAAGTAAAATAAATGTACTAAAGTAATCCTAGGGTTAATATTTGTGAAACAGTAAACAGGCACGGCTTAGGAATGTTGTAGCACATTTTAAAAATAGTTGGCATGCAAATTAAGGTTGTAAACAAAACATGCAGTTTAAAATGCTGGGAACAAAGTGATCAAGGAACACGGCTTGCCTGGCAAATTAGGATCGAAGTCGGGATTCGGATCGGCAAACTGATCGGGCTCGCAGTACTCCTTCTCAGGGACAGCAGCTAATCACAACACGAACAACAGGGATTAGACATTAATTACGCGACAAAGAATAGAACTGGAATTAGAATCTAAATCGAAATTACTAGACTAAATGCGCACAAAACGTTCCCCGGAACAACCCTACACAATAATCGCGACGGAACAATAATAACGGGACAATTTTGAGATTAATCGGAGATCAAATGGGATTCTCCGAAAATTGTAGATAATCGAGCCTACAAGGATTTAGATAAATTGCAGAATAATTAATCGCAAAACAATTTAGCAATTAATCTAGCAATTAATAGGAAAGGAAAAGGAATTCACGAGAGGGGAAATAAATCTCACCGAGGATTTGGAAATCGGAGATCGGGAACTCAAAAACCGGAGATCGGAGAAATTAGACGGCGCACTGGAAAATTTGAAGGTCACAGCAGGGCAGCGTGACGGCGTGCTTCGGTGTTGACTTGCTGGAAACTAAACGACGGAGGCAGCCGATGGCGTCGGGCGTCGCGTCCTCCGAGTCTGCAGTCCTCGGACCGGTCATGCGACTGGTCTGCGATACCCGGAGAACAGCAGCGCAGGGACCAGCGGAGATTGAGGTGGAGTCGACGCACTGGCTCAGAAAATGTTGCGCGAGAACAGTGTCAGGCGGCGCGGACTGGCGACAGGAGAACGAGGCGACGACTGCTGGCTGGAGCGGCGACTCGGCGTGGACGACGTGCGCTGCAGACGACGCGGTGACGAGGCTGACGCGAGTGGCACGGAGATCGGCGCAGAGCAGGTGGCGAGAGCGAGCGACGTAGAGATCGGCTCGAAAATCGGTGCTGTTGGTGTCGTCACGGCGCAGAGGACGAAGCGAGCGGCGACGCGGGAGTTGACGGACGGCTCTGGTTTTCACGCGGTGGTTGACGGTGACGCAGAACGAGGAGAGCAGCACGCAGCGCGGAAAAACGAGAACGGCGCGCGCGAGAGAGGGCGACGGTTCCAGAATTTTGGCTTGCAGTGGAAGAAAGAAGTAAGAATAAATGAGATGGGGATTTGGAGCTAGGGTTGAGAGAGAGGGTATTTATAGGTGGGTAAAAATGGAGGGTTAAAAATTAATCCGGAAATTAATTAATAACCAGGAAATAATTAAAAAGGCTGAAGAGATTTAATTTGAAAAAAAATATTTGAGACTCGAAAATTAATTTGAAAAATTTCAGAAATAATTTTAGTCAAACGTAAAAATTACGCGGACTAAATTATTTTGGCACCGGATTAATTTAAACGAACGGATTTTAGATTTGGACGAAACGAAATTCGGTACGAAAGAATTTTGAACATAACAAATTATTGGAACAGACAAATTAATTAGAGCGAAAATTTAAGAAAATACCACTTTATTAATTCAAGAATTTTGGGATGTTACACTGAACGTCGCCTCGATTACTTTCACCGCCCTCTCTAGCAAGGGCGGACGTGGCTTAACCTATCATGTTCTTGCCACGGTGGCATTCAGTAACTTTACGTTGGATCTTAAGGCCCTGTTTGGCACAGCTTATTTATAAAAATAAGTAGAAGCTGTGCTAAACAGCAAATTTATTTTACAGTTTATTAGTTCAGCAGCTTCTCAGAATGAACTAAACAACAGTTTATTTTTCAGTTGCTTTTCACCCGCTAATAAAATAAACTGTTTTTTTTATTAAATTTCAGCTGTACCTAAAGCTCGATGAAAGGGTGTGAATCTTCGTTACACCACTTAAAAGTTACGAATATTGAATGATATTCCTCGTTCAAAGGGTGGTGGGGGCGCATCGTAGGATAGTCAAGCTGGAGAGAGAGAGGCCGTTAGCTTACACCACTTAAAAGTTACGAATATTGAATGATATTCCTCGTTCAAAGGGTGGTGGGGGCGCATCGTAGGATAGTCAAGCTGGAGAGAGAGAGAGGCCGTTAGCTAATTAATGACTGCAGAAACTACTCGATCGTCCGCCTTGTGATCATAAAATGTACTATCCATGATCCATAGGCTCTTCCTACAGTAGGACGATCAAATTCTTTTAGCTTTTGTGAACCATGCTAGCTTATATACCGCTCAAAACGCAGAGCTTCATTTGTAATCTAACACCCCAGCGAAAATGCCCCGCTGCTCAGGTTGATGCAGCTCATCTAAGTCTAATCATGTTTCAGGTCATACTGTCTATACATTCGAGTGACCTCGCTGCAGCTCATCTAGCTAGCTGGTTTCAATCCGTCCAGCTCGTATCCAATCCTAGCTAGTGACCAGACAAGAAACTGATTGGCAAGCATCGTTCTTCACTCAAGTATTGAGCCTGAGGGCTTCAGTTTAATGCATTTTCTCATGATAAATACACGTATACACTCAAGCATCATCTGCAAACCAACCTGAAGTAGCTAGTGTTCAACACTTTCTCGTGAGAAATACACGTATTGTACACTCAGCATCAGCTACAAATTAACTAACTTAGCTTTCAACTGATAGCACCGATCTAACTGTAAAATGGGCAGAAGCTCCATATGTGGCTCCGGTACCTCCTCACATGGTCGCCTGACACATGAGATGGAGACGACTTCACAAGCCGTCCAATTCATGGGCAGTGTGCCGATCGATCAATGTATATATAGCTGCGTAGTAGGACAGAATTTAATTAAATTTATCTGTTCTCACAAGTTAGATATTCACAAGTCGCAGAAATTAGCTAGAGCGCAACACGTAAGCGCATGCTCTGCCCTAAATCTATTCAGGACTTTTATATATACTGCTTCCATCTGAAGTCAACTAGATCTTGCGCAGAGATATTTAATTAACTTGGAGTAAGAATGCTCTCGCTGCGAATGTGTGCATCGCTATTTTACTTAATAAAGTTTCTAGACGATTTCATGTCAGAAAAGCGGTTGACTGGCACGATCCTTAAGGTAAGATCGATGCATGCAGTGCGCGCGGAGAGACGTGCCCGCCATAAAATGTCAACTAAACAGCAGATTAATGTGAAGCGAACGAGGCGCCACAGCGCTGTCTAGGGATCTTCATCTGTTGTGGTCGGCATTAACAATTCATCATAATTGATCTGATCATCTGACATTTAATTAATTAACATAAAAGGAAAGGCCGGTGAGAAGAAAAGATCTAGTAGCTATAATATGCATCTCAGTCAGATCAGATCTAGTATGACAATGTATAGTTAGTAAAGGATAATACCTGTGCCACCACTATAAATAGCAGCCTCGTACACCCCATGCAACACAAGCACTAGCTTCATCCCCTCTTGCTAGCTTGCCCGCTGCCTAGGCAGCGATATCACACACGATGAGGTCGCTCGTGGTGCCCCTCCTCCTCCTCACCCTCCTCCTTACTGTCCATCTAACTCGGGCCGATGACGAGCTCCCAAAGTCCAGCCAAAAACCCAAGAAAGATGACGAGAAGAGTGAAGGTGATAAGAACCCCGGCAATGGTGTTGGACCGGTGAAGAAACCACATTGTAAGAAGCCGGGTAAAGATCATGACCATCATGATGATGGCAAAGGCAAGCCCAAAAAAGATGACAAAGAGTGTGATGATGAGGATGATTCACCATCACCTCCAGTCGCAGGTCAGCCTCCATCATACGTCCCGGCTAGCCCTCCATTGTCACCTCCACCTCAATCGCATTATAGTCCTCCTATCACATCTTCAACTAGCCAATCGCCCCCACCAGTAGCAAGCCCTCCTGCTACATCTCCAGTACAATCTCTTTCACCATCACAATATAGCCCTCCAGTCACGCCTCCAACAAACCAGCCACCTCCACCAACAGAAAGCCCACCTGCTACACCACCAGCCCAATCTTCACCGTCATCACAAGCTAGCCCTTCTGCCACACCACCAACAAATTCTCAAACTCCACCTTCCGAACCTCCCCCAGCTACACCTCCACCACAGTCTTCTCCGCCATCACAGTATAGCCCTCCTACCACACCTCCAACCAACCAATCATCACCATCTAAAGCAAGTCCACCGCCATCACAGTATAGTCCTCCTGCCATGTCTCCAACAAACCAACCACCCCCGCCAACAGGAAGCCCAAGTGCTACACCACCAGCCCAATCTCCACCACCATCACAATCTACCCCTCCGACCACACCTCCAACAAATTCTCAAACTCCACCTTCTGGGCCTCCTCTAGCTACACCTCCGTTAAAGTCTCCTCCACCATCACAATATAGCCCTCCCGCCACTCCTCCAACCAATCAATCGCCACCACCTGTAGCAAGTCCTCCAACTATAACTCCATCGCCTTCACAATATAGCCCTCCTGTCACGCCTCCAACAAACACACAAACTCCACCATTTGGAGCTCCCCCTGCTACACCTCCATCACAATCTCCTCCACCATCACAGTATAGTCCTCCTATCACACCTCCAACTAGCCAATCACCCCCACCAGTAGCAAGCCCCCTTACTACACCTCCACCATCACAATATAGCCCACCCGCGACGCCTCCAACCAATCAGTCATCCCCACCAGTTGCAACTCCTCCTATTGTTCCTCCACCACCATCACAGTATAGCCCTCCTGCTACACCACCAACCAACCAATCACCCCCACCAGTAAACACACCTCCTACAACTTCACCGCCACCTCCACCTCAATCACAGTCTCCACCATCTGGAACTCCTCCTGCAACCCCTCCATCGCAATCTCCTTCACCATCACAATATAACCCTCCTATCACACCTACAACCAGCCCACCGCCCCCGCCAGTATCAAGCTCCCCTGTCACACCTCCACCACAGTCTCCTCCACCATCACAATATAGCCCTCCAGTCACTCCTCCAACCAACCAATTGCCACCACCTGTAGCAAGTCCTCCTACTATAACTCCACCACCTTCACAGTCTACCCCTCCTGCAACACCACCAACAAATGGAATAGCTCCACCATTTGGAACTCCCCCAGCAACCCCTCCATCGCAATATAGCCCTCCCATAACACCTGCAACCAGTCCACCACCTCCGCTAGTAGCAAGCCCCCCTGTCACATCTCCACCACAATCTCCTCCGCCATCACAATACAGCCCTCCAGCCACTCCTCCAACTAACCAATCACCACCACCTATAGTAAGTCCCCCAACTACAACTCCACCACCATCACAGTCTAGTCCTCCTGCTACGCCTCCAACAAACACACAAACTCCACCATCTGGAACTCCCCCAACAACACCTCCAACACAATCTCCTCCACCATCGCAATATAGCCCTCCCATCACACCTCCAAACAGCCCACCGCCTTCGCCAGTAGCAAGTCCCCCTGTCACACCTCCACCACAGTCTCCTCCGCCATCACAATATAGCCCTCCAGCCACTCCTCCAACCAACCAATCGCCACCACCTGTAGCAAGTCCCCCAACTATAACTCCACCGCCGTCACAATCTAGCCCTCCTGCTACGCCTCCAACAAATACACAAACTCCGCCATCTGGAACTCCTCCTGCAACACCTCCATCGCAATACAGTCCTCCTATCACACCTCCAACTAGCCAGTCGCCCCCACCAGTAGAAAGCCCCCCTGCTACACCTCCACCATCACAATATAGCCCTCCATTCAAGCCTCCAACAAACCAACCACCCCCACCAACAAGTAGCCCACCTGCTACACCACCATCACAATGGAGCCCTCCTGCCACTCCTCCAATGAATTCTCAAACTCCACCTTCTGGACCTCCCCCAGCCACACCTCCACCACAGTCTCCTCCACCATCACAATATAGTCCTCCTTTCACACCTCCAACTAACCAGTCGCCCCCACCTTCATCAAGCCCCCCTACTATAACTCCACCTCCATCACAGTCTAGCCATCCTGCCACACCTCCTACAAACTCTCCACCACAATATCCTCCGCCAACACAACCTACCCCTCCTACCACACCTCCAACCTATCAATCTCCATCGTCAAGCATCCCAGATTGGTCCCAAGGTTGGGCTGAAATTCCAAATGTCCATGAGCACTTGTACTGGCAGATTGGTAACTTTGTAGTGGAAATGAAGGGTAACAAGAAGCTCAAGCTTATTAACATTCTTTGGGCAAGTGTGCAGCCTGCTGGCATTGGTCGGAATTACTTTCTTGTCCTAAAACTTGCAAATGAGTATCAAAAGGCTGGAAGATACCATGCATTTGTGTGGGGTGTGCCCAAGAATGATGAACTGATCTTAATGCAAGTACTGCAGTTTCGACAGATAGGAAACTAAAGTATTGACGGGTGATTTGATATGGATTCTTACCGTA
This sequence comes from Zoysia pacifica, assembly GCA_001602315.1. Classification (NCBI taxonomy): domain Eukaryota; kingdom Viridiplantae; phylum Streptophyta; class Magnoliopsida; order Poales; family Poaceae; genus Zoysia; species Zoysia pacifica. Next base: position 84,901 of record BCLH01000277.1, read on the forward strand.
AGTTTACTGTGTTGCATGAGTATGAAGAAAATGGTACGCATATGTAGTAGTATTTTTGATGTTACTTTACTGATGTAGCAAACGAGGGTTTGCTTTTCTTTTTTACTGTACTATTTCTCAACTTCAAATAAAGATTGTGTTGCCTTTATCTTATAATATATTGCAATTTGCTAAATGATATTATTCATATTATGGATATATAAAGTAGAAAATTGATTCATCCAATATTAATAACTATCATAATAACATGGCACTGTTTGATTTATTTTGATGAAAAGAAAAATGTCTTGAGCAACCATGTGTCCTGAAATAAATCAAAAAACATTCAAATTATTACGTTGAAAGAATTATCATTGTGAGAGCATTATTCAAAGTCTATAATCATCTCTTCCTACTTACCCATCTGATGTAGTAAAGGACCACATACTTCTACTACTCCTATCCCTTGCTGATCTAGCAAATAAATGAAGGACAGATATAAGCAGAG
>BCLH01000277.1:95798-112462 GCA_001602315.1 Zoysia pacifica
TGGAAAAACTAGATGAAGCTAAAAAGACAGATAATACGTGATGAAGGGAATAACAAAAAGTCGTATGGAATTTTAAGCAAAATCAGGTGATTTTTCTTATGTGATTCACGTGTGGCTTTGTCTATTCTCAAAAATGATTGGTAGCTAGCTACTACCTTACGATGGCCTACCAATAAATATGAAAGCTATGCGTGGCTGTTGTCTTCTTTGACACTATATCCCTATTATTTGGCTTGGCCACACATGCTGTTCGTATTTCCTTCTTTATTTGTGCTTGTAGATAATGGACCGTATGCGTATCTATGCTGGCTTTGTAGCTTTTTTTTTTTTTGGTTCCATTCCAGATGTTCCTATGGTTTTTTTTTTAAAAAAAAATAAGAATAACAATAATAACACACATACGGTCTGACCATCTTCATAACATATTCTGCAATTTATAGGACACAGCTAAGGCCTATTAACCTCTAAATTCTTCTTCAAAAACTGCACAACATTACCCCTTCCGTAGTATATATATTTCTCTGTCCAATGCATGACACAGCTAAAATAACACTACGACATGCATGTAACAGTTCAGAGGCAGCAATAGTCTGCTGGAAACCACAACAAAAGGACAAATCTAAACGTGAAACACGTACACATACAGACTTGCATATGGTGGAGGAATAATTTTCTCACGACGAGCCAACAAAGAAGGCAACGTAGAGTGGCCAGACTGAATGAAAGCCATTGAAGGCCAATCACGAGGATAGAGTCTCCAGCTCTATAAATTGGATCACATTGCATGGTACCGTGAACTCACAGCATCAAAACATTTCTCAAGCTCTTGACACACAAAAATCACAGGCAAGGAATCAAGGAGAGTTTACAAGGCATCTCGAGGCGGCGCAGATCTTCTGCGATCCGATAAGTAAGTGACAATGTCTACCGAGTTTCCTAGGATAGGAGGTAGGACCTACAAATTCGAAACAAGAGAATTGCCATCAAACAGCTACGCTAATTTGGGGCCTGGTTTCGGAACCTTTCTGCCTTTTACTTTGGTCGGAGATGGGGGGTCTTACGAACACAGACAACTGAACTGGACAAATTTGTATCTGCTGAACAAACTTGGCCATCACATAGATGAGCACTCGGACAGTGTTATCGACGAGATAAATAGAGAAAATGATATGGAAAAGATAAAGCAACTTATAAAGAGGTTGCCACGTGAAATACTGGAGCATCTGGAAGGTCATGAGACTGAAGATCAAGTTAAGATTCTGAATGATTTGAGGAGGACTGTAGATAACAAGATTTATGACCTTCGAAGGGAAATCCGAGATCTCAAAGAAGACCTCAGAGAAGTGAAACAAGGCATAAGAGAGCTACGTGAAGCCATGGAAAGGTCGCAGCGCCAGCCTTACTATTAGTGAACAGACAGAAGGTTGCGGTTACATCTTGGCTTGTTTCACATTCAGAGTAATATTTCATACATATTTACATATTGCAGGGTGTTTGTTGAATAAATTATGTGTGCAACGTTTTCTGTAAAAAAAAAAAACTGTGTGTACCCAGCAAATTGTATATGTATATGTCAACTACTGTATGTAACAACAAATATACTTTTCTTTGTTGCTTTATGTAATTTCTATGTGCTATATCCATTTGCAATAAGAACTCAGGAGTGTATGCGAAACTCTTAGTTTTATTCATCTTTCAATCCCTTCCTATATATTAATTGTGACTCATGATGGAATATAAGTGCACAAGTATTTTTCAATTATCAGTTTAATAATTAGTGGCATCTATATTCTAATAATTATTTCAAGTGTCATCTATCTTGCACTCAGTAGGTAAAGAGAGAGTAAATCCAAGCACGTACTATATTAAAACTCATGTACTACATATATAACTGACTAATTATGCTTAGGTTGTACTATATTATTAAAACTTATATATGTACTATAAACATTCCAAGAAGCATTTAGGTACTATTTAGCATATATGGTCATGTCCATTTCTAACTAGTGATATATTCCCTCCGTTCCTTTTCGTGTCACTGTTAGTTATATACATATACTTATGCAGGTTACACATAACTGTTTACCGAGGAAAGTTCTTTTTTCCTGTAAGCTGTTCCAGAGTTGTGATACTATTCATAGATACTGTATGTGACTATGTGATCATTATTAGCATCGTCATTGGCTAATGTAGGCCTTTATTCCTGGTTCAATCTTAATTATACAGTATATATTTTGTATTGGATTTATTTTTGTCATGGACACGTACGTCTTGGTACAATTAAACATATCAAGCAAATGATATTAATTGTTGCGTGTCTCACGAATGTGTGGCTGCGTCTTGTTGTACATGATAGGTGCTAAGGATCTACTAGTAAGAATAATGCAGTCTAGAAGCATCCGAGTACAGATAAGTCGTTTGACACCAACGTCTGCGGTCCTCACTGCAAATTGGTGGTCCAAAGCGAACTTGTTGTTTTAGATTGTCTTTGTTTTCATTCTTTTTTGTTATTCTTTTTGTGTACACCCAAAATAGGGAAGTAGCTAGGCAAGAGAGGCATAACTCAAGATGCTTAAAGTATTGTAGCAAAATAAGTGACGTTTAACCATTTGTCTTGAATGAATCTTACAAAATATATATTATAGCAAGAAAAAGGGTAAATATATGCAATATATTCTCTCCGTCTCAAAATAAGTGATATTTGATCATTTGTCTTATCAAAAAAATTATGAAAATATAAAAACAAAAATTATGCTTAAAATATTTCTAATAATAAAATATTTTTAAAAATATATTTTTATAATTTTTTTTAATAAGAGAAATGGTTAAATGTTAATATTAAAAGTATAGAAAGACACTTATCTGGGACCGAGGAAGTAACAATTAACAGATTATCTGAATGCATAAAACAGATTGATGTTCTTGTTTCTTTCTCTTTTTTCGGCAAAAAATGATGCTCTTTTGTGTTTCACGTGTAGCTTTGTCGTAATCCACGAAGCAATATTCGTGAAGGCTACGCATTCCCGTTTGAATTATCTGGAAAGCGTTATCTGGAAAGCGATATAATGATGTAGGGTATATCTTGCTGGACCTTTGTCTGGCCGCAGCCAATCGCGACAAAAACGGACGTGAAACACGTAAACACAAGCTTGCATGTGGAGAGAAGTCCAGAGCCAAAATGAAACGAACCAACTACTAGTAGTAGAGTGATAAGACTCAATCAGAGCCACTCGGTGATCAATCATGAGGATAACAGCTCCAACTCTATAAATAGGATAGTCAGTGTTGTACCATGTATGATGGAAGCGTCGAACAAACTTCCTAAGATCATAACAGGAAAAGCGTAGAAAAGGAATTAAGAAGCATCGATCTTACCAGGCATCTCAAAGGAGCAGTTTTTTTTAGCAATTTGATAAGGTATGTCATTTTTGGCATAAATTATATCAAGAAGAAAGAGCTTAGCTAGCACCATACATGATAACACACAAATGTTGTCTTAGCTAGCTAGTCTAAACTCTTTATCACGTTTTTATGTTAAACTTTTCACGTTATCATAGCCACGATAAACTCTTATCAGCCTAGATAAGAGTTTAACTAGCTACATTAACACATCACGTGATAAGAATTTCACACACATTATATACAAAATAAAAATTTGTGTGCTAATTAACACTCAAACGTTGTAAGAGTTAACATGTACTGGAAGATCAAGCACTTCCGAAACCGAATGTTCAAAGCTTATAAAACATTCGGCAAAATGTTTGCCGAGTACCACCTTCGGCAAAGCTCACTCGACTTAGTTTGTGACGACAAACAACTGTTTGCCGAGTGCTTTTGCCCGTGCACTCGGCAAACTCTTTGCCGAGTGCTGTATCGACACTCGACAAAAAAGCGCACTCGGCAAAATTTAAAACGGAAAAAATCCGAAAAAAGCAAAAAAAAAAAAAATTAATCGAGAGAGGCCTCCACCGGTCGGTTACGACATTTTTCGCACTGGTCGGTCGCATCATTTTTTGCAAAGCAACCAGTCGCAGCTGGCCGGATTCAAACCTGTGACCTCCCTCTCGTTCGCACCCCCTCTAATCACTGCACCACACTGTCACTTGTGTTTAAGTTTTATTTTGGTTTCACATATATTATACTAAACTAAGAGTAAATTGCTTGTTTGAGGCCCTAAACAAATTTAAATTAAAAAGTTGTCAACTACAAAGTTTTATAACATTTTGAGATCTACAACTTTTATTTTGGTGGTTTCTCCATCTGAGGTTGTTTACAAAATTTGAATTTCAAATTTAAGAAATTCAAATATAGTTTTCGATAACAGGATGATTTCAAATCAAAACGTTGTCAACTACAAAGTTTCATAATTTTTTGAGATCTACAACTTTTATTTTGGCTGTTTCTCCATTCAAAGTTGTTTGAAAAATTTAAATTTCAAATAAGGTCTTTGTCGAGTGTTTTTTTTCACTCGGCAAATAAAATCTTTGCCGCACGTTTTTTGTTTTACACTCGGCAAACAAGATCCGATTTTTTAAAGCATGTTTTGAAGCAAAAAATTAATTCAAATTAAAAAGTGTTCAATTACAAAGTTGTATAACTTTTCAAGATGTACAATATTTATTTTTTCAACTACAAAGTTGTATAACTTTTCAATATATACAATTTTTATTTTGATTATTTGTTCATCCGACATAGTGGTAGTAATATTGTTCAAAAATCTTATATATTTTTCTTTTACTTTTATGAAACTATACGAGAGATGTAGATTTTGTAAATAATATAACTATCGCTTTGTCGAATGAAGAAATGATCAAAATAAAAGTTGTAGATCTTACAAAGTTATACAACTTTATAGTTGAAAACCTTTTCATTTAAATTAATTTATTGCTTCAAAATGTGCTTTAAAAAATTAGATGTTTTTTTTTTACCGAGCGTAAAACTAAAAACACTCGGCAAAGATTGTTTGCCGAGTGCAGAAAAAAACACTCGACAAACATGCAAGTTTGCCGAGTGCAAAACCAAAAACACTCGGCAAATATATTGTTTGCCAAGTAAAAAAAAACACTCGGTAAAAAAAAAGTTTGCCGAGTGCTTTTATTTTACCGAGTATTTTTTACGTAGCTCCCGATAAAATGTTGTTTGTCGAGTGCTTGAAAGATTTTTCATTGCACTCGACGAACACTTAGCACTTGGGCAAACATCGAGTTTCCAGCAGTGAAGGTTCAGAATTTTCAGATAACCACGAGCAGGACTACTGCGTCAGTGTGGCTAATGATTCACAGTCTATAACTAGGAACATGATTCCATAGATGTGTCATAAGCAGGCAGCAACAAATTTCTTATGTCAATTTATATAAAAACCACATGTCTCACTCAAGCCTGTGGGGTGAAATCTACGTAGGGAATTAGGAGCTGAAAGCATCTACAGGTCAAGTTCTTATCAAAATTCAGCTCCAACGGGATACCATCACTCAACCCTGAAACTTGGTAACCGAAATGGATTCTAGACTACCCAAGATTGGAGCTATGGTGTACAACTTTGAGCCCAGGGAGCTGCCATCCAACAGTTACATCAACTACGGGGCTCCGTACGGAAAGTTCGCGCCATTCATCATACATGGAGAAACCGGTTTCGGGGAGCACAAGCAACTGAACTGGACAAACCTGTACCTGCTTAACAAGCTGGGAAGTCACATAGACACGGAGGCGGACCAGGTCATAGACCAGATAAACATGGAGAAGGACATGGAGAAGATAAAGCACCTGCTGCAGAGGCTGCCGCGTGAGCTGCAGAAGCTTCTGGAAGGTTACGAGGCTGAGCACCAGGTCGAGATCCTGAACGATCTCCGGAGGAATGTGGACCTGAAAGTGTATGAACTCAGGAGGGAGATTCGAGATTTGAAGGAGGATGCGAGGGACCTGAGGAGAGGGGTAAGGGAGATTCTGGAAAGGCTCGACCGGAAGGACACGTTCAGGGGTTATTGAGCTTATTACATGCCGTGGTGTCCAAATAAAATGCTGGCTTGTGCATTTCAGATGCTGCATGCTTTCTTAAACTATGAGTTATATTAAGTGAGTGACGGCCACTGTATCAGAATCTGGTTTGCTTAATTAGTTTGTTGTTTGCCTTTGTATTGTATGTTTTGTTCTGTGCCTTTGTGTTTTATTGGTGTGCTTGTAATAAATACTGTGAATAAACAAACATATCCATGTACCAGTGTGTTTATGTAAGGGGTGTTTGGAAGCAATAAACATTGAACAGGCATATCACGGTGAGGATGACGACGCAAACCATCGTTGTCTCATTTTGTCTCTCTTTTCTGCCATAATGAAAGAGGCAGACAGTGCTTATGTCCAAGCTGGGGTCCCTTTGGTGTTTTCTAGACTGTAATTCTTATCTTGGGCTATTTTTTGGAAATGCTGGCATTATGCGCAACTCGTGGCTGCCTACGGCGGGCTGTAATATGACCTGTAATGCGGGGCGTGAACAGGCCTCCTTTGCTGGACTGTGGAGTGTCTGGGACATGTAGACTGCATGCGCAAAGTAATGGAGTGTTCGGTTCAGTTTGAAGATGCCGTAGTGTCGTCGATGTACAGGGCGAGGCCTCGCCGACCGGTAGCCGGCTGAATTGCTCTCTTACAGGCGCAGGAGGTGGTTAATTTTCTCGCAGCGCTGCCAGTACCGCAGGGTGGCACGCAGCCAACACCATGGTCGGATGAAGACGATGACAGAGGAGCGGTATCGGTACACAGGCAATCACTTGCTGATGACTTCCAGAGACCGGTAACCGTCTGTCACTGAGCAGATGCTACAGCTTACAGGGTACAGACAGACTAATCACCGACGCTGAACCTTTTGTGCCCTCCAACCTTATGATTGCAGAAACACCAAGAAAGCGAATCCTTATGAGTGTATGACCATTCAACCTCATGTACTTAACTAGGATACCGATTTCAGTTTGCAGTGACAGGAATAACACAGAATCTTGAACCTAGTTTCTGAAATCTCAGGGTATCAAAATCGATCCTTATGGCACAGTAGTATTCTAAAACACCCAAAAAATCTAATTTTATTTCGTAAGGTTCGAGCAGAAAATTTCAGCAACGCATTGTGAACTGATTACCCCAAATATCTAGGTAAGCGAGATATCGACGTGTGTCATTGACTGACTTCCACCGATCTAAATCAAAGTCATCGGCAACCCCAGAATCTGGTAAAAGCGAGTACTCCCTAACTTTTATTAATTTGACTATTAATTATATATTTAATAATATTTTATTATGTAAAAATTATATTTTTTTTATTTATTATGAAATAATCTTTTATAAAAAAAATTATTTTTATATTAAAAATTATATAGTTTTTTAAATATTATTAGTAAAAATTAAAAGAATTTGACTTTATCTAAACTAAAAATGGGCTTATATTTTGGAACGGAGGCAGTACCGCGTAAAGCAAGTTTGATTTGGAGTCTTGCACATGCAGTCGTTTTCGGATTTATGTGGGACTGCTCTGAATTTCCACTTAAGAGTCTACGTAGCCACAGTTTCCGCGTTATCACTTTCGTTTACCGACTACCGAGTCAAGGTCTTCTAGGTATGTGGGGACTACTTTGGATCTTTTGAACGATGAACAAGGTGATCTAACAGGTACATATATTTCAAGACTAGTGGACCATGTATGTGAGTGTTATCTGCGTTTTGAGCGTCACCTAAGCATGATGCTTCTTGCCTCAAAGCTGTTTCTTGTGTTCGTCGCCTTGCCTTGTCTTCGTTGTATCGCAAATTCTACAGTGACGCCCATTGATCGACAAGCTCAGGCGCTTCTCCAATGGAAATCCAACCAAAATTATTCTGATTGCCTGGGCTCATGGAGCAAGCACACCAGCCCATGCGAGTGGAAGGGCGTTGCCTGCAAAACCGTGGTGGTACCTCAGGGTCAGGGCCGTCGTGATGCTCTTCCATTTGTTGTATCAATTTCTCTTGCAAGCTGTGGCCTTGATGGAATGTTGGATGGGCTGAATTTTATAGATTTTCCTAAGCTCTCTCACCTGGATCTGTCCAATAACTACGATCTCTCCGGATTTATTCCTGCATCCATAGGTAATCTTACTAAACTAAGACACCTCAATCTCTCGTACAATAGTCTGTGTGGATACATTCCCTCAACCCTTGGCATGCTGAGCAAATTAGAGATCCTCAGTTTAAGTGCGAATAAGTTTTCTGGCCCAATACCTTCTAGTTTGGGAAGTTTGACCAGATTATCATCCATGGATCTTAGCTTTAACAATCTATCAGGTCATATTCCTTATGAGGTAGGTATGCTCCGTAATGTAACGGTGTTATCTTTGCATCAGAATGGCATAGAGGGACACATCCCACCAAGCATTTCGAAGCTAAGAAGGTTACAGTCATTGGATTTGTCTAACAATCAAGTAGCTGGTTGTATCCCTGAAGACATTGGAAACCTAACAGGATTACAGTCACTGGATCTGTCCAACAATCAAATAGCTGGTTTCATCCCTATGAGCATTGGAAATCTAATAGGATTACAGTCACTGGATCTGTCCAACAATCAAATAGCTGGTTTCATCCCTATGAGCATTGGAAATCTAATAGGATTACAGTCACTGAAACTGTCCAACAATCAAATAGCTGGTTTCATCCTTATGAGCATTGGAAATCTAATAGGATTACAGTCACTGGATCTGTCCAACAATCAAATAGCTGGTTTCATCCCTATGAGCATTGAAAATCTAATAGGATTACAGTCACTGGATCTGTCCAACAATCAAATAGCTGGTTTCATCTCTATGAGCATTGGAAATCTAATAGGATTACAGTCACTGGATCTGTCCAACAATCAAATAGCTGGTTTCATCCCTATGAGCATTGTAAATCTAATAGGATTGCAATCACTGGATCTGTCCATCAATCAAATTGCTGGTTTCATCCCTATAAGCATTGGAAATCTAACAGGACTACAATCACTAAATCTATCCAACAATAAGATAGTCGGTTCCATCCCTTCCACTGTCTGCAAATTGACATCTCTAAGATATCTTGCACTTCAGTCCAATCGGATTAGTGGTATTCTGTCACCAGAAGTAGGATCTCTAGTGAATCTCGCGAAGCTAGATTTGAGCAGAAATATTTTAAATGGTACCATCCCAGTGAATCTTGTGAGCCTTCCCCAGCTGGAATGGGTTAATTTGTCTTACAACTACTTTAGTGGAAGATTTCTGCAACCACTTTGCAACAGCATGGGTCTATTTTCTTTATACAATAATACCAATCTGTGTGGTTGTCCATCCTATGACCTGCCACCATGTCTAGCTGAAGCACGAGAGAGAAGAGTGGGGAGGAAATATGCGAGAAGAAGATTTATTTTCGTGGAAATTCTATTTCTCGCTTGTACCCTCCTCTTCTTCATTTGTCTCACAGTTGGCACCTTGATAGCTATTTCTTCCAGAAGGAAATTGCTGAAACCTAGCATAGAAGACAACTCTGGAGATATGGTTTCCGTATGGAATTTCGACGGGAAGATTGCATTCCAAGATATACTTCACGCGACAGAATGTTTCGATGAGAAATACTGCATTGGTGTTGGAGGATGCGGCGCTGTCTTCAGAGCGGAGCTCGAAGGAGGCAAGGTCTTTGCAGTCAAGCTGCTGCATTCATCAGTTCATGAGGATTACTCCGACGAAAAAGCATTTCACGCTGAGATTGAAGTGCTGACGAATGTAAGGCACCGATGCATCGTAAAGCTTTATGGATACTGCTCTCACTCCCGGTGCAGGTTTCTCGTGTACGAGCTCATAGAAAGGGGAAGCTTGGCGTCCGTTTTGCATGAGGAACAGTTTGCCAGGGAGCTTGGTTGGCATAGACGAGTAGAGATCGGCAGGGATGTTGCTCAGGCCCTCTCGTATCTGCATCATGATTATGATGAGCCCGTCATACATCGTGACATAAAAAGCAGCAATATCCTGTTGGACCGTGATTTCAAGGCTTATGTCTCTGACTTTGGGATGGCGAAGAGGTTGAAGCATACTTGCTCGAGTTGGAGCACGATTTTTGCTGGGACATCTGGCTACATGGCCCCAGGTACACAGCTTTAATTTTTTTATTAATTGAAAAATGCAATGTGATTTTTGAAATTGGATAATGCAGTGTGATTTTACTGTTGTAAATGTCACACTCTCCAAATTCAGAAGTTTATTTGTTTTTACAGAACTGTCATCTACAATGGCTTTTACGGAGAAGTGTGATGTCTACAGCTTCGGTGTGGTTGCCATGGAAATTGTGATGGGAAGGCACCCAGGAGATCTTCTTCTTCCATTCTTCTGCCGAACCGAGCAGCATACAAAGCTCAAGGATATCCTGGACAACCGCATTGTCGCGCCAACGAGCAACGAGGAGAAAGACATCATCCTGCTCGTTCTGGTGGCCTTTTCTTGCTTGCAGATCTGCCCCAAATCCAGGCCAACAATGCAGCAGGTATATCAAGCACTGACAAATAGAAGCCGTTCAACAGAGATTACAAAGCCCCTTCATGAAATTAAATTACAAGATTTGCATGATTTCTGTGGCACCATAAGGAATAATACATGATGGCATCTGGTCTCAAGAGTGGTTAAAAATGTGATTAGTCACGAAATTCAAAAAAAAGCTGCAATTGTAATAACAGAACAATTATTATGCTTGAATGAATAGCTAATCGCATTTTCCTTTCCAATAGGGAAAAATTTGCATGTACATGTGTCCAAGCTCTTCATGAACTTTGTTGCAGTACTCCTTTATTAGGAAGTGCAGATCTAACTCTAGGTGCAATGTTAAATGGCAAACAAAAAAATGGAACCAAAATTGCCGGGAGTGCCAAACTCCTTTTACTCCTCGTTTGTAGCTTTCAGGAGCCCATCCCAGGTTGTGATCTTATCTCTAGGCTTGTTCTTCAGCTGCCCTGCCTCCTTTTCCTTGGAATCAATCTTCTCCCAGCCACTGAATGGCACAAAACGAACATTCTTTCGCTCCAGGATCTCAAGTAGCCCCTCCCTTCCTTTCTTCTTCATATCAAATGGGGATGTGAGCACGCCTTTTTTATCATCATCCAGGATGCTAGCCACCTGTTAGTTGACATAAACAGAACCATCCTATCAGAGCATCTCCAAGAGGTACCTAAATAGAATACCTAAACATGAATTTAGGTACTTGAGATGAAAAATAGCAATCCAACAGGTACCTATATTAGTACCTAGAATTTAGCTACCCCCATCCCCATCATATTAGGTACCCACATATAGCAATTCTTTAGGTCTACCTATACCTTAAAACTATAGCCAATGAGGCATAAATTAGGATGAAGTGGTAGGCTTAAATTTTGAGGAATACTGAATTTAAGTATCTTTTGGAGATGAACACTATATTAGATATCAATTTTGATTTACCAATGACCTAAACATGGATTTAGGTATAATAATTTTAGATAGCTGTTGGAGTTGCTCTCAAGATGTCTATCAAACAACAAATATGCTACAACTCTAGTGTAAAATGTTAAACATTGGTGGCCGTGACCTTTGCATCCACTCTGTAATTAGCATGGAAAAGTACTTATTCTTCCCAGACATATAGTATCACTAACAAAAAGCTGTACATGAAACTTGAGCAGCTTAAAAATAGTTGAAATTAAACTGTTTGCCACCGATAAAATTTGTTTTCCCATGGAGTAAAAACTACTCCAGCAGATTATTGCTTATGTTTGTCCAAAATGTCAAGTAAAAGGAAATCAGCACTGGATATTAAGTCAATGTTATGGGGCCTTATGGGTGTTTGCAGCTGCTATTTTTCTGCAGCTAGGAAATTTAAGTGACTCTGATATGGCTGTTCAAAATGCAATCCTTCTGTAGCAAGCTAAGATTCCTGTATTCACAGCCAAGAGATGATAAATCGTTGGAACTCAGGCCCTTACTGTTTCTTCAGCACAATGAAGATTCGTCGCAATAATCCCAGTTGGTCCTCTCTTTAACCATCCAACCACGTATAGTCCTGTTTCCACTATGTCGCTCCTCAGGACTCTTCCTCTCAGATTAGGGACAATTCCTTAAATTTATCAAATATCAAAACAGAAATACATGTCTTCATGGATCAATAAAAAACAGAAATAAAATACAAAGCTCCAAGGTAACAAAAGGAAAAAAAAAAAGGCAACTTTGATGCACCTCTGTTTTCATCAAAAGGCAAATCTTGCACTGGCAAGGATTTGTAGCCGATGCTTTTCAAGACCAGACTAAACAGAAATACAATATATAAGATGGATCATAAGAATTCCGTAGAGTTTCCCATAAACAACCTGAAAAGAGGAGCCACCTTACCCACATTTTAGATCTTTGAACTCACCAGTCCCAACTGCCACCTGCTTCCCAGTCACTCCATCATCTACATGGCAAGTAAACTCAGAAGAAAGCTCAGGAAGAAAATGGTAAGAAGATTTATTCCGACATCTGATATGACTGACCTTTTAAAAAAGTCTTCTCAAGTTGAACAGCACCAACTGTGGAACCATTTTCTGATGGCAAAAACCTGGTAGGTCTCCTAAAAAAGACAAAGTGAAGCTCTTTCTGGTCCTTGTTATTGCTATCCTTGTGCACATTTGCAGCTTTAGACAGCAACTCATAAACCCTTTTTTGGATTCTGCTACTTCTCATCTCCTCCTGCCATCAGGTATCAAGCTTTGATTTATCAGAAACAAAAGCCAACCCAAGAAGGTGAAGGGTACAGAATTCTCAAAAACCAGAAAGAAGACTTATCATATTTTTGGATCTAGCTATTAGCAGACGACCAGTTTGTATTGTTGAAACTAATACACACATTGCATTGGCGCTACTAGTCTTATCATATTGTTACTTGGATATGGCTGGTCAATATTAGTTCCTCACATTATAGTTACAAGATGAACAATCGTACCGATCTAAATTTTCCAGTTACATGTTGCAATGTAATTCACAGCACAAACCTCATCTGCAGGAGTGGTCACAAGATCAGCCTCCTTAATGAAAACACGAACATTTTTCAAACCTGTGTGCACAAGATGTCAAAATTAGACGGAAAATAATATGGTATTGCAAATAGTCAGACAAAAGTACCTAAAATTTCACGTAATTCCTTTGCTGTGCAAGCAGCCTGTACTGGACCCCGTCTTCCAACCAAGTACACCTTCCTTTATATGGACCACAAATTGCAATATCATGTGTTACGTTAATCATCAGTACTCTTGGGACCTAAAGCAAGCTGGCTTCAATATCAAAAGTAGAAAGATACCTTATTGTGCTACCACGTAGAGCATCTAACGCATGATCAGCTATATCTGTTGTAGCCAACTCAGTCTTACAGCGCAAAAGAATACGAGCAACATCAAGAGCAACGTTTCCCTGAAATTAGCAATGTTATGGTAATGACTTGCAGTGTATGAATATACAGTTTTGCAAACAAAATATAAACAAACATTAATGGTAACAAACAACACGAGTTTGAAAACTGTTTGTCAGGTTAAATATAAGTTTCACTTCCACATCCATTCTCTAATTGGTACACTCTAATTGGTACACTAACTGAATGATACATAAAAGAAAATTCAGGATACCTGACCAAGGACTACAGCAGAATCTGTACTTGTCAAATCAGGTGCCAAGTTGCACATGTCTGGATGTCCATTATACCACCAGACAAACTCACGGGCTGAATGAATTCCTTTGAGATCCTAGAGTACAAAGAGACCAAAAGTAAATAAATCATTCTAAGAAGAATAATTAGTCAAGTCCCCATGAAAAATAAAGAGGAGCCTTGAGGAAAACCAAAATGGTTTAGTTTGTCACTAATAGCAATAAGAGAAGGGCTAAAGTAGTGTTTCTGAACTGTGAACAGAAGATTTAATATAGAAGTAGACGTACCTCTCCAGGAATACCAAGTGACCTATCACTTTCTGCACCATAAGCAAGAACAACCTGTTGAACATCATATACTATCTCAAGAGTTTACTGATATAAGTTTTTGATAAAGTCATAACAGAAAGAAAAGGAGATATCCTTGTGGACAATATACATTTGCTCCAAGCTTAAAACTTACAACATGATATGTACTGCGAAGCTCGGACAGAGATACATCCCTTCCAAGCGTAAGATTCCCGATGAAAGAACAGCGATCGTTTGCAGCTACACGAGAAAACTGGTTTACAACAATCTGTTCGAAAGTTGGAAGTAAACTTATGAACAATTTACGCCATGCCATAAATACTGGGACTGGATATTAAATTGTATTATGGTCAAGGAAACTCATAATAAAGGAAACATGTAGCAGGGTCCTAGTGGTAGTTGGAATTGTTAATTGGGCACACCAAGAGCTTTTGCATCATGAATGAATGAATATATATTAGCATAGCGAAACATTCCATTGACGGATAAAATGTGAGGAAGTAAACCAGTATCTTACACCTAATTGCGATTATTACAGAAAGATAAAAACTGGACAATTGGATTTTAGTTTCAAAACTAAACCAACGTGGATTGCTCACCTTTGTCTCCGGATGATCTGGAGCCACTCCAGAACGGACCAGGCCAAATGGTGTGGGCAGTCTATCAATAATATCAACCTGTGCTCCTTCGTGTCCCTTCAGCATCTGCTTAGTCAATCCACCGAAGAAACAACCGGTAAACATCACAGCGACGCACCCACCCAGTAAAACGACAGTTGGAAATAAACAGGGACACCAGCCACGAGATCATGCAAGAACATAAACGCGGAACCGAGCAAGCCGCGAGCCATTACCCTGTCGGCGGTGTAGAACCCGGCGGGACCGCTCCCGACGACGCAGACGCGGAGCGGCTCGCGCGCGGAGGCGGAGTAGCCCCTCGTCGGCTCCCGGAACAGAAGCAGCAGCCGCTTCCCTGCGCGGGAGAGGAGCCGCAGCCCGTGGGCCATCTGTGAAGGGCGGGCGCGGTGCGCAGGGAAAGGCGGCGGCGGCGGCGGCGGCGGGGGAGTGGTCGGACTAGTTCCGCGGGGCCCGGCTGACGGCGTTGAGGGAGAAAAGGCAAGTCTGCGCACGCACCTCTCTTTACTATCTGGGCCGGGCCATTTTGCGTAGGCTTGTATGTTTGGGCCAGTCTGGGAACCGCAGTGTATTATTAGTGGGCTTGTTTGTTGGGTTGGTTTCTCGCCTGGGTGGCGTTTGGAAATGATGGGAAAGGGATAGAAATGAAAGGATTCATTATTCCTCCAACTAATTACATCATAGATCTTCATTTATTTTTTCAATTCCAAGCACATCTCTCATTTTCCGTTTGCCCAACGCCAGCTTTGCTCACTTTTCAAGCTTCAAACTCCAAAACTCTAGCAACTCCGTGCTAATCAGACTCTCTTATTATGTAATACTAACAACAGTACCAGTCTTTCTTTTTAGTACTTTTTTTTAATTTTCACAAAAGCTGTGAGACAATGAACACCAACTAGTGTGAGTGTGATACATAATATAAACGTATGTGCAACTGCTGATAAACTAGAATTTGCTCACAGAGCTCCAATCAAGCGGCGTCGACGGTCCTGGTGGATCATATTGTCAATGGCTTTGACTTCATTTTGTCTTGGGACTCTGGCTTGATTTGTCGACTAAAAGAGACATTCATCTGAGAGATGTACGGAGTTTTTAAAATATCAGTATTTTTAAGTTTAGTTAAAATCAAATTTTTATCGCTTTGACTATTAATAATAAAAAATTAATAATGTTTTATTAGATAAAAATTATATTTTTTGAATTCATCATAAAATAAGTTTTCATAAAAAAATTATATAGTTTTCTAAATATTATTAATAAAAGTTAAATAAGTTTGACTTTATTCAAATTTAAAAATACTTATAATCTTTTTCAACATGAGAAAAATAGAAGGCTATCCTATCATCGGGCCCTTGAATCGATGGGGTGCCTAGCCTATATATTAACTTGATGTTTAGGACGACTAATTTAGTTTAAATTAACTAAATAGATTTGCTTCCTGATATCGACTGGAAGAAATGGATGGATATAGTATTATTACTATTACCTCACAAGTCAAAACAGGGACCTTTGTTTACTTGGTAACTTGATTTGTCATATATGTCCGACATTTACTTGTAGCTTAGTACGTGCGACTTTTTCAAAAAAAAAAAAGTTTAGTACATGCGCTATGTACAAAGTTTACAAACACTTCCTCTGTAGTGAAGCAAGCATATTACTTGCTTTTATTTACAAACGCTTTTTATCCATCGAAGCAAGCATCCTATTCACCATCAAAAGGGCAAAACCTGACAGGCACTCCATCCATACAATACAAATTGAAATACGGGGTATTTGCTTTTTTGGCTCTCTTTTGAAAGTTAATAGCCAGTTTAACTTTATTTTTTTAACTTTACTTATTTAACTCTACTCTTATACTCTAAATAGCTAATTTGACCCACATGTGTTGAAAAAAAAAGGTCAAATAAGCAAAGTTTTAGGTCACATTGGCTATTCGCAATCAAAAAACAGGGTCAAATAAGCAAATTTGAAAACAGAGTTCAAATTGGCTATTAAACTTCAAAACACGTCACACAAGCAATTATCTCTTGAACTATAACCACTTGCATCCCAACATATAAGTTTG
>BCLH01000277.1:122293-149971 GCA_001602315.1 Zoysia pacifica
GTTCACTTTTATTTAATATTCTTGATCTTCCAAAATATCATTACTAGTAGTTTAATCTTTACTATTTATACAATCTTTTGCTGGTTCCAATATTCGACCTTTTTCTAATGTGAGTTTTTTTACTTTGTAAATGCAATCTGATTTTTTCTTTTTTTTAAAAAAATATTTTCATTTGGATTCACTGAAAATATTTGCATGTGAAGTGAAGTTCATTTCTTAACCAGTAAATGGTAAGTTTATTATTTGTACTATTTTTTATTTAGTACATTAATAAATTACATTTTAAGTCTTTAAAAAATCGTATTACAATTTTTAGCTTTTTACTATATTACAAATTATTTTTAAAAAAACAATTATTGCCATTGCAATTGCACATTGTCCCTCCTTTCATTTTAATTTTTTTGGGTGCGAGAATTAAGAAAAAATATTAGAAAGAAAGAAAGTGTACTATGAAGTGAGAAAAGTGTGTTGAAAGAGTCAAATATGCATTGAAAAAATAAAGTAAATTGAAAAGTGAGAATGATAAATATTTGATAATAAATATTGAAGACTAGAATGGCAAATAAAAGTGAACATATTGAGTATTTTTTTATTTAACAACAGGGGTGAGAAAAAAAAAACAGAAGTGAGCAACATTTAACCCAGTATCGCAAAAAGCCTTTTCTTCAACGTCCTGCGCGCTGCAAGGGGAAAAAAAAGGGCTAAAAGATTAAAATTCGGCCCAAAAAGTGTGAAGGAAACGGGGAAAAAAACCCAGCCCAACCGCAGGTGGGTGGTCGGACATGGACTTATTTCCGCTGGAAGCGGAAGCTAATCGTACTCGTGGTCCGCGGCCATGCCGGAGATCTCTGTACCCGGCCTCCGGCGGCCCGGCCGCCGGAGACAAAACTGCATGCATGTCCTGCATCGAGTCAAACGCGTGGCAGTTGATCCAGGTCGGTAGAGCAGCTAGGACCCCGGAAGTGGCGGGATGGGCCTGGAAGCGAGCCGGGCCGGCGCGCGCCAAGAACGTAAGGCCGGCGGGTACCGGCCGAGGGGCGCGCGCAGGCCCTGCTTTCACTGGACCATGACGGCATGACGTCCAGTCCAGGGGCTTGGAATCACTAGCTTCTTGTTGTTCATCCATGCCTGATTTGTTAGAGTTACTACCGCAGACTTAGTACGTAGCAGGTGATCGATGATACGGCCGGCGAACTCTGAACTGTTTCAAACCAGAGAGGGGGGGGGGGGGGGGTCTGAATTCAACCAGTAAAGATTAAGAGCGAATTCTGCGCACGAAGTCAACTGAATCTGCAACCGTTCTTTCTCCTCACTGCTACTACTACTTCACATGCATGGAATCTGCTTTTCTTTTAGCAGCATTCATTCAGAAATTTTGACGGCAAATATAGCTGCTGATTCTAGGTAACGTAGGACGACAAACATATACGTAGGAACGAGCCATGCAAATGATCAGCGTCACTAGTAGAGAAGTAGAGTTCGATCCGACGACAACAGCAGCGCACCCAAGGATTCAGCGGAAACATCATATGGTGGCCCTTGGCGGTGGCGCGCAGCCAGCGACCGTCCACATACACACGTAGCTCTGCTCGATCCGTCGTCGCCTCATGATGCCCACCGGCACGCGCTGTCGGCCGGATGGGTCCGTCCACCGATCGACTACCTTTGCTTTTAATATATTTTGACGATGCCTCAAGTCTGCTCCGGATCGATCGATCCCGGTGTCAAAGACGAGAGTTAACGGAGGGAAGAAAGAGAACGCACGCAAGAGAGAAGAAGAACTGCTGCTGCAAACGTCCCGTCGAGAGCCACCGGCACCTATTATCACTGCGGCACTGAAAACGAGAGATCGCTTCCGGGGCCCCGCCACCACGACCGGCGACGGACGCCATGAGCGGCCGGCGTCGATCGACGGACGGGCCGACCGTCTCCCGCACGCGCGCCACCAACCGTCTTCTTTCTTCTCCAATGCAAGGAGATCGATCAAGGGTCTGCTGCCGCCGCACGCACGCGCGTCGCCGCCTTTGCTGGTTGCTGCTGCTGCTGCGTCAGATGGATGGATCGCCGCCGCGACTTGAGCCGGCTAGCTGAATGGCATCATGCGCACGCCCAGCGCCCGTGCGACGGTTTATCAGATCATTAGCATGACGATTCGGTCAGGTCAACCGACGGATGATTGCTGACACCACAAGTACTGCTCCGTATATGTTATGCACAGCTGCATGTAGCGAGTACGATGTATGCCACTTCGTATATCCTCAGCACAAGTATTACTACTTCTCGTTGCGCTGCTGCATGCTTCTGCTTGAGATCGGGCGCTTCTTTCAGTTCCGATGCAAAATCAAGCTATAGCTGTTCGACATATGTGCATGTGAGGGCGGGCCACAGCGTAGCTGCAAGTTTTCTTTGTATCTACGGGTGATGACTTCAGAATGACGTGTGCATGACATTGGAAGAAGCTCGCAGTACTTCATTTCCGTGAAGTATAGGCTACTGGTACTCCCCAACGTCTCGAATACTCAACAAGGTAGCCGCTAGACTAATGATCATGAGGTAGAGCAGACAGGTGACTAGCAACCGACGGGGAACAAAAAGAGGCGCGCAAATCTTATATACAGTACATAGCCTCCTCGTAGGATAGGCATAACATACCAGTCAGCTACTCTCGCAGAAAGATGCAGCACATGGTACTCGATCCCTCAATTTAAAACTGGCAGAGATATGTCTTATTGTCAGGACAAGTCTTTTGATGCTTTGGATGCATTTCAAAAAAACCTTATTATGACTGTAATATGTGTAAAAAAAAATGATATACTAAGTACATATAATTGTTATAGTCAGTATTTTCCTTTTCTGAACAGGGGTTAGACAATTTGTTTGTAGTAAGAAACAATCACATAGGAGTATGAAGCAAGAGTTAACTATAATAATGCAAAAAGAACACTAATTGGCACCGGTAATGTGCATATCATCCTTGATATTACTATAGCCTAGCAGCTAGTGCTTCTTCCTACTAGCTATAAATAAGTACTCCTACTAGTTTAGAGATAGTACCAAGGACAAGTCAAGCCGGTCAGACAAAGATTTGGTACAATCTCGATCCCACCAACAAAAATAAAAACTTTAAACCCGCCCCTAAAATCAGTGAGAATTTGCTCATCAGCTCGGTTTTTGAGGTCCCGTAGTTAGTTTACATGCATGCAATTCCCCTGCAAGAAAAGGAACCCCTCTAGAAAACGCGCGCAAAGCCAACATGCACAGTTTGTAGAAGCAGGCCAAAGCTTAGGCAGGGTTTCGAACGTACAGCAGGTCAGCTTTCCGGTTATATAAACTTAGCCTCGAAGCAACTTAATCGGTAACAAGCTGAGAAGAAAGTTTTTATATAGAGATCAGTTCACCCAAGTTCAACTTATTTGCATCCTACAAGAAAACTTGAGATAACCTTCACAATAATTATCCATTATTTCTGCACTTTTGATACAGAGTGAAATGAACTACCACACCGCCGGTAGTTTGTTTCACTCTGCAAATCTATGTATCCTGAGTATATATATTTCTGCTTTTAACGCTGCAGTTGTTCTTTCTTGTTCTTCTTCGGTGTGTAAAAAAAAAAATTAAGTTCTCAAAATCCTGGAATTTATATGTCCGGCTCGACGGAATTCATTTCTAACAAAATTATAAAGAGGTATAAAATAATCTTCCAAATGAAACCAAGTTCGCTCTTGAAATTATGTAAACCTTTTTTTCGACGAAAAAAAGGATACACCAGCTGGTTCATTGTTTCGACAGTTGCTGATTTCACCAGATACATACTCCCTTCTGCATGGATTCTTCTCACGCGTTATCTTTTATTCGGGCTATTCAGCAAAGCCTGGATGCAAGGCAAACCTTTACCCCTGACCCATTTCTTCCAAAAGGTGACAGGAGGCTCCCGAAAAACATAAAGGGAGGCAAGAAAAAGCCAGCCAATTAAAGGGAACGAGTAAAGTTGCAGAAGGAGGGGAACCGAAATGCCAAAACACATGCCTCCTTTCAAACTCTAGCTCGCTCCTCTCCACTAAGTTCTTGCTATAGTGCCATGTGAGATTCGATCCTCTCCCCCTCTCTCTCTAGAGGTTGACCTCACCAAGTAAAAGGGCGTAGCTCTCAAAGAGGCGTAGAGATCGTGGAGGTCGATCGAGTGGCAAAAGTTGGAGAGGGAGCCCAGAGAGAGAGAGAGAGAGAGAGAAGAGCGAGTGAGTGCTTAATTGGTACTTGCTTGTGTGTCGTCGTGGGAGAGAAAGGGGATCATCAGCATATCAAAGGCGAATATGGATAGAGGACTCGTCCACAAATCGTCGTCGCCTCTAGTGGGTGAGATGGGGGAGGCCGGCCATGGATGGTGGAGCGTGAATAATTTGAGGCCCCCCTTTGAGCAGCAGCACCACCACCACCCTTCCCTTTTCTTGCCGTCATCCACCACCACCACCACCACGGCGGCCGCGCCCTCTTCCGCGCTCCATTCCTTCTCCTCGCTTCTGCTTGCGAATCACTATCCGCTGCCTGCAACCAGCGCAGCATCGCCTTCTTGGTATGACAGCAGCAACAGCAGCAGCCAGGGACTTGGTCAGCAGGATTCATGGAGCCAGCTCATACTGTAAGATTTCTACTCTCTTTTACGCATCACAAACATCATGTTCATTCTTTCTTAGATAACTGTTGAAAGCACCATGATGCATGAAATACTGCAACGACATTCATTTAATTACTTTTTACACCCATTGTCTTTAAAAATGAAATTTCATATGCATGCATGGTTTCCTAATTTATGAAAAGACTTCGTTTATCCAGTGGGGGATTGGTCAGCGGAGAGGAGCCATACAAGGAAGGCCAGATGCTATTCCCAACCACAATTGCTTCAGAGTCCAGTGGGAGCGGCGGCTACATCTACAGCACCGCAGCTAGCCATGGGAGCAGCACAGCTGATGAGATCCAGCTGCCATGGGGAAGTGTCCATCAGAACCACAAGGCCCTGCAGCAGAAAAGAGAAGCTTCCTCACCCAGGTCTTCTTCCATAACATCGACGACCTCACTCGGAAGCAACATGCTGGAGTTCTCCAACAACAGTAGCTCATCACCTCGTGAGGTAGGGATGAAGTTACTTGATTTATCTATGTTTTTTCCTTTCTGCTAGATAGGGGTGTAAAACAGTCCCACTTAAGTTACCCTCAAAACCTCTTAGAGTTCAAAAAAAAAAAATGAACTAAGTTTCAAAATTTTCCCCCCACTTTTGAAAAACTAGTTCATTTTGTTGAATTAAAGAGGTTCTAAGATTAACCTTAGGTACACATATTTACACCTCTACGAGGACGATTAGAAGAGGTGCAAAGTTGATTTATCCCCATGTGCATATGCATCATAGCTTTTAGCAGTGCTCGAATTTACATTGTACGGATCACCTTTGTGTGCAAGTGTTTGTGTGCAATAGAGATGGGAGAAAGATTGGTAAAGAAAATACTATATTTTTCCACTAGAAGTAATTAAGATAGATTACCTCTTGTATGGAGTATGTGGCATTGAAAGTTCAATAACTTTGGTTCGTCTTTCTGTATTTCCACTAGTGCATCAGCACAGCATCTGGATCAGCTTTCAAGAAGGCTAGGACCCAAGAACCCTCCCAGGCTCAATCTACTGTGAAGGTCATCTCTCTCTCTCTCTCTCTCTCTCTCTGCACCACAATGAGGGAGCATGGGCATTCGGTCCTGATCAATCTAGCGACCTTTGAAGCTGCCTGCCGAAATGGACAGGCATGCAATATCAGTGTGGGATTGAGAGAGAACGTGATATTGGCAGGGGTTGCATTGATGACATTTTTAGCATTTTTTGCTTGTTCTTTTGCTTCAGGTGAGGAAAGAGAAACTTGGGGATAGAATAACTGCCCTCCACCAGCTTGTCTCCCCGTTTGGAAAGGTAATATACCAGCACAAAATAAGTTTTATTTAATAAACTTCCCTATGCTGCTCTTCCAGTGAAATAGTTTGAATATTTCCATTTAAGTTATCACTCTGAAGTAATTACTGAATCAAATAGTTACCCCGTATAATTCCTCGGAAGGCTATCTGTTGAACAAGTAGTTTACTAGTAGATGCTAATTGCTAGTACTATCTTCCTTCAAACTCGTGCTCATAAAAACGAAGACCCAACAAATTAATTTGCAGAGAAAAATACAAAACAGAGATATTGACATGAGCTAGCCTCTTTCTCTCTTTTTCTGGCAGACTGACACGGCGTCTGTACTCCTTGAAGCCATTGGGTACATCAGATTCCTCCACTCTCAAATTGAGGTCCAGCTTCTCTCTATAGTGTCTCTCTCTCTAACAGTAGAAGAGATCGTTCATAGGTCCTGTTTGGTACAGCTAGAACTTAATAAAAAAGCAGTTTATTTTTTTAGCAGGTGAAAAGAGCTGAAAAATAAATTGTTGTTTAGTTCATTCTGAGAAGTTGCTGAACTAATAAGATGTAAAATAAGTTTGTTGTTTAACACAGCTTCTATTTATTTCTGTGAATAAGCTGAAAATAAGCTGTGCCAAACAAGGTCATAGGGTTGGATGGCATGCATGAGTTGTAATTGTTCCCTAGTTCGTGTTCATACTCACAAGCCACAACACTTGGGCATTCAACAACTGCAGGCTACAGTGACATCCCTGATTAGCTGAGAGCTTCATGAAATGATATTCATGACTCCGCATCTATGTACCGATGCACGAGGAGCTGTAGCCAGTTAAGTGCATGACAAAAAGAGGCGGGCCAGCGTGCTCTCTCCCTCTCGGCTCTCCGCAGAGCTGCGCGCCAAAGCTGCCTCTGTTAACCAGCTGATCGATGTGGCACGCGATCCTTTCTCTCTCCGTGCTACTAGCAAGCTCATGCAACAGTGCATG
Organism: Zoysia pacifica; assembly: GCA_001602315.1. NCBI lineage: Eukaryota > Viridiplantae > Streptophyta > Magnoliopsida > Poales > Poaceae > Zoysia > Zoysia pacifica. The sequence goes on from BCLH01000277.1 coordinate 129,211, forward strand.
ACTTTTGGAAAGGAGCCCTGCTTGCTACCCTTATCCCTTTGCACGCAGGCTGCTGTCTCAGCCTTCACTAGCTCTCTCTCTCTCTCTCTCTCTCTCTCTCACACACACACACACACACACACACACTAGCTCTCTCTCTCTCTAGCCAGCCAGCCAGATCTCTCTCTCCTCCCTCGAATCTGCCAGCTTGGATTAATGTCTTTGTAATTAAGTACGTGTTCTCACATGGATTTCGATCTCCAGGCTCTGAGCTCGCCGTACGTGGGCGGCACCAATGGAGGTGGCGGCAGCTTCAACCACCAGCAGCAGCAACGCGAGGCCAGTGTGAGTAGTCCTACCGCGACACTGTAGCTCATGGCTACAGGAGTTTTCTCCCTCCTCCAGCTAAAAATTTCTTTAACTCGATCTTCAGATGCATTTGTGTGTGTGTGAATATCTCCGCGTGTATAGTACTGCCTGCAATACCTAGAGGTACCAGCCATGCATGCATGCCAATCGCATGCGCAATTCCCGAGGTTAGCTGCCATCGGTGCATGCCATCCGCAGGTGCTCATCATCACCGCCTATCGTATCTGCCCACCTTCATGCGTCTCTCTCTCTCTCTCTGGAACGGCCGACTGGCTGGGTCAACACCAGAAAGTTACCCTGAATGTTGCCATTGTTCTCATTTGAGAGCCCACATGGCGCCATCCCATCTCCAAATTAAATCATCCGTTGGCGAAGCAGTGCTAGCTCCATCTTTTTGCCCCAAGAGTACAAGTAGCTCCCTGAATTGTGCATGGGCAATTTCATAATTTACAGTTATTCTTTTCGCAAGCAAGTTTCTCATGTTAAGCTCAGTTTGAGCTACCTATTCATTTGAATCTGTGCTAGGAACTTAATAAATAGATCCTGCTACCAATCTTTACCATAAAATATCATGCATGGTAGCATCTCAAATCAGCTATAAGGATTTCTCACTAAAATTCTTCTGTAACATGTACTGTGGATGCAAAATAATCATAAGCTTCATCGATCACTAAAGTTTAAGCAGGACTTAAGAATTCATTCAAATACTATGAACACCTCACCCATCACTCCTTTTTACATGATCCGGGATAAAATAAAGGCACAAAAATGCATGCTTTTAATAACTGATTGGTGTGTATAGATATAGAGGTCGTAGTACCATTTTGCACGCATTAAGTTTCCCTTTTCTTTGTCACAAAGTGCTACAGTGTGCGCCTTGTTGCATGTTCTTGGCAGCTAGGTTGATACTTGTACTTATGCTTTTAAGATTAAATTTATGTCGCCTGTATGTAGAGAACTTTACTCAAACACATCAATCGACCATTATTCTCGCTTCAACGCCCTTAATTATTCTATGGTTTAATACAACCTACTTTGTACTAACGTCGAGTACAGTTTAGCATTAAGAGTCAACAGGTTATTGATCTTCTGATCCAAGGCAGTGCCACACATGAACTGAGCCTGCACTCCTGCAGAAAACTACTACTATAAAACTGGATGATTGGATAGATTATGGCAGAACACAGCAGCACATTAGACAAAGCATATGCGTATCCTTTTTTACTCAAAGCATCATATCTTTGTGAGATCTTTCGATAAAAGTATTGGCAGCAGAAACTTTATGCCCGACGAATTAAAATACATGTAAATATGCTGATAAAAAGGTCTATATATATGTGTGTGCGTGTCTGAGACTCTGATTCCATTCAATTCTCACATTATTTTTATAGGTGCAAGGAGAAAGCAGGCACAACATATTTCCAGACGACCCTGGCCAGGTATCATTATCTACTCGATTAGTTGCAGTGATATAAGGCTTCTTTTATGGGATCTATGCCCGTGCATCTGATCGATGACCGTCGGTTAAGTAAAGAGCAAAGATACTTTTGTTCGAAAGTAGGGCGGGCTTTAGTTTGTCCAAAGCCTTGCTTTAATCGGTACACTTACAAAGGCATCGCGTGGAAAGTTGATCATGGGCCAGTACTTGTCTCTAGCTTTCTATTATTACGCCTTGTAATTGATTATTATCGCTGCAAAACCGTCTTTGCGCCTCGCTAACATATGTTATCTCTCTGCCCCATACGTGCGTGCAGTTCTTCAATGACAGTACTGCCATGAGGAATTGTAAACGACATGAACAGGTTCGAACCAAACCCTGAATTCGTGGCTTCATACCTCAAAAATAGATGCTGAATGACAGAAACTGTGACCAGCAGGAAGGAAGCTGTGACGAAGAGAAGAAGGGTCTGAGGAGAAGGGGCCTTTGCCTCGTCCCGGTGAGCTGCACGCTGGACATCGGCGTAGACGTCATTGCCGGGCCAGCGGACTACTGGGGAGCGGCACCGACGCCAGCCTTCGGCATGGGGTTCGGCCGGTAGAAAATCCAATACAGCAGACCTTTGACATGGGGTAAGGCCCGGGGTGAAGATGACTGAAGAAGATCGATTACCTGTGTGCGAATATGCGTTAATTAGTAGTGCATGGCCTGTGTGCGTATGCATGGGTTGCATACCATCAGGAGTAGCCAACCTGGTGAAGATCAGAAATGTTCAGGCAGGGAAGGTTCTTCTTGATGCTGTGCTCCGAAATATGGCGATGCACTGTGATGATCAGTGATGATGCTTATGGATGTAGGGGATTCAAAAGCTGGAATGCAATAGAGTTATATATATAACTGCTAGTGTTTGCGATATTGTGATCTAGAGATTATTGGCCAGTTGCTCACGATGTAGTGGACAATCTAGGACATCAATTGAAGGGTGCAGAGTGTACGTGTAATGTAACTAGTGTTAATTTATCACAAATGATTGTGATCTATAAATCTCTAAGTGTATTATATCGTGCCATTCTCAAATTATCTTTCTATCTAAACAAAATACAGGAATTTATCAGGAACAAATACAACCTTTTTTTAAAAAAAAATGCGTATCGACACTGCCCATGAAATTAAGGTCACCAATGTTGACAGTAGGCAAAGGGAGTACGCATTGTAATAAAGATCTTCCATTTTTTTTTTTTTGATAATGGCATAAATTCCGGCCTTTAATAAAGATCTCCCATGGTGGGGGTCCTCTGTCACCTAAAATGTTTTCGCCTGAGATTATTGACTATAGCTAGGCATATGCAGATTTAAAAACTCGTGCTGCAAATTTCGGTTATGGTTGCCTTTTAAAATTTTCAGAGTCACTATATGGCTTAAACTGTATACTTTATTGTCACCCTTTTCTTTTACTTTGCATACGCACAAAAACTTTGCATGTCGACCATACAGAGAAGGTATAAATGGAAAGATTTATATTGTAATATTTGTAAACTGTCCTTCTATATCTATATGGTTGTTTGTAACAGAAAAAAGGGTGAAAATAGATTCAGCTTATTACTCGGCCCATGTAACTCCCTGCCAACCAAACAGGGTCGAAATTCCTAGCCCAATATCTCCAACTCCCAGCCCATTCGCCTGGACGGATTTCGAGCTCCGGGTTTGACCGGCTGACCGTGACTGGTCCCTCGTGCCGCGCGCCACTACCCGCTGCATTCAGTAAGGGTGTGATTGGATGGTTGCACTGCACCTGATCGGCTACGTGTGTACAGATGACGTGTGATTAATTTTCTAAATGGTTTTAATCAGATACGTGCATGCATCGAAAAATGGTATTTTTGTCTTTTCTGTATGAGCTCATGCAAAAAATCGCGTCTAGCTTAGCCCACAAAAAACGTGATCGGATTTCGTATCTTCTGAGCCTGACTCACGTGATGCTGGCTGGCCAGAGCCTGGCTCTCGAAAACGATGTGAGATGAGAACCAATCAGACGCACCACATCTGGTCAGGCTGAGCACATGCAACCGGCGCATGATTGGTTCGTAGAGGACGCTCGGCCAGGCTTTGCGCCGGCAGCTATGGAGTGTTTGGTCGCCTGTACAATTCGTCTACCATGCATGCGCGCGTGCAGCAAGCAGCGTCTGGTCTGGTTCGAGCGGAACGCAAATCGAACCTGGCTCGGCGCACGCTGGGCCAGCTGTGGCCTAGCTTCCCAGGAACGAGCCTGATGACGTTGAGATGGGATCAATCACGCCCTAAGGAATGCATTATTTTGAGGCACAGTCACCTTTAGTCTTCGAACAAGGAAAGCGTGAGTTCTCCTAAAAGAATGACTAAATCAAACTGATAAAATTAATCTTGTCTAAGTATAATCAGCAACTGGCAAATGTTTGGCACATATTATGCTGGCAGGTGGAGTGCTGCTTGTGCATACGACAGTTGAGAAAACTGTACCCCTTCTTCCGTGTAGGCTTGGGGGCGCATCGTTTTCAGCAACAAATTAATGGACATCGCAAAGACAGAACAAACGCATGACACATGCTGCTGTGTTTGCATATATATAACTATTTTGTCATTAAAAATTTTGATCATATTTTAATTATTAAAGCATTCTCATTGTATATATACAATAACCAACAATTAAACATATTTATCGTTAAAACTAAATACTTCTTCAGTTTTAAAAAGAGTGACGTCATGGCATCTTCGAAATGTCTATGAAAAAATGGCGTCCTCCGTTTGCTCCGGGTTCCACTGCTACTCAGGTGGCATTTGGATTTGCGAAATTCACGATAGGATAAGAAAATAGAAATGGAAAAGAGAAGATCTGAATCTTCATTTCTTTATCTCTTTAAATCTCAACTTTTAATTTATTTCCCAATCTCACTTTCTATTTCCCAATATTCATAACCCACCTCAATGCTTACAGCATAGGACCACTCTTACTAAACCTAGCTCAATCGTACCATAAAAAAAAAAAGCAAACAACTCGATGGAGAGCGACGGAGCTGCGTGCGCACGCGGCGACGGCGGCCTGACGACCCTGCGAGCTTGTCAGGCTCCGTCCCATCGCGAGGGCAACACCGTATTTTTCCGCTCTGCAGTGTTTCACTGTTTGAATCACAGGCGTCACTTAAGGTCTGGTTGATTGAATGTCTCAGCCTACCTCGTATGCGATAAGACATATTTATTATAGCTTTGCGTATAGAATATTTTGTTTAAGTAGATTACAGAAAAAAAATTTGAGAAAAAATGATGTTTAATTGATAGTACAAATATCTAAGTATATTAAATTAAAAAATAAAAACAATAAATTACTAATGATATTTTAATTTAAATATATAATACAATGCATAATATATTATATTAAAATGTTAATCTAACTTAAATTATTTAAATATTATTAAATATATATTAATTACTAATTAATTATATGTTAAACTTGTATCGGGGGAGGGAGCCTGTCTCACCCGAAACGAACTTTTCTCGCGTTTCCGACGAGCCAGGCCCTGCGCTCCGCGTTGCATGACAGCAGCCAGGCTGTGAGGCTTGTCCAGGCAACTGATCAGACATTCGGGGCATGCGGGCAGCCTGACCGGTCTGCATGCAGTCTATCAAACACGTGTCGTTTTTATTCAAAGTAGCAATTAGGTAATTTTTAAAAACTAAATAAATTTATCAACTAATGAGTATTTAATTTGATCATTAAAAATATGTTTATAATAAAAATTAAATTTTGATTACTATTTATCAATTTTAGTGACTAAATTATTTGATCATTAAAATTTGGTAACTAAAAATCTATTTTCTTGTTGTGTCAGTCGTCTCAAGAGTAGCAACTCTCTCATCGTCACTGTTCACCGTCGCCAAGACCGGTTGGTCGACCGCGCCGCCCTTTTTGACGACGGCAACGGCATCCGGTCAATCTCGACGTAGTATGCGAGTTCTCCTGCTATCCCACTGGCTGCTCGATAGGCAGCGGCTGCCCCGCACAACGGGGCGTGTGACCTGAGCTACTCGGAGATGGCCGATGGGGCAATGCAGCGGGTGCAACGACATGCACGGCTCGATCGTCAGACGACTCGCCGGTTACCGTGCGAGTGCGACCAATGATGCATCGACTACGCACCACGAGACCGATGTTATTGCAAAGTCCGCGCCGGACGCGCGGGGTCACCGGTCACCGCCGGCGTCCGTACGTACTGTGTTGTCGCACCCCCGCAATCCCTCCATTTATACAGGCTCCAACTATTTCACCGTTTTATTTTTAACATCATTTATAACTATTCATCTTAGTCAAGATATTAATTTAAATGTGTAAAATTTTAAATCATGATTCAAATAACTTAATAAAAAATTAAATTATAACAAAATATTTGATATTTATAAAAAAAATTAAATAAGATAGATAGTCAAGATTGGTGTTAGTTTTTAACGTCCGCAACAATTTAGGAACCATTGGATCAGTGCATAAAAAATGACGCTTGCGAGTCGTCGCATGCTAGGGAAAAATTTTCCAGTACACAGAAACTTTCCAAGGCCATTGTAAATATGAAATTAATTTCAGAAAGTTTAGTAATTTCGGTAAACAAATTAAACACAACTAGCTAGCATACTTTCATAATCGATCAATTATGTTCAGTCTATAAAAAGTCATATGGTGATGAAATTCCGTTCATTTTGGACCTCACCGAAAAAGACAACACTTGGGTGAACTTTCGCCGAAATATTTTTCCTTCCTACGTACGTCGTCGCAATCTTCCAAGCGGTGCGTCCTCCTGACTGGGATAATTCATGGAGAGCTGCGTCGACGAAACTAGCCACCCACGACCGTATCCACGCGCTTGCTTGCCTAGTGCGCGCGCGCGCAGGGCATACTTGTAGCTAGCGTGCGGCTACTGGTAAAAAGCGAGCCAAGCGATGAAGAAACCAGACGAGCGAGCGAGCACGGACGGGATGCCGGCGTCCCTTTTCTTCGATGCTGCGCAAGGTACGTGATTACAAACATCACCGAGAGTGTAGCCTGCTAATATGTCTTGAAATTGCATGATCAACAAGATGACATACGTACTCCATAATTGCCAACCGCACGCGCCATGCCTAGAAATCTCGTTGTGCATGTGTACCATATTTTCATTTTCCTCATGATATACGAAAGAATACTCCCTCCATACTCACAGTCAATTAAGGTCGTTTTGGATAACGATACGGTCTTCAAAGCATAACTTTGATTTTAATTTGTTTTTAAAATATTTATCAAAAAGTATACTTTTATGAAAGTATTTTTTAAGACAAATCTATTTATATGGTTCTCATATTTTTATAGTTAAAATTTAAAAGTTATTTGTAATTTATATTTCTAATATTTGACTAAAGCAAAGTTTAAAACTACTTGAATTATGAGTATGTAGGAAGTATGTAATATATGTGGCTTCAATTTAATACAGCAGTGTTATACGAGATAGGCGACAATCTGTAACACTTCGTGTTTCTGAATAAGAAGTCATCTTGTTCAAATTCAGAAATCACGGAAATCGAGCTCAAAAAGATTTAAATCAAGTCTAGCTAGTTTGCATTTAAGTTTGAATTTAAAAATGTGAGTTAAAAATTTTCAATGAAATGATGAGAAACAAAATTTTAACTTGGAAGTTCATGCAAAAACTTGAATTTTAGAAGTTTTTGGTAAAATTTTATTTAAGGTTTAAAAGGTTTCAAATGAATTATGTTTCTCCGAAAAGCTTGCCTGACTTTGAAATTCAACAACTTTTTATTTATTTCAATTTTCAACTTGACTCAAAAACAAAACTTGTTTCTTTTGAAAAGTTCTAACAGCCTACAAAATTTCAAAATTTTTAGAGCTCGGGAAGTGGTGCTTTTGGATTAAAACAGCAAGCTGTGCCGAAAATCTCAGAAAATTCGAGAAAAAGGAAAATGCTGTGGGCCCCATCTGTCAGCCACCTAGCACTTATCTTCTTCTAGAAGCAGACAGGTCGCCACCAGGCACCATGCGTGTTGCCACGAGGCCATCGTGCTGGAGCCGAACTCCTGGCCGGAGTAAAGCACGACATCAATCATCGTTGTTTTTACTCTCTCTCAGTCACTCTCTCGCCTGCTCGGCTCCTGAGCTTCGCACTGGAGGTGCTCCGATGAGCACTCGAGCCGTCCGACACCCCTTTTGCTCGCCGTCGTGGAGCGCCTAACCGGAGCCATCCTCGGCCATTCCTCTCGGACGCAACCTGCTCCACCTCCCTCTTCCGCTCATCACCACCTCCGCTCGGCCCTGTGTCTTTGAGTTGGCTGGATTCTATTTTTTCCTAAAATCGCGCCATTGCCGGCCGCCGTCAGATTCCTTCAAAGTCCGGCAGCCTCGGTCGGTTTTTTTCGGTTGTCTTTTCTGTCCTAGCTTCCTAGTACTCAGGAACACCTCCTAAGCAAGCTCTTCGACCCGTTTCGTGATCTTTTGGGCAGGAATTTGAGAACTTTCCTCGCCACCGTCGCCGGACCCCACGACCTCTCCGTCGACGGCCCTGTTCCGATCTCTCTCGATGTCGACAACTCCCGTGCCGCTCCTCTGCAGGTTCCTAGGAAGTTGTAGAGATGAACGCCATCGAGTTTCGTCGATGCCTCCGACCGCACGACCTCGCTGAAGTCCACCTCCGGGCACCTCTCGCCGCCGGCTGCATTTTGGTGAGGCCCCCACCTCGAGGACCTCCTCTCTGGATTCCCCTCCTCGCGGTGATCCTTTTTGTGTCGTCTCCCCCTTGTTTTGGTTGCCGGCGAGCAGCCCCAGTGAGCGCACCGCCGCTGGCCGGCGAGCCGACCGCTCCGTGCGACGTGCGCGCCTATGGCAGAGCCGAGCTCTCTCGTGCGCTTGGGCCGTGCGGCCCACGGAGCCGGCCTGCTCCAAGCCCAGTTGGCCAAGCGGGCCGGGCCAAGTGGCCCAATTATTATTTCGAATTATTCTCGCAAAAATAATTAATAATTGAGCAAAAATGGTTTAAATCTTTTAAAAATCACAGACAATTCATCTTAACTCCAAAAATTATAAATAATATACCGTTAGAATCCTCTCATTATGTTGAATATTGTAAAACTGCCAAAGTTACATTTTCTATATTAGAATTAATTTTAAATAATTAAAAATGTGGAAAATGCATAATTATGTTCTATTAATTAATATATGTCATCTTACAGTTATTTAGAATTTCTACACTTATTTATTATTTATAAATAATTTATTACTCTTAGATACGAATTAATTCATTAGAAATTCATAATATTGAAATAAAATATAAAATTTGTCCAAAAACTAGTTTATAGCCTTGTTAATATTTTGAGCAACTAAAATTGTAGTTTATGCCTTCAAGAACCATATTAAGAAAATTTAGAATTTATTTTCCATATTATAAAAATTTAGAATTCATTTTAGAAATCTTTTCAAAAAAAATATATCCCAGCAGCACCTTGGTCTAGTAAAGTTCCTTTTCATAAAATCATCATCATACTTTTTTTATCATATCATCGCATATTCCTCTTTGTCGTATGCATTCATAAGCATATCATCGCATGTGAGCTTCTTTGGCACATGCGATGACGAGTAAAAATATTAAATGTCATTAAGTGCATAACTAATCGCACTCGCATATCACTTCACACATTTAGGAAATATCGCGGAAGACCGAGACCTAGCGTTGATCGGTCTGAAGTCGTCCGTCGCTGAATATCTTTCTCTTGTTTGTACTAACTCTCAGCAAACTGAAGGTAAGCTCCGGTGCATTAAGCTTGTTTTGAACTGTTGTTCTATCACTATGTATTGTTTAGCTTTTGTATTGTGCATTAAATATAGGAGTTGTTTGAAACTCTAGAATGTATGATAGTACCAATTACCCCTATTGAGAATATATTAGTACAGGTAACTCGCTGTAGAGCTAGGCTATGAGTTCTAATCGATGGTAGAAGTCGAGTGAACGAGAAACTTCACTCGTGAGATTATAGATTAGACTTTATCTCACACTTGAATAAATCTAAGACTGGGTGAGGATAGAGTATAGGAGAGATTGAGAAGGCTGGGCCTTCGTGGAGGTAGCTCCATCTGTGTCGGTTAAGGACCGATTCGAGTGTGGCCCTGTTGAGCAAGTTTGAACAGTACCAAATGCATACTGGGGACATAGAACCCTGAAAACTGACATAGCTCGATACCGTAGTGGTTAGATGTAACCCTACCTCTCTTTCGGCGGGGAGTAGAGAAAAGACTTAGATCTAACCTGGCGTGGTGATCGCATGGAGGACCATGTGCTTGGGAGAGGTGCACGTCGGACCGACTCTAAGGTATTGCTGTGAAAGGTGGCCACGTGCGGCTTTTGGGAAGCGCGTATGTGTCGTGTATTTTGGATTTTTTCCAGCTGGTGTAAATCGATTATAATCGCTGCCCTCTCACAGTAACGAGTATCACTTGTTTACTGTGTCATATCGTAGTAATAACTGGACTCATAATAATGATAATATGATTTGTTTATTTAGTTATAGTTAATTGTTTGGCAACCATGATTGTAGTAGATAATAGTGCAAATTAAATTTATTTTTCATTGTACTTAATTAACTGCTAAAACTTGAAAGTTAAGATTCACTGTTAGTGCTATGTTTTATGCAAATGGTCATCCCCTGAGTCAGCCTCTTATGCTTAGAAGTCGGCTGTAGTTGGCCATTTTTTACGGATAAGACTTGCTGAGTAATTAGTACTCACGGTTTGTTGTTTCTTTTTTTTTTAGTTCTCCTAGTTGGTGTGGGTCCTGTGAATCGGTTTCATCCTCACCGAACTTCGGTCGCGAGGAGTGAAGCATGTTTTATAGCAAGATATGTTTCATCGTAAGAAACTGGCGAATCTGTTCTAAGTCACTTCTGCTATGTTTTAAACTCTGTTTTAAACTTATCTCTCTTAAGACTACTTGAATTTTATCGTAAGACTTAATCGGTTTTCTATTTTATATTATCACTCATGTTGTACTATTTTTGATTCTAAGCAAGCCATCCAGTGTTTTGGAGACGATTCTGCCACACAATCCCTGGCTGCATGACGGTATATGCCGCTGGGACATCGATCAGGTCTGTTGTTGATTACATGACTGTTAAAAATGCACAGTAATTGTTAAGATAATAAATGTAGTTTATTTATAAATTAAAATTGTTATTGTGTAATGATAAGCTTGCATTTAAAATGGTTTCTTATACCTTGTGCCCGGATTGCCTTCTCAACAGTGCACACCTAATTTTTACATGTGATTCATGTACTAATTTGGGCTTGTTGATTCAAAAACTCGCATTGCTCATCTTACACTCTTTGTACCGTTTAAACACGTGAGTTATCGTAAGTCGTTAAATATATTTTTAATATATTTTTCGCCTATATCATTGTACATGGTCGCCTCAAGATTTATGACCACGCTAGGTTGTTGAGTGAATAGGACAATGCAGCAATGTTACATCGAATTATACAACGATATGTCACGTGCTATTGAAGAGGGAGATCACGACACCAACGCGAGTTAGTATTGAAATGTCTTAACGTTGAGGAACGCAGAAAAATGCATTTTACTGCCGGATATAGACGTTGGCCCATCCGCATATGTGTAGACAATTAACGTGTCATTATCTAGACTCTGACACCAGAGCGCTACGAAAGTTGAAAGATATATAGAACATTAATAACTTCCTTCGTTTACTTTTATTGGTCTTTGTGGACCTAACATAGGAGTATACATCAAAGAAAGAGTCAATTAGCTCAATACCATTGCAAAGAAGTTGGAGTTGGAAAATGCTACACGAAGTTTTGGAGCTGCCAAATACCATTGGAGATTGATTTGAGTTGGAAATTACCATTGCTGTGAAGTTTAACTGACAGAGGACTTGATAGGACAAAAATACCCCTAGCTTTAGAGGAATAATTTCAGCTATCATTGTTTTGAACAAACTCCAGCATGACATTTGTGTAATTTAGATCACTTTTTGGGAAAAAAAATTCATGAGATCAGACACGTGTTAAACAAATTTAGACCACTTTGATCAAACACACATACATACAAGTCACATAGCAATTTAGATATTAGATGAATAACATTGTCTTACGCAAACACAAAAGTCATATATAGTTGACTAATACAAGTTTAAAGTCACCCACATTTTGCTAACAAACTGGACGTAATACATAGAAGTCACACACGTGAGGTGGTGGTGTGCTCCTGTGGCGGCTGGTGAGGCTCATGCCTGATGCTTTTGTAGTCTATGAATGAGTTAGGGGTAAAAATGAGATTTAGAAAATGCTCTCAATCTATTAACGAGGTTCCGGCTCACATTTGGATGGAAACAGTAACAGCATGGTAATACTCAGCAGTAATCACATTCGGATGGTATTTGGCAGCTCCAAAATTTTGTAGTAGTATTTTCCAACTCCAACTACTTTGCAATGGTATTGAGCTAATTGTTTCTCAAAGAAAAGTAGATAAAGATGCAAGACGTTGTTTCTAGACTCGAACCCGTAATTCATGATCCTTTATTTATGGCCACAAGCCAACAACTCTAATTAATTTTCGTTTCACCATGGCTCCCCTTCTATGACTAAGTTACATATCCAACAAAAAAAAATATTATGACCTAATATTACCTCCATACGAAAATATAAACATTTCTATTCATAGTCACCTTTTTTTTGGCCGGTCATAATTAAATTCATAGTCAAACTGCTTGCATAATAAGATGAATTAATGTAGCTAGTAATTAATCACCTTCCAAGCTAGGAAATTTTCTAACACCTAATTTCTCTATATACGTGTACAGGCTCGGAGGACATATCTTTCAGCTGAATTTTGTGTTCCGAAATTGTTCAATTCCTTTTATGTTTTAATAACACCTAATTTCTCTATATACGTGTACAGGCTCGGAGGACATATCTCCGTGGAACCTCACCGCCGACCATCTCCTCGACGGCCTTCTCACCCCTGAATTTAACTACCGGTCGTGCCGGAGCCGGTACGAGTTCTCCGGCTACCACAAGAAATCTTCCCATGAGCCATCGGCCTACCTCCTGGCTAAGCTCCGCAAGCAAGAAGCAGCAACGACTGCCGCTACCTCGTCGACATCAGCTACCGTGGCCTCGGGAACCGGATGCACGCCATCGCGTCGGCCTTCCTCTACGCCGTGCTCAACGATCGCGTCCTCCTCGTCGACGGCGGTAAGGACATCGCGGACCTCTTCTGCGAACCCTTCCTGGGCACGACGTGGTTACTGCCCCGCGCAGCTGGCTTGTAGCGGGCCTCGCTGTCACCTCTCTGACAACTCGAGAGATTTGGTAGTGAGTCGAATGAGAGCCTAGGTAACATGCTGCAGAGCGACGCCGTGTCGGTTGACAACGGGACCGTGTCGTGGTCGTCGCCGCGGACGCCGCCGTTCGTGTACCTCCACCTCGCCGGCGGGTACGGCTACCACGACAAGCTCTTCTTCTGCGGCGCGCACCAGCGGCTCCTCCGCAGTGTGCCGTGGCTGTGGCTGCTCATGCGGACGGACAACTACATCGTGCCGGGGCTGTTCCTCACGCATCCGTTCCGGGACGAGCTGGAGGCCATGTTGCAGGAGAAGGACGCCGCGTTCTACCACATCGGGCGGTACCTCTTCCACCCGTCCAACGCCGTGTGGCACGCCGTCACGAGCTACTACCGCGCCCACCTCGCCGGCGCCGGCCGCCGCGTCGGCATCCAGATCAGGGTGTTCCACGCGAAGCAGCCGCGGCAGCAAGTCCTGGACCAGCTCCGCTCCTGCGTCCGCGACGAGGAGCTCCTCCCCCCCGAGGCCACCGCGGCGACCAAAGAGACGACAACGTCAGTCCTGGTGACGTCGCTGAGCTCGTGGTACTACGAGAAGATCAGGGATGAGTTCGGCGGCAGGGTCGCCGGAGGGGTGCACCAGCCGAGCCACTAGGAGCGGCAGCGGTCCCAAGACGCGGCGCACGACATGCGGGCGCTCAGCGAGATGTACCTGCTCAGCATGTGCGACGTGCTCGTCACCAGCGGCTTCTCCACGTTCGGGTACGTCGCGCAGGGGCTCGCCGGGCTGCGCCCTTGGATCATGAAGAGACCGCCAATGTGGGTAAAGGACTGGAGGGAGGGGCTCGGCCCGGAGGAGCCGCCGTGCCGGCGGATGGCCTCCGTCGAGCCGTGCTTCCAGTGCCCGTCGGCCTACGACTGCGCGGCGGGGAGGGACGTGGAGCTGGATAAGGTGACGCCGTACATCAGGCGATGCGTGGACGTCAGCTGGGGCATAAAGCTCGTCAACGAAAGCAGCAGCCGGTGGTAACATTATCGTTTGTATCAAACAAAGAACTATTTTATTTTTTCCCATTCTAGCTCAAATTTGACTTAACTAGTAAAAAAAAAGAATGACGAGAGTAAGATACACGAAGACAGTAGTGATGATAATGTCCTTTTCAACATTATGTTCGAACATTACCCTTAAAAAATTATTGTCTTATGAATGTCAAATGCAGTAGCAAGGCGTGACACGACACAAAACATTGGAGGGGGTACTGCACAGAAACACTGTTACTGTATCAAAATCACTGCACGTACAAATCCTCGCCATTGGCCACTCGATTGACATGATCTTGGTCTTTGTTTTCACTACGGATTACTTGAATTCATTGGACTGTGAAAAATTGTGATACAAAAGCTAAAATAAATAAGTAGATTATGAAATTATAGAATAGATATTGTGTATTACGTGAGAAAAAATCTGACAAAATTAAAAAAAAATAGATTATGAGATTTTAAATTTTAGAGAGTTTAGCTTAGCAAAATCTAAAACAAAATCTACGTCGTTTGTTTTTACTAACACTGGTAAAAACAGAATCACAAAATCTCTAATGAAATCAAACAGACCTTTGGTTCACTTGGTAGACCAGCCAGACAAGCCCTCGGCCTACTGCGTGCATCAATACCCACGGAAGAGGATGCCTCAAGTAACCTATAGCTAAGAGTGAGTTTGGTTGAAGGATAAAAAAAAAACTCCACCGTCGGGGCAAGACCGCCTCACGACTCTTCATTAAGAAAAATCTTAACGGTCCGCTCACCACAATCAAGTGAACCGAGTAAATAGGATGTAACAAGTGGGTTTTTTAACTTTAGCCTGAAAATTCTTCTCCTTTGGGGATCAAACTCAAGACCTCGGAGCTACTACCGAGGCATCACTACCAAAAACCGAATGTTTATCGAGTGCTAGTTGGTTTGTCAAATATAATTTTTCAGGCACTCGGTAAACAATTTTTTGTCGAGAGCTACGCGAAAAACACTCGGCAAAATAAAAGCGCTGTGCCAACTTTCTTGTTTGCTGAGAGTTTTTTTTTACTCGGCAAACAAAATATTTGCCGAGTGTTTTTGGTTTTGCACTCCGCAAACTTGCATGTTTGTCGAGTGTTTTTTTCTACACTCAGCAAATAATCTTTGCCGAGTGTTTTTAGTTTTATACTTGCAAACAAGCAACACTTGATTTGTTGCTTGTTTTTTCAAAGCACATATCAAAGCAGCAAATTAATTCAAATGAAAAAGTTTTCAACTACAAAGTTGTGTAACTTTTTAAGATCTACAACTTTTATTTTGTTCATTTATTTATTTGACAAAGTGATAGTAATGGTGTTCGTAAAATCTATATCTCTCATATAGTTTTATGAAACAAAAAGAAAGATATATAAGATTTTTGAACAATATTACTACTACTATATCGGATGAACAAATGATCAA
Organism: Zoysia pacifica; assembly: GCA_001602315.1. Lineage (NCBI taxonomy): Eukaryota > Viridiplantae > Streptophyta > Magnoliopsida > Poales > Poaceae > Zoysia > Zoysia pacifica. The sequence continues at coordinate 144,820 of BCLH01000277.1, forward strand.
AATAAAAATTGTAGATATTGAAAAGTTATACAACTTTGTAGTTGAACACTTTTTAATTTGAATTAATTTTCTACTTCTAAACTTGCTTTAAAAAATCAAGTATTTCTTGTTTGCCGAGTATAAAACAAAAACCACTCAGCAAAGATTTTGTTTGTCGAGTAAAAAAAAACACTCGACAAAAATTTTATTTGAAATTTGAAACGACCTCGGATGGAGAAAAAGTCAAAATAAAAGTTATAGATTTTGAAAAATTATGAAACTTTGTAGTTGACAACTTTTTGATTTGAAATCATCTTGTTATCAAAAACTACATTTGAATTTCTTAAATTTGAAATTCAAATTTTGTAAATGACCTCGGATCGAGAAACTATTAAAATAAAATTCATAGATCTCAAAAGGTTATGAAACTTTGTAGTTGACAACTTTTTAATTTGAATTCGTTTAAGGCCTCAAACAAGCAATTTACACTTAGTTTAGTATAATATGTGTAGAACAAAAATAGAATCTAAACACAAGTGACAATGTGTTGCAGTGGTTAAAGAGGGTGCGAGCGAGGGAGAGGTCGCGGGTTCGAATCCGACCGATTGGTTGCTTTGCAAAAAATATCGCAACCAACCAGTGCGAAAAATACCGTAACCAGCCAGTGAGGGCCTCTCCTGATTAAAAAAAAATTGCTTTTTTTTCGGTTTTTTTCGGTTTAAATTTTGTTGAGTGTCGATACAGTACTCAATAAACAGCTGTTTGTCGTCACAGTACTCGATAAACAGCTATTTGCCGTCACAAACTAAGCCGAGTGAGCTTTGTCGAGAGTGACATTGGGCAAACATTTTGTTGAGTGTTTTATGAGCTTTGCCGAGTGCCTCCGTCACCCGGTAAACATTTGGTTTCGTTAGTGCACTTTACCATCACGGTAAAGGCCCTTTCACTTGGTTGAAGGATATAATGTATGGGATTGGTTTTTTCATATTTTATGTGGATGTATCCATCAATGTTATTATTTGGTAGGCTAGCGAGATGGAACAGTCAATTTTTCTATTGGGCTGGTTGGATATATGTGTGTGTTTAAATATATATACCATTATCTACCGATATTAATATTATTATAGAAATAAATAATAAAAAAATGATATTACTAAATATACTATAAATATCTTACCAATTAATAAAATATATTTGGATTCAGGATCCAATCTATAAAAATTATGATAATTTCAAAAATGTCAATGTAATTTATTTCTAAACACAATATTTGGACCTTGCTAATTAACGACGATATCGATCACATATTGTCATAAATAATGTGTGCATGCTCTTCTTATTGGGGACTTGGAAGTTACCAATTCCCTCTGTCCCAGAAAACATAATGTTTTCCTTTTTTAGACATTGCATTTGACTCTTCATCTTAGTAAAAATATATGAAAATATTATTTTTTTGCTGTGATTTATTTTATCGTTAGATATTATTGAGTTACATGCGCCAATCAGTTCACCTCAAAAGCTTAAGCTGATAGAGAATGATAGACTTATACTTCAATACTTCCCCTCACGTACAGCTCTCGTGGGCACAAACATAGAATAAGAGTAGGCTGCAATTTATTTTAATAAATTGTGTTCGTCAAAATTCAAACTCGAGACCTCTAGCTCTGATATTATATTAAGTTGCATGCACCAACGAGTTTATTACAAAAGCTTAAACTGATAGAGAAAGATAGACAATTTACTTATATCCAACAGATATACCTTAATCATAACTTTTTATTTTTAGATTTGTACAAATATTTTAAACAAAATGAATGGTCAAATAACATCATCTTGAGGTAGTCCTCCCTCCATAATCATAATTCAAGTTGTTTTGGATAACGATATGATCTTTAAAATATAACTTTAATTTTTATTTTCTATTAGAATATTTATCAAAATGTGACATATGTATATTTTTATGAAATTAGTTTAAGGTAAATCTAATTATTTAATTTTTCATATTTCTAAACATAATAACTTAAAGATTATTTATAATTAATAACTTTAATATTTGCCCAATGCAATATTTAAAATAACTTAAATTATTATTATGAAGGGAGTATTAGTTTATCTTGTTCTTATGACCTTTTGAAACCGTTAATTTTGAGACCTCCTTGGAAACGCAAAAATTTAATAGAATTATACAATGATCAATTCAATTTCTTAAGAAAAACACAAAAATAAGAATTTTTCCTTTGTTCCAAAAAGACCTGAATGGTAACGACCTTCGGATTTATCCCAACATGAATATATGGGGAAACAATGGAAGCCCTCTGACGAACCGTATATTTCTGCTAATGGCCGGAGTACTCGTTCAGCATCACTGTTGATCTGAAGCCAGCCCACCAGCCTCTGCGCAATTTCAAATTTCTCTGGTCTCTTTAGCCCTTTCAAAAATTTCAAATTCAGTGGTCCAAAATCTACGATACACCTGCATCCAAAATCCCAGCCGTCGAAATCTTACGCACACATATAACGTTCAAAAGATAATGCTAAACGGAAAATAGATAAATAAAGGGAGGCGACAATAATAAATAAGTACAATAATGCATAAAATATTTCAGATTCAAAAAAAACTGCGAAGAGACCAAACCTCCATTGCCCATTAGCTTCTCCCCCCACCACCGCGCTCCGCCTCTTCTCGATCCCAAAATTCCAAAAAGATTTCACCTTTCCTCCTCTCGTATCCTTCCCAAACCCAGATTCTCTTAATCTCTCTGTTCCCTTCTCAAATTTCGCTTCTTGGGTTGATCCAGGAGCTTGCTTCATTCTTTTCCCCTCCTGTTTCCCGCTGATTCTTGAGTTCTGGTACTCCGGAGAACTCCAAGAATCCGCCCCTGTTCTTAGATTTTCGATCCAATTCCGATAGCCCGCGCGATAAGATTCGGTTTTGGGGCCTCTGAGCGGTGGTCTCGGTCCCGGATTGCAGAACCTGCTTTGAGGTTTTGGAATCCGTGACCTAATCTGGTGTTCATTCTCATGTGGTAATGGAGCAGGAGAGGAATCAGGTGCAACCGAAGCTGGCTGCTCCAGCCGAGGCGGGTGAGATGAAGGCACCCGCGGTGGCGCCGGAGCAGACGCCGGCAACGCCGGCGGTGCCCGCGACGAGGCCGTGGCCGGTGGTCTTCACTCCGACGTGAGCAATCGCCTAGCTCGAATTTAATTTCGTACTCCGTATATTGTTGTATTTGCATTTAGTTCTTTTTTTTCTTTGATCTGTTGAGGTACATGTTTAAAAATTTGAACTTTGCTGCTTGCGATGTTTCATTCTGTTGAAGTTTGTGTGCGTCTTATTTATAATTTAAAATTTAAAAGATCTAGTACATGAAGGTGTGCATAAGTTTGTATATCTTCTCTACACTATCAATTGCTGTCCTCCGCCTGATGTAAGAATGCGAGTCATGGTTGAGCTTGGAATAAATTTTAATATTTGATGGGTCCAGCTGACCGTGTTCTCCTACCCAAAACAGATGAGCGTGCACTGCACTGTGAAATGCAAATGTGAATTTATTGTCGGCTATCTTGGTTTGCAATTGATTAGTTCTTATGCTTAAGCATTTGCTAAGTAAAGTCTTAGATGAGCGATTGAAATTTCAAAATGTTGCATCATGCATCTATGCATTCCTTTTTAGGATCAACTGTGGTTATTTTTTTGGCTCGCACATAGGGTCTTATATTTGGCAACGCTGTCAAGATATATGATCGGGTCCAAATTGTATTGTTTATGTTCATACAGGAAATCTATTTCCTGTAATAAGATTCTTTTTTGCATTCAGGAATGACAGCAATGCTTCCAACACGTTCCTTTTACTAACCTACTTTTGTATTCTATCTTTACACAGGAAGCCTGCCATTGAAGTGAAAAGTGTTACTCCAAAGAAGAAAAGGCACTGTAATTGTAGAAACTCGAAATGTTTGAAGATGTGAGTTTGTTTTCATTGCATATAAAGTTTGAAAAAGGAAATTATTACATGAAAATAATTACTTCATACATGTTGTCTGCGAAATGACAGGCTCTCTGTGAATAAGTAACGTTACTTCATATATGTTATATGCCAAATGTTAGGCTCTCCATGAATAAATAACGAGCTCTATTTTCAGCCAAATAGAAGTTTTGTTTATCTTGCGAGTACTGGACAAAAAAACTCAAATATTATGATCTTACTGCTAGGTAGTAGCATTGAGTGTGCTCTGTGATCTCTTTGCTAATGAGGCAAGGCATGGATGCATAAATAGTAAACATTTCAGTTGGTGAACACATAAATATAGGCACATAGTTTTGGGTTTGTGGGACATAGCTATTGCATTATTGGTGCATCTGTTTTGTAATTTCCATCCTCATTTTCTTAAGTGTTATTCCTATTATTCCTGATTCAATCTCTTGCTAATTTTGGAATGTTATTGATGCTGTAAGATTATCTTACACATTTGGTATACTGAAAATAATGCTTGTTTCTTTGTTAGGTACTGTGAATGCTTTGCAGCACAGGTATATTGTGATGGCTGCAACTGCTCAAATTGTGGGAACAACATCGAAAATGAGAATATGAGAAAGGAAGCTATTGAAACTCTTCTCACTCGTAATCCACTTGCTTTTCACCCTAAAATTGAAAATGGCCCAAGTGCACTCAATGTTCGAAAGGTACTTTCCTATAATGCAATTCTTCAATGACATGTTGATTGACTCTTACTCCCTCTGTCCAATAATAAGTGTCTTTTTAGATTTTCAAAAATCTACCTTTGACCATTCGTCTTATTCGAAAAATTTTGTAAAAATATTATTTATTTTATTGTGAAATGATTCATTATTAGAAGTACTTGTTTATTTTTATATTTTTGTAAATATTTTGAATAAAACGAATGGTCAAACATCGATTTCAAAAAGTCAAAAACATCACTTATTTTGGGATGGAGGGAGTATTATATTGCGTAGATCCAGTGAGAGTTTATGACTCTTATTATATTATCTTAGTATGTCTTTGATGGCAGTCAATACATTTTTGCTTTCGCTGATATATGTCTTTTTATGCTAGTTACTATTCAAATAGAGAAAGGAGAGTAATGGAGATGTACCCCTCTAGCTGGCCTAACTCATTTCTCTAATCACTACATCTTATAATAGTCTCTATGT
>BCLH01000277.1:149976-172561 GCA_001602315.1 Zoysia pacifica
TGCTTTCGCTGATATATGTCTTTTTATGCTAGTTACTATTCAAATAGAGAAAGGAGAGTAATGTAGATGTACCCCTCTAGCTGGCCTAACTCATTTCTCTAATCACTACATCTTATAATAGTCTCTATGTTATTTATTTAGCTCAAATGGCTTTAACAAACATGAAATTATTGCTGTGATTATGGATTCTTGCATTCTACTATCTTTTAGGCATCTTGGTTTTATGTTGGACCAGTTTGTTTTCATTTTATACTTCATATTCCATGCTTTTTTTTCTATCAGTGGATTTTATTTTTGTTTTATGAAACAAATGTACTCTAGTTTCTTTTTCTTGAGCTGCACTTGATAAAACATACTTATTGGCTGTTAGGATAATTCTGGAGCAGTACCTCTTGTACCAAAGCACAATAAAGGTTGTCACTGCAAGAAGTCAGGATGCTTAAAGAAGTACTGTGAATGCTACCAAGCAAATGTTCTTTGCTCAAAGAATTGTAGATGTGTGGACTGTAAAAACTTTGATGGAAGTGATGAACAAAAAGCTTCAATTCAAGGGGGGTATGCAGACAGAAATCACATTAAACAAGGAGCTAGTTTAATTCACAGCAATACTACCAGATCATTAGGATATAACTACTCTCCGGGGCGTAGAAAAAGATCTCATGACGATGCGCTAGGGAGTAGGTTCAATAGTGAAGGAGGTATGTCAGAGGCACAATTGCGAAAGGTATGTTCAAAATAAATTTATCATCACAAATAAATTTTCTGAATAAATTATAGATTCTTTAAGGATTTTAATTGAAGACTGATCCATTCTCTTGTAGCTGGCATCACATTTCATTTGATGCATGTTCCTAAACACACTATTTGCAATTTGTTCGTACAATCATTTTTTTTCCTGTGCTTATTGTTAATTTGTTTGTCTAACTTTTCCCCTTGTTCTTGCATGCTAGGGTAACCACCAAGATGTTTCACTGCATGCTCCCACTTCCACAGGATGCGACGGGCACAATGCTGCCCATTCACCATCTAAATCATTTACTCCAATCTTTAGGTATATTGAAATATAAACCTTCTATTAAGTGAAACATCATTTCACTAAAATGACTGGTACATTAATGACCCGGAATATTTCTGATGCCCAATGAACCAATGCTACAAATAGATGCCCAAGCTAGTTTAATCGAAGCTCACCAACCTTTCTTAGGTTAGATGTTGTATGGAGTGTACAGACTTATCAGCAACTATTTCGATGGCTCTATCCATATAACTTAATATTCATTTCTATTTTTTATCTGCAAGATATTCCTTGGTGTATGCTCTTTGAGGATGATGTGATGCTAGTGAATGAGAGCAGGATAGGGGTGAACCAGAAGTTAGAATCAAGAAGACATGCTTTGGAGTCAAAGGGTTTTAGACTTAGTAGGTCTAAAACAGAGTATATGAGGTGTGATTTCAGTGCTACCGCAGTCGAGGAGGGAGATGTTAGACTTGATGGCCAGGTGGTACACAAAAAGGACACTTTCCGCTATTTGGGTTTAATGTTGCAAAAAGATGGGGATATTGATGAGGATGTAAGTCATAGAATTAAAGTCGGATGGTTGAAGTGGCGTCAAGCTTCTGGAGTTTTATGTGATAGTAGGGTGCCTCAAAAGCTCAAGGGTAAATTCTATAGGATTGCAATTCATCTATAAAAAGGCGACATGTCCATCAGCTACACATAGCCGAATTGCGTATGTTGAGATGGATGTGTGGCCACACGAGGAGAGATCGTGTCCGAAACGATGACATACGAGAGAGATTAGGAGTGGCACCAGTTGAGAAGAAACTTGTGCAACATCATTTGAGGTGGTTCGGACATATTCAACGAAGACCACAGGAGGCACCGGTTCGTAGCGAGATGGTAAGCCGGCCAAACGGTGTGAAGAGAGGTAGAGGTAGATCAAACTTTACTTGAGAAGAGTCTGTGAAGAGAGATTTAAAGAATTGAGATATCGTCAAAGAGTTAGCTTTGGATAGGAGTTCGTGGAGGCTAGCTATTCACGTGTCTGAACCTTAATTGCCGGTTGTTGCTCTTTTTTAGTCGTCTCTCGGGGTTTCATCTCTAGCCTACCTCAACTTGCTTGGAACTAAAGGCTTTGTTGTTGTTGTTGTTGTTGTAAAGTTTTATAAAGAAAATAAAAATAATTTAACCGTGATGCCCTTTTACCTGTATAATTTTATGTCCTTCTGATCAAATGTAATATTATTTAGGTCTCCACTAGCAAACACCATCCACCTTAGTGACATCAAGGACGCAGTCATGCAAATGGTGACTGCCTGCAGAAATCAAGCAGAAGCATGCACAGCAACAGCTGGTACGTAGTTTTTGTCCTTTATTCCCTCTCTTACTCTAGTTATTAAAAGAACCCAAAATTTGCACCAACATTAATGCTAGGTGAAGTACTAGACATCACTAAAAATAGAAGGCACTGATCCAGTAATTTTTTCAACAGAAAAAAAAAACACTTATTCAAATTTATCAACCAGCAGCATTTATGACAGACCCAACTACGTTTCTATTTACAGATAATAATGTGCATGAGACTGCAGGAGGGAATGAATTCCACACAAATGATGGGTTAAGTAATGGTCATTGCAAACATGACTCGACAGAAGCACAAACACCAACATGTAATGAGCTGAATGTTGATGAAATGGGTTCCCAATTGTCTGACAGCTCTAAAGATTCTAGGCCTGCCTCTCCAGCAACACAAGCACTAATGTGCAATGAGCAGGATACCACATTTGGAGATGATTGTAGAAGTTCATTTCCATCTATTTCATATGATCAAGATATTTCTGAGACAAGTGCTGCACAAGAGAGGCTAGTTTTGACTAGGTTGCGTGATTATCTTCGTGTAATTATTACACGCGGAAATATAAATGGTGAGTCTCTTGCTCTTATCTTCTTTTGTTTTATTTTTTGTGTAACAGTAGGGGAAGCCCCGACTGCGGTCACACTTGCTCTAGTTACAGAAATAGGTACTAGTAAAGAAGAAAAACTATTCCTGAAAAAGATTGGTAGTTACAATTTTATTGGTGAAATTTGGATATGCTTGTGTTAATGCTTGCTACCTGTTACTTTTTGACATCACTAAAAATTATGAGTCCATAGTTTTCCATGTTTGCATCTATTGTTTATTCCCCCAGTCTATTAGTATCTACTTTAAGGTAAGTACAAACTGTCTCTTCTGATAATCTAGCAACTATATATTGGAGTACTTTGCAGTAATTTTGTTAACATGGTACTGATATTACAGAACATAAATGGTCATCAGCGGCAGCAATGGAACTCGATGCACAAAAGGACCATGGAGCGAGATCTTCCGCTTCTCCAGCAAAAGCTGAAGAAAAAGATACTTCTTCCAATGGCATCAAAACGTTTAGAAGTAATCAACAATCCACATCAAATGATGTACCGAAAGGCAGCAGTGGAAGTTAAATGTGGCTAGCTTAAAATTCATCTTTTGGTTGCATTCAAGATGTCTGTGTTAGAAATGCCTTCTGTACATAGATGAGCAAGATGGCTAGTACAACGGTTCATTCTGCCATTCTAGGAACTCATTTCATTCATGAGATCTAGCGAGGCAAAAATTGCCTGTTACATAATAATGTATCGATTCAATAAAGTTTCATTAAAGTAGTTTATTCTTGAATGGGCAGCCCGAGATTTTGTAAAAAGCTGATGTTGCTTGCTTTAGTATCGATATAAGCTGGTATACCGCCGTTGAATCCTCTGCAAACCTGTTCTATATGAATGATTTTAACTCGCCAGCTGAACTTTTATTAACTTCGTTCTCACTTACGGCCTTACGGGTCAACTATGAGATCGATGTATGTACCTCTAGATTGGGATGTTGCACTGTAGCACGCGAGATGAATCGACCGGCCTAGCTTGTGGAGTCTTAAGCAGCCAGACCAGCTACCTATGACTAGGATATCCCAAGGACATTGTGCAAATTATCAGGACAGATCGAGATATCGCCAGATGGAGTGCGTATGTGCTTGAATTCTCAGGTTACAGAAGAGGGTTAATTTTGCTCGACGAGGTTTTCAGCAACTGTTGGATGGAGTACTGTCTGAACCGAGGCAGGATCGTAAGTTGTAACTACACGAAACGTTACAGAATTCCAAGAGAACAACTGATCACAAACCTGTCCTTTAATTGATGTCGCTCTTATTTATAAATTTAACTTTTATCATTCGTTTTATTCAAAAAATTTAATAAATTTTATATATTTTGATATAATTTGATTTATTATTAGAGTTATTTGAATCACAACTTAAAATTTTATATATTCGAGAAATTTTTTTTAAATGAGATAAATAGTCAAAGTTGATTGTAATCAATTTAAGAACAGAGAGAGTAGATAATAGTTGCTTAGCACAACATAACTACGATAACTGCATAGTAAAAAAAAATTAAAAGTGACATACGAAGTTTATTCACTAATCAAAACCAGTAAACCACACCATGCCGCAAACCAGTAAACCACATCATACTCGTTCTTGAGTGTGCTAATCAGCTGAGCTACCACTGCTAGTTCTCTTCCCTTCGCGTTTCGCCAACCTTACAGCAACGAACACGTACACGACGTCATACGCCGTGTCGATGGCCCGGAAGTAAGCGAACCGCCACGTCTTCAAGAACAGCAACGAGCAGAACACCATCCAGAGTCCAGCCACGAACCCCACGGCCAGACCAAGGTAGAAGAAGAACATCTTGGATAGATCTTTACCTCCGTGCATAGGAGCCTGGCTGCTTCCCTTACCATCATCTTCAGACGAGCAGTTCTTCGCCAATGGCGGCCCGCAGAGACCGACGTTGCCGATGTAGATGTACGCTGGATTGGTCAGCGCCTGGAGCTGGTTGCCTGACGGTATCCTTCCCGACAGGTTGTTGTAGGACAGGTTTAGGTGGCCCAACGAAGTCAAGTCCGACAGACTCGACGGAATCGCGCCTGAAAGCCTGTTCATCGACAGGTCGAGCGACTCGAGCTTCTGTATGTCGCCGACGTCCCGAGGGATCGGCCCGGCCAACTGGTTCCAGGACAAGTTCAGGTTCACTAGGCCGGTGAGCGACGCCACCTCGTCCGGCACCTCGCCGCTGAGAACGTTGTCCGACAGGTCGAGGCTCACCATGTAGATGACTCCGCTGGTGTACCCGCGGTCCTGCCCCTTGGTGACGATGGGGAGACTGTCCACGATCCTGTCGTTCCCGGACGCCCCGTACCCCGTCAGCGGGTTCAACGAGAGCGGCGTGTGCTCCTTCGTCATCCCCGTCAGGTTCCCGAGAGACCGGGGGATGGAGCCTGAGATGCTGTTCCCGGCTAGGTCCAAGAGTTGCAGGTCGCCGAGCTTCGCGAGTTGGTCCGGGATGCTGCCGCTGAACATGTTTGATCGCAGCCGGAGATGTGTCAGGGATGGGAGCTTCGTCCCGATCCACGCCGGTAAGGTCCCCGAGAACTTGTTCTGGGCCAGGTCAAGGAACGTCATGGCCTGACAGTGTTGCAGCAGCGCCGGAAACTCGCCGGTGAGATTGTTCTTGTACAGGATGAGAGTGGTGAGACCCAGGCCGTCGGATGATACGTTTGGGCACCGAGGGAGGTGGCCGCTCAGATTGTTGTTTGATAGATCCAGATGCAGTAAGTTCGGAAACTGACAGAGAGATTCCGGCACTGTTCCATTGATCCTGTTGGAGGAGACGTCCAGCTCCACTAGCTCCGGACCACCGAACTCTGATGGAATTTGGCCGGATAAGGCGTTCCTGGAGAGATCCAACACAAGAAGCTGCTCCGGTAGCAAGGGCACGGAGCCGGTGAGATTGTTCGATCCGAGGTATATCGCTAGCGCAGAGGTCATGAATTTCAGAGAAGATGGCAGGCTGCCACTGATCTGGTTCACAGATATGTTCAGGTATACTGCCTCTGAGTAGGACTTCCAGAACCAGTGTGGCAGTGCGTCTTCTATGCCTGCATGAGAAATATCAAGGTACTTGATGCCTGGCTGGTGCTTGATCCATGCAGGGAACCGAGGACCCATCTGGACATCAGGGAAGTAAGCGTAGACCAGCTTGCATGGAGGCCTCCAGCTTGGCCGGACCTCCATCGACATCGAGTTGTGCGACAAGTCGATCCACTCCAAGCTCACCATATCTGCGAAGTGCTCCTCTGTCAAGCTTCCGTTCAGGTTGTTTTTGAGGAGGAAGAGTCTTGTGAGGTTCGAGAGCCGGCCGATCCCCTGGGAAATACCCCCTGCGAGATTGTTGGAGGACAGGTCGAGGTACCTCAGCTCAGACATGTCGCCGATCCGTTCCGGCAAGTGCCCGGACATGTTTGTCGCCGAAAGCTGCAGCACCTGCACGCGCCTCAGCGCGCACCGCGGGAGCCGGGTCATGAACTCCGACATGTCGCCGTTGATCTGGTTCACGGACAGGTCCACCACCTGCAGGCTGCAGAGACGTTGCAGAGTCCTCGGGATCATGCCGACCATGTCGTTGCCGTAGAGGTAGAGCACCTGGAGACCGGTCATGTTGCCGAGGGCGTCGGGGAACGGGCTGGACAGCGAGTTGCCGGACAGGTCCAGGTACCGGAGCGTCGGCGCGTTCCAGAACCACGTGTCAACGGTCGAGGTGTTGATGCCGTTCGAAGACAGGTCGAGCCTCTGCAGCCGCGTCAGGTTCGTGTGCGTCGGCACCGGCGACAGCGCCGACGTCGTGAGCCCGCAGTCGGACAGGGAGAGCGCGCGCAGGGAAGGGAGCGTGTTGACGGCGCGCTGCCAACCGACGGACGCGTTGAGGTTGACGCTGCTCAGGTCGAGGTGCTCGAGCGAGGACAAGCCGGTGAGCCACGCGAGGTCGCCGGAGTACAGACCGAAGGAGCTCAGGTCGAGGGAGACCAGCCTTGTGAGGTTCCCGAGCTGCGGCGGGATCTCCCCAACAAACCCCGTGCCGGAGAGGTTGAGGTACTGGAGACCGGAGAGCGAGCCGAGGAACCGCGGGATCCGAGCCTCCGAGGCGCCGCCGAGGCTGTTCCGGCTGAGGTCCAGGTACTCGAGCCTCGGGAGCCTGGCGAGCGCGGGACTAATCTCGCCGCCGAGCCCGGCGCTGCCGGCGTCGACGAACGCGTTGCGCAGCCGGAGCTCCGCGACGCGGCCGGCCGTGGCGTTGTCGTCGCAGACGACGCCGGCCCACCGGCAGCAGTCCGGGCGCCTCGCGGTCCAGGAGGCGAGGACGCCGTCCGGGTCGCTGGAGAAGCCGCGTTTCACGGCCAGCAGCGCCTCGCGCTCCGCCGGGACGCAGCCGCCGGCGCTGCCGACGACGACCGCGGATAGGATCAAGAAGAGGATCTTCGCGGCCGCGTGCATGGCGAATAATTAGTTACAGTAACAGTACTTTAACAGCACATTGAGCACAGGAAGGTAAGCAGGTAAGCTCAGCTCTGTGTGATGGGTTCCATGAACTTGGAGCTCTGACTGGGAGATCATATAGCCCCAGGGCCCGGAAGACATCGATCGGGTCTACGTGAAGTCGCCGCTTCTCACACGTCGAATCATCATTATCATCGTCAGTGAGCTGCAGGAATTTGTTGAGCGGTGGTCAGCGCGCGGCGACGACCGATTCAAACTTGATCCCTGATGATCAAGTCAGCAGAGTTCAATGAGACAAGGACGTAGGAGTAAGTCGTAGCGGGGTCATGCCGCCAAGGGATCTGTGCTGCTCGAGTCTTCAGTCTTCACGGAGCATTAAACCTTCCGTACGACGTCACGTGCACAAGTTTTGAATAAAATATGACCAGGCTCCAACATTTAAAAAATTTTGACATGGGATGGGAAACGGTGCGTTTTGTTCGCTAAACACGTCACGTTCATGTCTCGAGAGGACCCTCGTTTAAATTTTCATTTACTTTTGCGTCTTCAAATTTTTTGGGCGGCGGCGGTGAGGGCGATGAGCCTTGTCTTCCCTTGTGCGTGCAATCTGAGGCGTCAAACAATGTGATGTTGGAAAATGAAGGGTGGAGATCGGTTGCGACCAGGTTGCACACGGACACAGAGGTGAGATGATGTGCTTTCTGTCCATGCATGCCGGTGGGAGGGACGACGTGGGGTGTTGCTATCCGGAGCTCACATATCATGATTCTCAGATTCATTTTTAATTCTTCTGTGAAGTGATTTTATAGTTAAAAGTAATTTTTTTTTAATTTTTTAAAATAAATCTTTAGTTCATTTCAAAAATTTATTTTGTAAAATCAAACAAGAATCATTTTTTATAAAAAAACAACGTTTTGAAGAAAAATAGCGTTTAACAAAACTTTATTGATTCTGCTCTAAAATCAGCTGCTCTAAAAATCAGAAGTCTGTAAAAAAGGCGCTTAGAATAATCAGCTGGGACCAGATGCATTCCGTGCACGGTGCTGCGGTCCGTGTGTCCATGGAAGCTACGGCAGGAATTCCACAAACATTTGGTCCTGTGTTCTCACTAATCAAATCAGCAAGAGGCTTGATGTGTCTACTAACATGTTCCCGCCGTCGCATCAGCGCGTTGGCCTTCCAATACGTTAAGCTGCTGCTCCTTTCCTCGCACAAACCTCTCGTTAGCAACCGCGTCTTGCCCTAGGTTGACCTTTTTTTATTAACTACTTAAAAAATGGGTAAGCTCCATAAAGGAAAACAACTCGACAAGATGTGGAACCGACAAAAGAGAGCTAACCAGATCTGGGAGTAAAGTTAGTACTACTAGCTGTATCATAAAAGATCAATACCAAGAAACTGGGAGGCTGCGTATCCTACTTGTTCTAAAAGAAGACACTGCCCCATATACTCCCTCTATTTTTTAATCCCTCTATTTTTAAATTGTTGTCTTCATTAACTTTTAAATTAAACTTAATTAAACTTTGACCATGTGTCTTATTCAAATTTTTTTTTAATAAATTTCATATATTTTGATATAATTTGATTTATCATTAAAGTTATTTGAATCACAACTTAATTTTACATATTCAAACAAAATTTTTTGAATAAGACAAATCATCAAAGCGACATCAAAGAACAGGAGTACATATTTGAACAGATACAAAACGCCACACACATTCGAGTCTCCGAAATAGATACAGTTTGAGGCTTCGAGGCATGAAATTATATATAGGTGCATAAGGATACATGGCCATTTATTTAAGTTCTAACTGTCATAGCAGCAGCCCAACAAGGCAGTGCGAACAAAGATGAAGTTTTTCCTCGAGCTCCTTTTGAGTTCAATGTGTGTATCAAATCTCGCTGAGCTCTTACTCTTGCCAAATCACATGCGTGATCTCGTCGAAGCTTGCTGAGATGAGCTTGGCGCACTCTGCAAAGCATATAAAATGGCTGGTTTTCAATAAACTGCTCAATAATAGCACCATTGCATTCTCAGCAGTAACACGCAATTCAAATATGTAGGATAAACTAAATGAATAGCACGCGGCACCAGAGCAGCAAAAGTCAACAAAGAGTAAGATAAGCCATACTAAAACCACTGAATTACATGCACGGATGCACCCTTGGACCTCATGCAGTTCTCTGTTATGACAAACAAGACCCATTTCAAACACAACCTGACATGAATCTTGAGGATAACAAATACAAATTGTATCCTCTTCTGTACTCCGAGATTCCTTGGATGACTATCACAAACAAGCAAGCCCGCAGAAGGTCACTGATAAATGATCAGTAACATTGCTGCTATAGAAAATTGGCATCTATACCAAAAATCTTGAATATATATCCACCTTTAAGTAAATGCATATTGTACTGCAAACATAGTTAAGAATGAGAGGCAGGAGGGAGGGAGTACCAATGGTAGACCGCTTTTAGCTTTTTGTTCCAAATATGCTGATGGTTTGAAAAAGGCACCATAACTTTCAGCCCACTTGCTTAACTTTGAATGTATATAAGGTGCTCCAACAGTGTCAGCCCAGAAGACCAGACCACCCCTTCACAAGATTATAGAAATTAAAATTAAGACTCAGAACCTATTTGTCCCAAAAACAATGCAATGAAGAAATGCATAAAAAGTGAATATCAAGTACAGTAATTGCAGCTAGTTAAGGGATCATACGCTGGTTGACAAGGGCTTGCATAACATAAAGGTAGAAATTAATTGATATCTTTAGAACACTTGACACTAATCAGATGTTCAGCATACAGAATAATTTAAAGGATAAAGTCCACTTTACTACCCTCAAGTTTAGCCAAAGTCCAAATAACCCCTTAAACTATGTTTTGGTTTATTTTACCCTGCCAAAACATGATTTTGGGTCAATTTACCCCCTCACACAATTTGTCTTTTTTGTTGCTCAATACACAAGCATAATCTTAAGATCAAACTTTACGACATGATAAAGAACATCATAATACATATTAAAAAAATAATTGTGATTTTTTGTCATTATTTTTATAAGGAAAGATATTTAACGGTGAATTAGTCTTTGAAATACAAAACTATATGCAAAAGAATGCTAAAAAATTCAAGACATATTTTTCTAATATGTGGTATGATGTGCTTTATTATCTCGTAAAGTTTCACCTTAAGATTATGCTTGTGTAAGAAGAATTAAAAAAAGACAAATTGCACAAGGGGGTAAATTGACCCAAAATCATGTTTTGGTGGGGTAAAATAAACCAAATTATAGTTTAGGGGGTTATTTGGACTTCGACTATAATTGAGGAGAGTAAATTGGACTTTATCCTAATTTAAATAATTAGGAAGGTCATAATCAGGAACCTTAGGCTGGTATACTATCAAGGTGTAATAAACCACATGCCTATATATGTCCCCCCACCCCTCTTCGAATTCAAATAGGAACTCAGAAAACATATGCGATAGACTTGATTACGTAACAATAACACCCCCCCCCTCCCCTCTCCCAAACTCTTTTTTGCCCAACCAATTATATAAGCATATGTATACAGTTAAGAGATTGGCAACGGTTAGCTACCTGTACTTGGGAAAGCCCATCCCGAGAACAGATGCAATATCAAGATCAGAAGCGCGAATCACAACATTTTCATCCATAACCCTGCATGCCTCATTGACAACTGGGAAGAAAATCATCTCCAATATATCTTGATCCGTTAAAGTAACAGGCTGCAAGAAAAAATAATGAATGTATATAAATAAGAATGGTAATTTTTAATCATGTGAAAAGCCATGTAACATGACGGACGGGTAGAGTGACGAAGGAAAACCTTTCCACCAGGCATTGTCTTTGCATGTTTTCGATATTCCTCAATCACATGTTGGACACTAGGGTCAGGCTTTGGCTTCCCACCCTTCTCATAAATGTAATAGCCTTTGCCATTGCTCTTTCCTGTAAAAGAATATCAGGGTAAGGGCCGCTCACGAAAATATACAAAAAAAAAAGAGAGCATATACTCAGTGATTGTTATGTTCCATCTTATTAGCTATGGATCATAGTATAGCATAAGCAAAAGCATGTTACCCTGACGTCCATTCTGCACCATCAAATCCACTAGATCAGAGTCAAAATTTCGTTCTCCAAAGGCAGCTGAATAGATGCCCTTTACTGCCAAAGCAACTCCATATCCAGCCACATCTTGAAGTCTACAGTAAAACAATGAAATGTCAAATACTAAAAACTGCACTTGATATCACTTAATTGCCTACTTTTCGAGGAGAATATTTTCGACGATTCAAATCCCAGCATAGCACTAGCTTTCAGTATTAAAACTAGTACAGCATTATGCCCTTACTGGAAAGCCACAAGCCCACAATGTTTTTTCCTCGAACACGCAGGAACCCTAAACCCTAAGCCCACAATGTTATAACAATAAAAGTAAGGACTTAATGAACACATGTAGATCAAGAGCTGATTGGGGATATGTTTGTTCACATTATTAATTTCATGAGGTCCTCGATCATTTTGCACAAATATACGAATGATAATAGAAGTAACAGAATGAAATATGATCATTACATGTTAAATTTAGCCTAGGTTCTATGTTGTCCATATTTCAGAAAGTGCCAGTTTATTCTATAACATTACACACCTCTGTCCTAACAACTCGAATGGGGCATCAATTACATAGATATAAAAAAGGCAACAACTACTTGACCATACAGTTTCTTTTTTCTTTTTCTCTTTTTTTTTTGAAAAAACTACTTGATCATAAACCAAATGTGCCTAGTACAGTCTACAAGATAATAATATAGCATGTGCAAAATTTAAGATTCAAGGAAGGAACACAAATAAATAACTTGGCCTAAGACAAGTAATTATATTTTGTATGACTTCCCACTTTATTCTGTTAGAAAATCCTTCCAATTGCAAACTAGTGATATCAATTTATATGTATAGATATCAGGAAAGAATCAAATGACTTACTGAAACGGTCCCATTGGCATACCAAAGCTGCTTATTACTCGATCAATTCTGAAAACATCGATGCCAAGACTAACTAGAAGATGAGAAGCCTGTGTGTAAGGAAAAAATGTACGGTTAACTGCGAATCCTGTGCAGTTGCCAACCACAACAGGCACTTTCTTTATTATCTTCCCAACTGTGATGAGATCAAGGATAGCCTGTGGAGATGTCTTCTCTGTCCGGACAATTTCCAGCAACGGCATTATATGAGCAGGGCTGGAAACACATAGCATTAGCATGCTGTTGTCACAACAACAAAGTACAATACAGCTAACATTGGGCACAGAAAAAAAGGAGAGATAAAATTATTTTTCCAAGTCAGTATCCTACTTCTCTTTCCAAAAAAGAAAATCATACTTCTCCAATCATTTTATGAATCATAATTGCCTACAACAATGTACCGCTTGTCACATGAAACATTAAAAAGATCAATTGTTCATAAACTATCAAACAGAATTATTTTTTTATAGAATTAGAATAATGAATAATTGATTCATGATTTTTGTCAAACAGTTTGCAAAAAGGATTTCATTCATCATTTGCTCGGTTTTTTTGGGAACAAGATAGATGTATCATGAGCAACAATTAGAAAATTCAGTAGAAGCCACTGGAAGGCTCTAGGGAGCGCATCAAAGTAATAACTATATTTTACCATTTTGCCTACGAATTACAGCTTTATTCCAGCATTATGTACCAGCATACCATTTTTTAAAAACAAACTTTAGTTACACATTCCGGTAGTTTCAATGCATTTACATATAGCTGTACTATTAAAAATATGGTACAACCATTAATTGCAAAAAAAAAAATCCAAACCTGAAGAAATGTGCCCCTATAATTCTGTCTTGAGAATTTGTCTTCTGACCAACAGTATTCAAATCAATGGTAGATGTGTTTGTTGCAAGTATGCAATGTGGCGGACATATCTTTTCAATGTCAGCAAATATTGACTGCTTCAACGGGATCTTTTCTATGACAGCCTATATAGGAAAGAAAAACTGTGTCAGGCAAGCCTACAAAGTAAGTATGCTAAGAAAATATCCATGAATTATGTATCTAAACAGAGGTAATTTAAGAGTCATCAAACACGTGACACTTTCCTGAATTCAATTATCAATTAGTAATGTATATGTCGCTAAATATGCAAAAGAACCATCAAACATAGGAGGTTTACCTCAATAACCATATCGACGTCCTTGAAATCTGAATAATCCAGAGCACCTTTGAGAAGTGACATGGCTTTATTCATCTTGTCCTTTGTAAGTGATCCCCTTTGGACCAAGCCCTGAAGATTAGCTGGGGGAAGGATTGTGACATTTCTGTCAAATGTCATGAAAAATCTAACTAACCAGAAACACTAATCTAAACCTCTAACAAAAAAAAAAGAGAGAAAAATTCAAGTTCAATGCCGAAGCTCAAAAGAACTATTCTACATCGAAATAAGTTTGTGCTACTCAGTAGCAAATTAACAAAATTAACCTTCTATCATTTTTTGTCCTCTTTCAAGAAACTGAGGATTTACTTCCTTGAGCACAACAGATATGTTGCCAACAAGAAGTGCTGTTGCAATTCCAGAACCCATCAGGCCACCACCAATAACAGCAACTTTTCTAATTTGCCTCGGTTTCAGTTGAATATCAGTCACACCAGGCACCTGTAAACAATCAATTGTAAGTCAGATGGAACAATATTATCCAAATTTCATACAGCAAAAGGGAGGAAGAAAATAGTTGAAACTAAAAAAGTTGTTACGGCAGTAATGCTTATCTAGTTATCTGCTTTCACTTAACTAAGATTGTAGCAGATTCTGCAAGTTTGGACTGGTTGTATAGGAGAAGTTAATAATCAAGAAAAACTGCTTCGATCATCTCAACAACTTAAAACCCAAAATGAATGCTTCGGATTCTGACGCAAATCTGGATCATAGTAATGGTAGATAAAGCTTGCATAAGCAAGAAGTCTGAAGGTTCGCATGTTTATTCACTAGTAGTAACTTAAGATAAGCAGGGTTACAGCGATCCAAAAGAACATATGCCCTGATCTCCTAGATCCTCGTAAGTTTTTAACCATCTGGCCTTGTTGACTTATGTACTCGGCTTGTTATAGTTTAATATTCAGAAGGCTCCTCTTCTCCCCTACTGTTCACCTTTTTTTAAGGGAATAAAAAAAAGGAACAAGCGCAGCAGCTAGAAAATGGACCATACAAAAACATTACAACATAGAATAAAGGGTCATGCACCTAGGCTTTGGAAATATTCCTGAGTTTCCTTATGGCAAACAAAAGCAAACCAGAGAATTAACTCATGAAAGACATCCGAAGAATCAAGGATAACCTTTGTAGTGGAGCGTTGTGCAAAGAAGATGTGGACAAGTGCCCTAGATGTTGGTGACAGCACCAGATCATTGAAAACTCTCTCTTCCTGCATTCATTTAGGTGTGTTCAACGAATACATAACTCAGTATAAATTATAATAAACAAAAGAAGACAGGGAACTGCTGACAACTAATCTGTAAAAGCTGAAGAGTATTGAAACCACTAAGAGCACAGAGTGTCAAATTAGCAAATCACTCCAACTTAATTCAGTATTTTCGTATAATTTACTACATAGGAATGCGTGAAAATACAATATGTGGGTTCCTGAATAGCTCCCAGCAATATAATAGGAGTTAAATTCTTGAAATTTATGAGAAATCTGGTGCCCAGAAGAACAGCAAAGAGCGGGAATATTAAGATATTATTATTACAATCAGGCTTGGTTACAATACCCTACATAAATGACAAAAGGGTAGGACAGAAAGATATATACCTTCAAAACACCAGCATGGCCACCAAATAATACTCCTTCTTCAATAACATCAAGGCAGGCTTGTTGCTGTGGCAAATGTGGTGCAACCTTCTTCACTTGCTGTCTTGCCGCATTTAATACGGCACGAGCTTCAGACAGTGAGCCAAGCCGATCTGTTCTGGCAAGAGATCTTATCCAAGGCTTACGACAATTAGCAATCTCTAAGGCCCAAAGACGTGACATCTTTATCAATTCATCAGGTGAGCAAATGGCGTCAACGAGACCACATTCCTTTGCATCCTTTGCGGTAATGAACTTCGATTGCTGTAAAATCATACGGGGTTATTGAGAACACTATATGACAGTAGTAGTAATAAAAAAACATGGAAATTGCTTCATGGATGAGTTATTACACCCATATTTCAGTAAAATATAAGCTATCAGTTGCCTGACGATTGAACGTGAATGTCAGGGTAAGCACCCACAAGATATCTGTGATTATTCTTTTGTGCAAATCTAGAAGGATGAATTAACTCAGACAAGAAACAGGTCATTCTCACCAGCATCATTTCTATTGCTTTGGGCAGTCCTACAAGCCTTGGAAGACGCTGGGTTCCTACACCATAAGAAAATTCAATCAGATATACGATGGAACAAAACAAGAGAACAGGAGCACTATATCAAGTTGTCAGAGAAACATGCATCCATACCTCCAGATCCAGGAATTATGCCAAGAGTCAGCTCTGGTAGTCCAAGTTGAGATTCAGGGGTTGATAACCGAGCATGACAAGCCTGAATAAGTTTTTCATCTATAAGTTGACAGGTTTCAAACTGCATTATCTAAGAATCATATGTAACAACAATGTTCAAAACACACCATAGTCAATTCAAGTCCACCGCCAAGAGCAAGTCCTTGAATAGCAGCAACCGAAGGCTTTTTGCCCTCTGCACACAGACATGTCCACAACTTCATGTTGTGATATCAGCAGAAACAAGGGTGTATAGTGTATACAAAACGATTGTGACATAAGAGGAAGCAGGGCAAACTAAGAAAGGAGACAATCGTTACCTTCCATGATATTTGACACAAGATCAACAGAAACACTGGGCAGCAGAGATATGTTTCCTGCAGGCCGACGTTGCACGTGTAAGAAAAGAAAGAGTTCCTGCTACTGAGTAGCAAAGGGCAAAGGAAGCCATTTGAAAGCAGCACGAGTGAAGGCAGGGCAAATTACCGGTTTTATGAACCTGCGCAAACATATTGATGTCGAAACCTCCACAGAATTTGCCACCAGCACCTAGCCAATTTCATAAGCAACTCAGAACCCAGGGCGATGGACAAGTATCAGAAATGACAGGGTTTTTTTTTTCAGAATCCAGGACAATGACAGAAATTAAAAAAAAATCAGTTTTCATCAATCCAACGTAGCATATCCACCCCTTTCATAAATCAGCAATGTTTGTGGCAGATGCGTGCCCATGATATTATTATTTAAGCTGCGTAAGATCACTCCAGCACAAACCATCCACCAGTTGTACAGTACACAACAGAAAAGCGATCCAGTGATTTAAGTTTATGTTGGGCTGGTTAGAAATATGTCATTATAATTTTTCGAGTTTGATAATATGTCATCGATATGTCACTTACAGATGGGGTGAAATTTATAGGTTGATTTGACGAACACAGCAAACGACGCGTCGATCCCGCAAACCACACGTTCTAAACAGGGTAGAGAATCAGGGAGAAGAATCGAGACGAGATCTCACCGGTGAGCACGACGGCCTTGACGTCGTCGCGGGCCATGGCCTCGGTGTACTTCTCCTTGAGCCCCTGGAAGACTAAGGGAAAGGGGTTCGTTAGACTCCAGCGTGTGGGAGAGGGAGGCGAAGAGCGGCGGCCGTGCGTGCGTGCGTGCGAGAGAGAGAGAGAGAGAGAGGGAGAGAGAGAGGTCTTACTGCGCGGGTGGAGGGCGTTGACGGGCGGGTTGCAGATGGTGATGAGCGCGACGCCGTCGTCGCCCACGTCCATGGTCACACGGATCGCCGCCATGGCCGCCGCCGGGAGGGGAGAGGCTGGGGGGGAGTCGAGGAAGAGGAAGAGGAGGAGGCTTGCACGGCGCGGCCACCCACTCTGTCCGTTACCGTGCGGATGCCGGACTGCGGACCATCCTCTCTCCCACACCCGCCGCGGTACTTGTACCCCAGTCTCCAGCACGTCGCGACGCGTGGAAAACTCGAAACCGGTTTTTATTTTATTTTTTTGAGAATAAAACTCGAAACCGGTTGGATGCCAGGCTGAGATTAGAACGTCTCGTCATCTCGTGGAAAACGGGGGACGAAAGGCACTCGTGGATGAACAGACGGAGCAGAGCGGAGCAGGTCGCGGTTCACGTTGAGGTCTGTGTGCCATCTGAATTGCAGGAGGAATCTCCCATCTGAAAATGCAGCGGCCAAGTCAGGAAGACCAAGACGAAATGACCTCCGATCCGATCCGGTCAGGTTCAGGTCAACCGAATTCATATACCCCTAGGAGTATGCGAGCAACGAAGTGTCGTGAAACTACCTTACTGCAGACCGTCGAGACCGACTCCGGTCGCCGGCGGTGAGGTCAAGCGTTCGCCAGACGGCCACACACACACGCTCCACACGCGGTGGCCTTTTCAGACTTCGGTGGTTGAATGAATGAATCGTCAGATAATTTCCCTGCACAAGACCAAGACCTATCACTTTCCCTGAACCTGCTTTTCTGGTTTCGGCATTCGTCGTCAGAGTAGTATACTTATGTTGCTGGCAACGAAGAGTCACCATCTCACCGAGGAAAATGATGTAACGATGGAAGTCAGAATTGGTAGCAGTACTTCCTCCGTTTCAAGTATTTTTAGGATTAATCAAAATCAAACTCTTATCACTTAAATCATTAATAATATATAATCAATAATATTTTATCATATAAAAAATATATTTTTTGAATTCATCATTAAATAAACTTTTATACAAATTATATTTATGTAATTGGTAAATGTTAAAAGATTTTACTGCATTTTTTAATTTGAATAAGGTCAAAACTTTTTAACTTCTATCAATAATATTTAGCAAATTATATAATTTTTAATATAAAAATATAATTTTTATGAAAGCTTATTTAATGATGAATCAAAAAATAACTTTTATATGATAAAATATTGTTAAATATATATTATTAGTGATCAAAGTGATAAAAATTTGATTTTAATTAAATTTATAAATATTTATATTTTGAAACAAAATGAGTATTTTGGAAATGAGATAGGAGTTGACATATGGTCCAGAAAGGTAGGCGTAGGCACGACGAAGATGCCTTCACTCACGCCTGTAGAAGCCCGTCGCTGCCGGCATCGGCTCCAACGCGGTGCTTCCGAGCGAGCAGGCACTTCTCCAACTCCTTCATTCAACACTCAACACTCTTGTGGAACCCCTCCAATGAAGTTGCTGCCGCCCTTGCCGAAGCGGAACGGAGGGAACCCGCTACCCTGGATGATCCAAATTAAACAGAATGCGTCTGACTGTACGTACATTCTGCAGCTCATAATACTTGAAAAACTCACCCTTTTTCTTGTGAACGAATTAGCTGAAAACAAAATAGTTATAGTAAAAGGAACACTGAGACTTGTAGTACTATTGTGCTAGTAAAAATTAGCAATGCACGACTCAGCTAGTTCGACAATATTATGTGGTATCCGATAAGTCGTGAAATTAAATTAAAACTGGCAATTGCTCTGTGCTTGCTCCATCATTAATATAGAATCGGATAGAATACAACAGTTGTTAGGACAGATGACGGATACAATAGTTGATAGGATCACACCATGCCTTCGACCAATAAGTTAAGGCTATAGATAATGGCGCCTTTTGTGGCTCTCATGCGCCAAGGGCTGGTAGAAAAGGGCCTAGAAGCTTCATGAGGACCAGAACAAGGGTAATAAACTCCCCGAGCTGTACTTAGATGTTCATAGTGGAAAGAACTCCCACAACTAGGCGCGGCATAGTAAAGCATCTCCAACCAGACCTCAACGATGAGGCTCCAGCGCTCAGCTGCATCTTCGATGCCAATGAGCTCCCGGGCCACCTCCCTTGCACGGGGCAACACTGGAGAACTAAGAGCTTCAAGGTTGGCCGGCAAAAGTTTCTTCTTATTGTCGTTGGTCTGTTCTGTAGACTTCTGGATTTCAGTCACCTTTATGTTTGGTTCTGTAGGCTCCAGGATTTAAATCACCGTTGACTTTTGTTGTTCCCCTGATTCTTCTGGCTTTAGGATTTTAACCGCCGTGGAGTCTTGTGCATCACCCTGATCTTCTGGCTTCTGGACTTTATCCACTTTTATTGAGTCTTGTTGTTCGTTGCTATGTTCTTCAGGCTTCTGGAGCTCATCTGTTGATGAGTGTTGTTGTTCCTTTTCTTGTTGTTCCAATAGCACTTTGACAGCATTCTTCTCACCTAGAGTAACCTGTTGGGGCCTTTTTCGGAAGATTTCACTAATTTCATAACGAGCTTTAGCATGCACAAGCTGGGAGTTGGAAGTACGCTTCACGCCTCACTTGAATACAAGATACATGACATAGTTGGATAGTTCCCTGCTCACCTGCTTATTATCCTTGTTCATACGATCAACAGTTCCATTAGTTGAGTTGTCTTCATGATGGTAGCACATGTCTGTTGCAATGTGAAAGATGAGCACACTTATCGGGATTTTCTAGTGCTTCTTTTTTGATCTTTCTAGAAGCTTGATCTTGCTGGTTGTCCATCCACATCTGGAGAGATAGCTTGCCACGAGAGCTAGTAATGTTCCATTTCCTTCTTATTCCAAAGCCTAACAAATGGTCGAGGAGGACCTCTTTGATTGGTGTGTGATATTTAGTTATGGATGTGTATGTTACTGTACCAATGTCAAAGAATAAGGCAGCCAACCTCTTCCCAAGCTGCCATATGGATGGCTTGCCTGATAGCAGGGCGGCCGTCCGGATAATGTTGTATTGTGCTAGCTTTTGGGACCAATGTTTTCTTCTCCATGCAGGCTGAATGCATCTGGCTACTTGCAAAACTGCTCTTTTAATCCAGCCCTTCCGAAGGTACCTCAGGGAAGAAAGGAAGGAGCACGTGTCGAGTATTATTGCTCCAACAAGCAATATGTAGGACACGGTGATATCAGCCGTGCTGGTACGGCGTTGGTCTCCCTTTTCAGCAGCCATAAAAAGAACCAAAGCTATTGGGGCTGAAACAAGCTGGAACACGCTGTACAACAGCATCAGAGTAACTATTAGCAAACTTATGAAATCATCAAAATCATCAATATCTGGTACAGAAAACAAGAAGATGATCGCTTTCATAATTAATCCTCGAATTGGAGCTTGGTGTGGAGCCTTTGGTAACACTTTTCCAGACATGATGCCACACATTCATAGGCTCCGCAACGGCCTGCACGAGACTTGAACTTCTCAAGCATGCCTGGTATATCATTCGCAATTGAGATGATGCGTGCTCCACTGCAGGGAGCATCCTCGAACATGATGTCGATGACATCCGCTTCTTCAAAGCTCCTACTACCTTTTGACATCATATCTAGTGTTTCAGACATATATGCTCTGTTAGATTTTCTTTTATCCACATCTTCTTGGCATTGGATATCTTTCAACCTCCGTATTCTCTCACGCAAACTGATCGCTAAGAAATCACTTAGTATTTGAGGGCTGGAGTAGTAAAGGCAAAGTGTACGCTCAGCGTACTTGAAGAACCCAGAGAGGAACATGATGATCATGGCAGCAATGAGTCGGCGGTCCGGCCAGTGGAGAAAACCCTGGTGCACACCTTCATATTTATATGGTTTTTAAGCAATTCTAACTTCTCTAAACACTGTTAACAAAGAGAAAATCACTTTGCACCTTTGTGCACGTGCACCAGAGAGCTTGTATCTGGCTTCGCCAGTGGGCCTGGCCAAGAGACCTTGGCCACCACGTATCCGGCCACCGCAACCTGCGTGACCAGTTTGAGCAGGTGGCGCCTCCAGAGCTCGTTGTCCTGCTTAGCGAAGGCGGTGATGGAGTCTTGCCCGCCCAGGTGGACGAGCACGAATGGTACCCAGAAATACATGAGGTGGTGGCGCGAACCCTGGGCATGGACCATGAGGTGGCCGAGAACAAAGATGGCCACGGAGTCAGCTGAAAGATAGGCCAGCCACAGGAGACCGCGCAGGATGCTCGATGAGCTACGCGTCCGCATGCCAGAAAAGAGAAAGAGAGCCACTTGCAGGAAGAGGCTCACGAGGATCAGAAAGTGGATTTCCCATGTGTCCCAGAGCCCTTTGACATCTGCCAAGCTGATGAGTTCACCATACACAAATTTGTAAGAGCTCCGAGCTAAACATGTTAAAATTATCAAGATTTTTCTACCGCTAAGCTATAGATACGACGTAATTTCATTTATGCACCACCATATAACAGGGTTTTGCTTGTGTCGAGATGGCTAGAGGCAACAAATATTCACTCATGTTTTGGACTTTGTGTTTGTATGTAGTTTTAGGAATACGTCCACGGTGCACGATGACTTTGTCCATTAAGTTAAGAGAAAATCAAGCCTCAGTCTGGCCTCGTTATGTAGTCATTAGAAAAACCGTAACGTTGTAACAAATAGCAAATAGCTACTCTACTATACCATTTCCATGTTGCGGGTGCTATGAGGACATAGAGTGCTATAGTATTCTTACAAGTGCAATAGCAGTTGCTATGTTCAAAAAATTCGCTCCTTGCTGGGTGCTGCCCAAGAGCTGCTAGAAGATATGGCGGTCGTAATTACAATAGACAGATACTACGTATGCTATTTAGTATACCATCTAAATCAGCAGCTAAAAGTGACTGAGATCGTCAAAACTCATGCACAAAGATAAGCAGACGACAAATCCTAATTAATTTAGTATACATTGCTCTCTGGTCCGATTTAATTGTCACTTTAGGTGTGAGCATGAGAATTAAAGAAAGTAAAAAATATGAGATGTATAGAAAATAAGATGGAGAGAGATAGAGATGTGTTATAAGAAGAGAAAAATGTGCATTGGAACACGAGAATAATAGTTAATTTGGGAAAACTGGAGTAAGCTAAAATAATAGATAAAATACTACAAAGCCAGTACATTAGTATTAAAAAAAAAGTGATATTCGAAGGGTAAATGTGATACTCAAAGTGTCACAGGATCAAAAGGAGCTTGTAGAAATAAAAAATATAACTTCCACAATAAAGGATTCATACCACGAGTGCGTGTGTTATTATCAGATTTGAAAATGCCTTGGTGTAACAAGTTGCCTTCAACCCACGACC
>BCLH01000277.1:172566-197000 GCA_001602315.1 Zoysia pacifica
CCTCTCTTACACCTTGAGGTTCTCTCTCTCTATATATATATGCTTGGAGACCTACGATTTATATAATTATTGGAACCTATGTAAAGAACTAACGTGCCACCAAATAGGAAAATCAATTTATATATTATACCACCTAAGTGTTTTTCATAGTTAGTAATAATGTTTACAAGGAAAAGTATTAGTAAGAAGCATATAATAAATATGAAGCAAATCTGTATATGTCATACTGTAAAAACATTGCTTCGTCTCCAACACACTATAATCAATGAGTTTTTTTTTATAAAAAATAATGGACAATAATCAATGACTTGTGTTGTAAAATATTCAAAATTTTTACTCTTGTCAATACTTAACACAGTATAACAGATCAAATAATTTATTTTAACTTTTTTTTATCTCAACATTTTTGTACAAAGAGACACTGTTGCATTCTCTATCAGTATGCTTTTTAATAGATTTTTCTTGACTATTTACGTAGTATGCTCGGTAAATTAACTATTAAAACATTTTTGTTGTGTCTGGGAGACGAAGTCACGTTTTTATAGCTACTGTTGAGCAAATAAATCTTCTTAAATATAGAATAGAAAGTGCTCTGAACTTAATATATAATGATATAGGGTATCTGCATAAACAAATTAATGAAAAGCAAGGGGTCATATTGTTACCTCGCTTTCTCCACTAGAGTGCCGCCACCGCCTTGCACTCCGTTCATGATGGCCTAATCTCAGTCAAGAGCCAAGGGGATACGCAAGAACAAGACGCATGTGTTTGCCTCCCTGGGCTCGTATTTAAATAAACTTGCATGGATGGAGTGACTGTCAACCTTTGCACTTTTGGGAGTGGATAGGATACTTGCTTGGATCGATAAAAAGCGCACGTTTGTGAGTAAAAGGAAGTAATATGCTTGCTTCGATGTAGAGGAAGTGTGTAACTTTGCAACGCGTGTAAAATATAAGTAAATGACATGCATATATGACAAATCAAGTTACCAAGTAAAACAAAGGTCAATCGATTAATTACAAGCAAACAATGAGCCCTGGAGGAGGCAGACGAGCAGAGACATCTTTAGAGGATGAATTAGAAAATATGGCAATAAGGAGAGTTATAGGAAATTACTGTAGATGTCCAGAATACATTTATTTGCATCAACTTGTTAAGTAAATTGAAAGTTATGAAATTGAACAGAAATAAGATCATGTTTGGTTGAATTTTGGAATATTAAAAACAATTTGATTTGGTGTAGTGCAAGTGGTGGCTGGTTAGGAGACAGAAAATCTGTGCTAGTCTTCATCTATACTTTGCCGCCGTGGTCCTCAATCTGCTGTACCAACTATTCTTTGTCTTTGCTGTCACCGCGTACCTAAGAATATACTCCCTTTGTTTCAAAAAATAAACATTTTTAGATTTAGTCAAAGTCAATTTAACCATTAATAAAGTAAAATTAATAATATTTTATGGGATAATACTCATTGTAGTCCTTAAACTTTTGAGAGCTCAATTTCATCCATCAATTTTCAAAAAGTACAATTTAGTCTCTAAACTTTAATTACCGACTCAATTTCATCCCTAGTCAGACGAGGGCTGCACATGTTGCACGCCACATCAGCATGTAACATGTCACATCAACTTTAATTTTAGATTCTAAATTTTAAATTGATTTTTCTTTCAAACTACAACTCTGTTTTTGGATCTGTTTGTACCAACATGTTTTTTATAATTAATGCAACAAATTCATATATGAATATATTTTTAAATTATATTTTAAATTTTAATACTTATACATATGATATATATGTTCAGATTTAATATTTTAAGTATATTCTATATTTCAACATTTTTATATCCTGCTTCATATTCTAGCAATTTTGACTCCTAATACCAAATATTGAAAATGCCATTTTGTTAATGCAATAAAAATAAAATACAACTTTTAAGACATATCGTTTCAAAATAATTTGAATATATTTATATTTTTTACTTTATACATTGCTTTATATTTTAATAATTTGAGTCTTAACACAATCCAAGTGTAGGAAATGTCATTTTGTTAATGAAAAAAAATTGAAAAATTCATATCTTATAGGTTTTTTAGGTTTAAATTGAAAAATGTCGTGTATCTTGTTTTATTAAGAAAATCCAAAAACAGAGTTATGGTGTAAGAGAAAATCAATTTTATATTCAAAATCTAAAAATGATGATGATGTGGTATCCCACCTGCTGACATAGCATGCCATGTAGGTAGCCAAATCGAATCAGAGATGAAGATGAGTCACTAACCGAAGTTAAAGGACTAAACTGAATCTTTTGAAAGATTAGGGATGAAATTGAGATTTGGGCTATAGTTGAGGTACTGCATTGACTATTCTCTCATATTTTATTATATAAAAATTATATTTTTTTATTCATTATGAAATAAGTTTTTATAAAAATTATATTTTTATATTAAAAATTTTATAATTTTCAAAATATTATTAATCAAATTAAAAGAGTTTGACTTTATCAAAACTTAAAAATACTTATATTTTAAAACGAAGATAGTAATCAATTCAAAGCCTCTAGATCTCTGGGTTTTTCTGTGTGGGTTTCTGTAAATTAAAATTCGTTGCTCTATTATTCTTTGCCTTTGCTGCCATTGCTCACCTACGAATCGATTCTGATAATCAGTGTGTGTGTGTGTGTGTGTGTGTGTGTGTGTGTTTTTCCTACACCCATGCGTCGCAATCTAACTCCCAATGCCTTGTGTGAGCTAACTACTTTGCGGGCAATGGGACGGGGCGTTCCTCGGAGGGGCAGTAGCGAGCACACAGATCACCAATCGAACTCCATCGTCTCCAAACTTCGCGGGGGCAGAAGCTGAGACAAGGGGCGTCTGCTGGTGGGTTGTTGGAGCCACTCAACCACAAGGAAGCCGCAGCTTACTGCATGTTCGTGGAATGGCTCACGGTGGTCTACGGGGAGCTAGTTTAAGACCTTGAATGGTCCGGGTTGGGGGTTGTTGCTCATCTGGTACTCTTATTTTTTAATGTTACGTAAATCTGATCTGAAAATAAAACGAATGGTGAAATATTGATTTCAAAGAATAAAAAATGTTATTTATAAATAAGACGGATGAAGTATTTTATATATACTGAAACATAATTGTTTAATTATAAATTTGAATATCAAGTTTAAATATAAATCCGAATATAAATTCTGTGCTCAGTTTAACGAACACACACTTCATTTTGCGAAACCTTATCCCCCGGCTCCAACCTGACCGCTCATTTAAACGTCGGTTGCTCCGCTGGCTTCCCTCCCGCGTTCATGGCACCGCCTCTGCCCCCGCCATGCCCTGCCTCCCCGCCTCCGTCCCTCTCCCCGCCCACCGCCACCACATCCTCTTCCGGACTCGCTCCTCATTTCCCGGCGGTTCCGTCAGGCGACTTGTTCGTCCCTTGTCATGCCGCTCCCGCGAGCTGCTCGATGTAATGCCCCTAGGGACCGAGGAAGGCGGAGCAGGTCTGGCCCGTTTGCCTCGTGGAGCAAATGAAGGCGGAGAAGAGGCAGGGCAGGATGGCGTGCCCGTTCGACAGGGAGGGAGTCGTGGTGCGGCCCGGCAGTGGAGGAGAGGGGACAGGGTCGTGCTCCAGGAGCGTGAAGACGCGGCTTCTGAAGAGAAGCGCTGGAGGGAACGTCTGGCAGGGACCTGGGAACAGAAAGGGCGAAGGGAGAAGAAGCATTGGACCAGAGGCGGAAATGGAGCGCGGGCGCAGAACTCACTAAAGTCTAGAAATTTTGCAGGGCCTGAGGACAAAGGAAGAGAAAGTGTGAGAAATAAGAATAAAGCAAAGAATAGCGAGCGTGGAAACAAGCTGAGAGTTGAGCTGGACATGTGATCGAAGAGAGGCGATGTGATGGGGGCGATCTCGTTGTACGACTCCGCAGTCAAGGAGGGGATCAGGTTGGGGCAGCACCACTACAATGTGCTACTTTACCTTTGTTCTTCTGCTGCTCTTGGTTTTGTGCAGCCGGCAAAAAGTGGCACTACTGGTAGCGGTGTTGCTAGTATTGGTCTTGCGCACAGATATGATCCGTCACTGAATTTAAGCTTGAGAGAATTGGAGGACACTCATGTATCTGAAGACCATGTTCAAGATCAGGTGGAAGATAAATCTGCGTACCTGCCTTCCGATGACCACAAGGTGCAAACAGATAGCATACTAATAGGAGATGAGCTGAGGGAGTACGCGCGTACACGGGGGTTTGAGATATTTGAGAAGATGTGCTCAGAAAAAGACAGAGTTCAAATGAGTGAGGCTGCTCTGACTGCAAAGGCACGAATGGCAATGTCCATGGGTAACGGTGATATGGCATTTGAAGTTGTCAAACAAATGAAAGAAGATCTAGGTATAACACCAAGGTTGCGCTCATATGGTCCTGCTTTGACATCATTTTGCAACAGCGGTGATGTCGAGAAGGCATTTGAGGTGGAAGCGCATATGATGGCATCAGGGGTTAAACCGCAAGAACCAGAGTTGGAGACACTTCTCAGTGCTAGTATGGTTGCCCAACGAGGAGACAAGGTGTACTATTTACTGCATAAGTTCAGGACAACCGTCAGACAGGTATCTCCATCCGCGGTGGAATTATTTGAGGCTTGGTTTAGATGCCCAACTGCTGCCAAAGTTGGGAAGAGAAAGTGGGATGAAGGTTCTGTGGCAAAGGTTATTGAAGATAATGGAGGGGGTTGGCATGGGTTGGGTTGGTTAGGGAGGGGGAAATGGGCCACAGCGCGCTCAAACATTGATAAGAATGGTGGTTGCCTTGCTTGTGGCGAGAAGCTAGCTATAATAGATCTTGATCCAGAAGAAACAGAACATTTTGCGGTACGGGTAGCAAAAATAGCGACCAAGAGAGAGAGGAACATGAACTTTCAGAACTTTCAGGTGATCTACCTTGGATTGTCAATGTCACTTTTGTGCCAGCATCGTGATATAGGATTCAGGATTGATAAGGTTAAAACAAATGTTTCCAAAATTACATACTGAGATAACAGATACACATTTAAATGGATGAAATAAGATTATTTTAGGCTGAGTAAACTGTGCATTCTCAAGACATTGTTCAATTGTAAAGTGAAATAAAGGCAGGCAGCAATATCTTTGCAACTTCTAAAAAAGTTTCCCATATGATGGTTTGCATGGTCATGCATTCATGTATGAACTGAGCCATGTCGAAGGCTTTTTTCATAGGGTCCATGTTATTCTGAACTCCTTTTGAACATATTTTAACTTTTAATCTTATTGTCCACTTTTCAGAAGTGGCTAGAAAAGCATGTGCCTTTTGAAGCGGTCATTGATGCTGCTAATGTTGGGCTTTTTAGCCACAGGCATATTTCTTTGAGTAAGGCATGTATTATTGAGATAATTATTTCTTTTATTTGTATTTCAAATATCTCTGTTTTCATTATTATATAAAAACACAGGTTAATGCTGTTGCTGATGCAATGCGCCAAATGTCTCCATCAAGAAAGTGGCCTTTGATAGTCCTGCATAACAAGCATCTCGCTGGAGAGCGCATGAAGAAATCTGGAAATCAAAAGTTGGTCGAAAAATGGAAGAAATCAAATTGTATTTATGCAACACCTACTGGCTCAAATGATGACTGGTAAGCTGTTTAGACTCTACAAAATTCTGTGCTTTCTGAATATTGTATAGGTTTGAGTACATACATCATGGACCATGTAACTTGTCACGATAGTTCAAGTAGACTGTCAGACACTGAAACTGCACATTCGAGTCACTTAACATGTTCAAATGGTCATCTCATGTCACCACCCTAGTCAACCTGTAACATGACACATTTGCGTGCAACTATGATGATATGTACTATGTAGTGAACGCCACAGTTACTATGCCCATTCGTATCTGCCTCCACATTTCTTGCACCCTGCCCTTTGCTACTTGTTCCCTCTTTAACTATCTCTCCTCTTGGAAAGATGATGTACTGTAATTTACAATGAATGAATTTGTTGATAAGAAATAAGGGGATGGGGCAAAAGGTGTTTTTTGTCTACCCTCCTCCGCATTGCATCAGAAGAGCTTGAAGCCCTTCTGTTGCTGTCTGTTCTGACAGGAGTAAAACAGAGGTTGCAAGGAGCCAGATTGGGGATGGTGATGAATAGCTAGAGTCGGGAAAAAATAAGACCACGGATCAATATAGATGAGCGAAAGGACTTTGCTGAGATATTTCCTTCCTCCATGGCAGATAATGCTCTGTGAAAACAGGCCAGCTGCCATAGTGGAAATCATAAACTTGCCACATGCCAGTTCTCATCTAGCCAGCAAAATAGTGACCGTCTTAGGCTCTTTAAACAAATATTTAGTTTGGAAATTACTCTACCTAATCAAAGCCTCAAAACATTTCAATACTTTTGTACTCCAGTGTGTAGTTACTAAAAATTACTCTGTTATAATTTTCTTATTCACTATCAATATGCATGTTAAAGTTTCTAATCTACTTGATGGCTAACATATTTAATATTTGTGCTCATACTAGTTTTATTTGCCTGATATGACCAAATGTTTTTAAATTAAACTATTTTTAGCCATAACATTGTTATATATGAATAGTTTCTGATTGTATATGCTGGTCTGGTGCAGTAAGTAACACCTCGAGAATGTACTTCAGGTACTGGCTATTTGCTGCTATCAAATGCAGATGCTTGATCATCACCAATGATGAAATGAGGGATCACACTTTCCAGATCTTGGAAGAAGATTTCTTCCCCAAGTGGAAAGAAAGGCATCAGGTGTGATCAGATATCTGACAAGAGAAAAGTAGTTCATTTGAAAATACTTGAAGCTTGTTCTACTTTTTCTATATTAATCAGTGATGTTATATTCCACTGTTGATGTGGATTTTTATGCATATACCAAATCTAATTCCTGAATATTGTGCAAACTAAGTGTAATTTGCAATACTTCTGATATTTGAGCTATAAAAACAGTATCACTATATATTACTCGCTCTGTTTTTTAATTGATGATGTTATGAAAACTTTTGGAGCTCAAAAATGAACTTAGAATAGTGTCCTTCAGTCGTCAATAAAAAACCAAAGACAGTTTTTAAATCATTGCTGAACTATTATTTATGTTACCACAAAACGAAAAACTTTTTTCTTACTACAATTTATAGATCATTGTACATGTACAGCAGAAATTATTCACTGCCATCCTCACTAACAGGTACACTTTACTTTTGAGAACAATAGCGTTGCATTTCAAATGCCTCCTCGCTACTCAGTTGTAATTCAGGTATGAGTTTGGCTACTCAACATGATATAGGTTTCGTGCTATATATCCATGCCAATAGTCTTTAATTCACCTCGTAAAAAAAAATTGGACCAACTTCTCTACAAAAGTCCTTGTTCCTGAAGCTCGAAGTTTCAGTTGATGAATCCATTATTTAAGTTTCTGCTAGTGATTAGGAGATTACTCTAGAATGATTTTCACTGGCGTATGAACTTAGATGTTGTGATATAAATGAAACATAACAAAAGATACAAAATCTCACTTTAAATTTGTCTTTCAGGGCAAAAACCTCAGAATATCTGACTTTCACATTCAATCTTCAAGAACCAATAGTGCATACACATTTGCTGTTTTATGAACAGTCAGGGTTTTCTTGTGGTTTTAAGCTTTCAATCTTGTCTATCCAGTCTCTTATTTTTTATATCGATTAATTTTATGATTTTCATCTAATGTATCCAAAATTCAGGAATCTGAGAAAGGCCACTGGCATATCCCTGTCTATGAGGAAGGTTTGCTAGAGAGGCAACGAACCTGGTTATGTGCGACACGACGCAGTTCACAGGCACAACAGTATAGTGAAGCACATGCTGATTCAGAACATGGATGCGGATAAAACACAACTCAGCCTGAGAACCCTGGAAAGCCAAAGCCTGACCATTAACCTCTGCAGTTTCAGGTAAATATCTTGTTTTCCATCTTGATCACTCTACAGAACTCTAGTTTGAAATTAAATGGCTTAACTTGTCAGTTTTAAAGTCCTAATCATGCTTTTCTAGATGCTCTCAAATAACTAAATTTCAGATGTTACCAGCCTACCATGTTTTATGGCTCGTGTTGGTCCTATATTTTTCAGAAAAGATAGAAAAGAAAGGGAGAAAAGGAAAAAAAAGTATTAGCTGACTCCCTGGTATTTGAAATAGGATCTCTGTGAACATATTGACACTGCTTCCAGTTGTGAAGTTTGCACTTCTGGAGGAAGAGGGGGCCTTGTTTGTCAACATTCAGTTACTACCGATCCGTATCGTTTGGAGTAAAGGGGAACAAAAAGACCAGTATCGTTTTTGAATTCCTCTAAGTTCTCACAAATGGAATACATATATATGTTTGCATTCTCATCCACCAAGGAACTCCCACTATGGACGTTTTCTGTGAGCAATACAATAAGATAAAATAGAGATGAAGGGTGCATTTTGAAATGATATGACGATGACTCACATAACATTTGAGGGACTTGATGATACACCATTTGTGATTAATTTAAAATATAATAAAATGAACAACAATCATCTAAATCACAAAACAGCAACTATGCATATTGCTCCATCTGCTAGCAATGCTCTGAAAAAACTAATAAATGTGAAGATAAAAGGAAAAGGGGAACAAAAACAGTACATATGGAGAAGGATGCTGGAAATCCTTTCTGTCTAATATTTTCACGGGCAACTTATGGTAATATAGCTACAACTGAATCTAGAAATTTCACTATCTATAAGACAGCACGATGAACATCTCAAATCACAATCGCTACTTTTCAATTTATTTACCTCTTACATTGATAAGCCAAAAGATGACAAAAGAATATGTACTACCAGGAAAAGCTTCTGCCATTGGCAAATAAGGCAATATTATGGATATGCTCGCTCACCCTTATCAGCTACCAACCTTACTAGCTGCAGGTTTATTCTGCTTCATTTTGGCAATGCTCAAAAGGTCACCGAAGAGTGAATCCTCAGGTCTGCTTTGTTTATTTGCCATTGTCCCATTTGAACTACCATTTTGAAGTGAAAGCTCGTTCATTCTCTGAGAAAGCTCATTTGCACTAGCATATGCATATGCAGCGTTTGGAATATAGTAGCCCCCAGACGGCTGGCCATATCCGTTACTGGACATCTGAACAC
Source organism: Zoysia pacifica (assembly GCA_001602315.1). Lineage (NCBI taxonomy): Eukaryota > Viridiplantae > Streptophyta > Magnoliopsida > Poales > Poaceae > Zoysia > Zoysia pacifica. Next base: position 181,757 of record BCLH01000277.1, read on the forward strand.
CATACAACTGTGGCTGATTCATTCCGTAAAATCCTCCACCAACCATTGGTTGAGAATACAAACCTATTCCTTGGTTCAATTGCATCACAGGATATGCTCCCCCGTACTGCATACTGAACGCTGGTTGTGGCTGTAGAGGCCCTTGCACTGGTTGCAATTGCATTCCTCCTAGTTGTCCCCTTGGCATGGGTGGCGCTGGAATGAATCTGTTCCCATGCTCACTCCCTTGCACTGATTGGGATTGCACCCCTACCGGTTGTCTTGGTTGCAACACTGTCCCGTCAAAGTTGCTGTCATCAAATGGATTTGATGATGGTTTGATTTCCTGCTGTGCTGATGAGCGGCCTCCATTCTGATAATTACCAGTTGTACCTATTAACAAATGGTTGTCAGATGCTGAAGTGACCTGAACATGGACCTGACATGCAGACTTTCTAACTATTTGCTGGGAAGGGTATTCCATAGCAACCACCAGACCAGATTCATAAGTAACATGGGTATAGCCAGAGATCATGAAACTAACGGTGAAGGAAGTCGTGTTCCTGATTATTACTAAATGTTTTTTCACTAGTTTGGACTTTATTGAAACACAGAAGACGAGAGCTGGCACAGTGGTAAAGCTGTTTCCTTGTGACCATAGGAAACATGAGGCCATGGGTTCGAGTCATGGAAACAACTTGTTGCATAAATGTAGGAAAAGGTTGCGTACAAAAAACCCAAAGTGGTTGAACCCTTACTTAGACCCTACGCAAGCGGGAGCTACATGCACCGGGCTGCCCTTTTTTGGGGGCTTTATTGAAAAACACTGTTTGTACAAATAGAGCAAGTATACAAGAAATTCTGATAAATATAACTGAGATACTACTATAGACTTAGCAAGCACAGGGAAAGAAGCATGATACCGTGATATACTGCCTGCTTTTGGGGATTCATTCCATAAGCTGGCTGCACATTCCATGAACCAGTTGAACTCAGTTGGGATTGTTGACCAGAAGGTACGGTGGCATTGAATGTGGCCCCATTTGAATAAGCAGAAGGATGCTGAGCCATAACGGGCTGCATGAGAGGGGAATATGTCTGTGATGCAGGTCTAGAAGGATTTGCAGTTGACGAATTGAATGAGTTTCTAAGATGTGTATGATTATGGTTGCTATTGCTGGCAGTATTGTGTTCAAACATATCAGCAAAGGCTAAAACATTCTGATCTTCAGCTGAATATTCAGTGACAGGAACAAGCGCTAGGGAATTAGCTGATTCTGGTTTCATATAATCATCTCCACTGAGGAGGTCAATATTAGTAGTTTTTGCTGTAGGAGCTTTTGAACTATTGGATGACGGAGGCGCAGGAAGTGCTAAAATCTCAAAGGGAGACTGGTTGCTTGCACTTGTACTTGCTGATGACCTGAAATATAGAATGTGAAAGTACTAAGTAATGCTGATCCCAGATTATTTTCTGTTATAGGATTAGTGGAGCCAGAAACACCAAAATAACATTCAGTTTTAAGTAGAGTTTTGTTGTATGCATAATGTCATTTTGATTGGACTGTGTATATTGGTGTTTGTTAGATGCACTCAAGATGCCAGAATTCTAAAAATTCGAACGATTCACCAAATATTATCATGAAAATTCAGAAAGCACTAAAACTGCCCTGTTTCTGGTCATGTCTTCTTCCTAAGAGTTCCTGACAACCCTCAAACACATATCTTAATATGTATCATATGCCTAGTATAATTTTTAGAATGACTTGAGAAAAAGAAATGTGCATCACAATTTTCAACCTTTGAATTGGTTGTTTCACCGTCTCTGGTTTTCTCGTCACAGAATTCTCAATTCCAGTCTGGAGTGATTTTGGCTTTTCAACCCGAACTGCTACACCTGCAGCTATAGCATCATGTTTTGCTAGAACCTGCTGCATGTCATCATTCAAAGAAAGGCCCAGGCTGAGCAACTCTTCATTCCTGTTCGAACATGGCATCAATAAATAAGTCAATTATACAATTTGGATCCGCGCTGCACTGTTGGGATAAAGAATTTGGTTCATCACGGGGAAACAGAAATGTACATTATTTACTGCCTTTTGATTGGGGCGTTACAAGCTATATCAGCAACAAAGATGAACTAATATTATGTGATCAACCTGAGTTATTCAAAATCTCCTTAAATCTGGAGATTCATGAAAGGAGCTTACGAGGTACTGTTGACAAGCTGTACTGCTCTCTGCTTGTAAGAACGGCATTGATCCACAAGGTCAACAATAACTTCCTGCCTAAGTCCCTGCATATCCAGTAGAATTTAAGAATCACAAATTGTAAATGAGTTAATATGAAATGAAAACGTCACAAACTCAAAAAAAATCTTAAAATAACCAGACTCAACACAAACTTCATTTAAACTATAAAATTTCTGAGGATGAAATAGCTCCAGCATATTGAGAATGTACCTCTCGGTTACCAGGATCCAAAGCATTCAACATCTCTGAAAGAACATCCATGAGGCCACGTGCATTCTGAATTTCTGTAGGGCTGGAAAAAACAACAGTCATCAGTTTTTTACTTGTGTATGGAAGCATAGGTTCATGTGGCAGAAATGTTACTAAGTGTCAATGAACAGTACAAATATCCAAATTACGAAATAAAATGCACCACTAATGAATCACAAGAAATATCAATATAAGAATCACAAGATGGTAAAAACAGAACTGAAAATTGCACAAGAGGGCATAGAATTTCTAATCTTCTTAATAAGGTGTTGCATGCAAACCATGGAAGAGGAACAAAACAACATGCAGTGCAGAATTTAATAATAATAATCATTATGAACAGCTTGAAAAAGATGTGTTGTGAAAACCATAGTAGCAGAACGCCAAATTTGATAAAACACGAGGCATCATGTTCTAGTTTTGTGTTGCATGACTTCAAGCAGTTAAACACGTCAAATGCATAGTAAAAGTTTAGAATCTGTACCTTAATGCAGGAAATTCGGGCACTGACGATTCAGGTTCCTCCTGCTGAGTAACCCGTAAACTTTGGGGATAATTTTGCAAGGGCTGAGTCTGCGGTGGATTAAAGATTGGCACGGAACCATTTGATCTTTGGGGAAATATAGCTCCAGCACGCTAGCACATGCATGGAGATTAGAGAAAGTTAATGAATCAGTTGTAGAAAGGGTTGATAGCCAACAATATAATATTTCTTTGCAAACAACAGAACAATATTCTTGCATGCATTAACAATTGTGAATTTTTAGAAGGAATCCTGTGAAATTTCGCTTATTTCCCTCTCATTTCTGCTGCTGATCTCTAGGAAAAGTAGGAAGATGAGTTTCTAAAGACATAATATTTTCATATGTATAGAATAATACCAAGAGCTCCTGGTATGCTGCATAGTATTGTGGATATCTTGAACCTGCGCCACCAAAAACTTCTTGCCAAGTGTCAAGCAACATGAGAATCTTCTCTTTTACATGATAATCAGGCTAAAAAATCCAAAATAGAAGGCATTAAGACTTTCTGACTGACAAGTGACAACCAGTAAATTTCAGAATTTAATTGTATGTGCGTACCCTTTTCTTAGCTATCTTCACCATTTCATGAAGAATGTCTCTCTCAGCAATTTGCCTGTGGACAATGTCCCCACAATTTTTAACCATTGTCTCCAGCAACTGAAAAATTACAGAAATGTTAGCATGTCCTGGAGCAGACCAGTACGAACACAGAAAATTGAAAATAAAATATTTGCTTCCTCCCAATCACCACAAGGCTTTCTGAGATAACTGAGAAAGAGAAACAGTAAACCAAGAAAAAACACAAGCTATAGCACAATCCATCAAGTTTATCAAGTCTTAATAACCAGACGTCTATTGATACGAAATGTGCCAGATGATTTGCAGGGTATAAAGATACTGCATCATTCATAATATATCTATATGAACAAAAGAAAGGATAATTTAGAAACCATGAAGGGTGAAACCACACTTACCGTGAGAGCAAGAAGCTGGACCTTTGAGTTCTTGTGTGCAATGCGTTTCTTGAGTGACTTCAACACATCTTTGGTTTGCCTACGAACCCAAGAAAAATGAAAATGCTTACTACAAAATGATAATAGCATGAAGGGTGCACCACTTGCAGGAACGGTTACAGCTTGTATCAGTACGTGCATAACAGGAAACCGATCCTCAAAACAATTTTTATTGACCCGACCGCGACATTTTCTGACACCTGAAGCGTGCCTTGCACTTCAGACAGTCACGTATTACGAATTTATAACCGAATTGCAGAAAAAGTAATTTTAGACGAAGCCCATGAGCCATGAATCATATCGATGGAAGTGGAACCACATGTAACATGTTCATGAACCCAAAGGTTGACGGGCCCAATCCGAACCACATAATTCAGGAAACAGAGAATCATCCCCAACACACCAAAAATTTACAAGGAACAAATAAATAAAAAAAAGAGGTGACGCCAGCCAGTAATCGCTCCCAATACAACAGTAAAATCATCAGTGCAACCAGACCACCCACATGAAAACCCCGAGAAGGAAAACTGTGCGAGGGGCCTGACCCCGGGTCGCGGTTAAGGACGTCGCAGATCTCCAGGTTCATCGCCCAGTCGGGGCCGATGAGCATGCTGCTCGTCGCCCTCTCCACCATCGCCGCCATCTCCGCCCGCGACCACGTCACCGATGCCGGACGCCGGCCGACGCAGGCAGAACCGATGAACCGAGACCCTGAAACCGTGGCCTTCCCTTCTCCCCCACAAAAATCGCTCCTTTCCTGAGTAACTTGCTCCTCTCACGGCCTGAAGAACGGAGACCTCCGGTCGGATAGCGGGAGAGAGAAGAGAGAGCAAGGGAGAGACAGAGGAGAGAGAAAAGAAGGAATTTTGTTGTCTTTTTTCTGTGGTGGATGAATGGATGGATTCGGTGGTGGAGGAAGCGAGGGTCGTCGGACGAAGGATGGGTCGCTTTCGGCGAGGAGCACGATAAAGTTTGGCGACTCTGCTGCTTCTTTTTTCTGATCGTTGGTCTTTGAGTCGGTTTTCTGTCCCACTATTTTCATAAAACCTTTTTGTATTATACATACAATACAATACAGTTTCTTTGTAACTGCCACGGACCGGAAAGGCACTTCAGGTCTGCCCATATAATATTTGGATGTTAAATACAATAAGATTCCGTTTGAAATATAGAGATTCACAGGAATCAATTTAATTTTATATATAAAAAAACAAAATAAATTTGAATTATGTGTTTCAAACAAAGCTTTAAAAAATTATTAGCAGTACTTCCTTCATTCTAAAATAAATATTATTTATTTAAAAAATATATCACATTTGACCTTTTTACCTTATTAAAATATTTGTGTAAATATAAAAAACATGTTATACTTAAAATATTTTTAATAATAAAAAAGTAAAAACAATATTTTTATAGAATTTTGAATAAAATAAATAGTCAAATATGATTTTCGATAAAACATGAAGTCAACCCGTCTGGCCGGCGATTTCAAAGCATTGCGGACGAATAATTATCCGGGTGGCGGGCCCGCCCGGCCGGAGCATGGTGACGACGGCGGCGATAGCGCCAGGCCGGCCGGCCTAATCCACAGGTCGCCTCCTTTTGTCAAAGGGAAAGTCGCGGTGCCGCAAACCGGTGGGCCCGCGCCGAAGTCGGACAACGACGACGGCGACGACCATCCAGGATGATGACGTGGCGGGTGCGAGGGCCGTGAAGAATGTCGCTGCGTATCTGGGTCGGACTGGAGTAGTGGACCGTCGTCAGCAAAGGCGAGTTGGGCCCGAAAAACAAATCCAGCCCGCTCGGCATACTATACACGGTACTACTGCCTAGTAGAGCAGGGCAAGCTGATTACACCATACATTCCCTGCCACAAATGTACTCCATGTCTCTTTTTAAAATTGTTACATCACATTACAACAAGAATTCTGGTTTAAACTTTAAAATAAAACTAAAATTGCTACGGAGTATCCTAAAGGCAAGAATTTAGAAACAGAGATAATGACTTTAGACATATATCTATAAATATCACATGTTATCCGAAGTATTTACGTAGGTTGTGCATAACTGGATTCGCAGCTCTGGTAACGTATGAATCACTGTTCGTGCATAGCCATGTATCTATCGGTTAAGTACAAGCAGATTCAGTAAGGGACCGGGATTCGAACAGACGGCGGACCAGATTTCATGTCTTCAATAATAAGGCCATAAAGCGCTCGAGCTATTTGGCCTTCCTTTCCTGTAAAGGAGCAACAAAAGAAATTACTATCAATTGATACTAGGAAAATGGAGAACACATTTCAGTATGGACTTCTAGCCATTCTGTTGTTAAGTCTGACTTCTTTGCTGTTCCTCAAACACAAAATTGACACCAACCATGGCAGTTATTAATGGCCTTAATTTTCTATAACATGGTATTTATGGCAAGATTTTGCACCGTTTCAATCTAGAATAACATCACAAATACACATTGGGAATAGACAATGACCTATAATTATCTAATAATTAAATTTCAACGATTCAAGCACAGTCCTTACACACCAAGCTCCAAAGGCGCTTAAAGAACACTAAACCTTTTCTTCTAAAAAGCAGAAGTAAATTTCCTAGCGGTTCCTATTTATATCATCTACAGTAGTATATTCAAAAAAGTCCAGCAGCTAATTAGCATGCAGAGCTGTCCTTACCAGAGCCTATTATCTTATCATCCCACTGGACAACAGGTTTGACAAGAATGCCACTTCCAATGAGCATCATTTCTTCGGCGGCTTTCCCTTCCTGAACACTCACATTCCTTGATATTATCCCACTGAGCTTCCCATCCACCACAAGCTGCTGGGCAAGGGTTAGAACCCGTTTTGCTGTACAGCCACTTAGGATCTTATCGAAACGGGGCAAAAGAAGCTCCCTGCCCTTTGTTACGAAGCCAACATTCATGTTGGAGCCCTCTGCGATAAAACCCTCGTCATCCAACCAGATGCCAGTAAATGAACCATTTTCTTCGCCTTCTATCTTGGTGAGTACATTTGGAAGATAGTTCACGCTTTTCATGACTGCAAACTGTGGAGACTTTATCGGTATAGATGATGTGATCACTTTGCATCCTGTTGGCACTTGTAAGGATGGACTTTCAATAACAACTGCATAGAGTACAGGGTTTGCACAGCCAGATGAAGATAACTGGAAGTCTCCAGGTCCAGCAGACAACCAGTACCTGAGTGACCCTTGGGTACATTTTGATGCACTCACAGTTTGAATAAGTATGCTTCTAATTGTTGAGCGATCAAAAGGTAATGGAATTTTGGCCATCGATGCAGACCTTAGGAAGCGGTCAAGATGCTGTTCTAACTCATAGAGCTGACTGCCAGTAATATGCCAATAAAGATAATAAGATAACGCTTATGTCTATCAGAATTACAAAATGAATAGTAAAGAGAATGGCGCTTGTTTTCTTACCAATTTAATGCAAAAAAACTACTATGAATTTTAATTTTGCCGATGGTGATAGATTTGACTATCAAACTGTTGTTTATTTGACATGACTGTGGTCAGCTGGTCGTGCATTTCAGACATATGATATAAGAAAATCTCTTACCCATCCATAATAGCTGCAGTATCGAAAACTCCATGGCCTCTATGAACCATGTGATCGTCGATTGGTATCACCATTGCTGATGGATCTGTTGTAATTCCACCAAAAATACTAGAGTACATGGCCATGTAACTTTGATTCCTAGCACCAGATGCTTGGAATGCATTAAGCCTTTCGGCTGCCTTGAGGAGGAAAAGTTATGAATTTTTATATCAGGTGAGACAAATATTCAATGGAATAGGTAAGAACAATCATTAAAGAGAGCATAATCAAAACATATAGCTCTCAAAATAAAAGGAGTCCAAAACCAAATGATGCCGATGCTAACATAGTTATGCCACCAAACGATAAAACAGACAAGAAGGTGCACCTCAGAGAAAGACAAGATAGGGACATCATTTGGGTTCACGATAGCCTCGGCTTCTGCTGCATGTAAAAGATGATGTATCTGATTAATAAGCTGCCAAGTTACATGGAGTCAGCCTGACAATAGCAGGGCCAAAGAAGCAAAGCAGAAAAAGGCCCTTTCTCATGTCGTGAGGCTGACATGCGCAGTTATAGGTTTCTGACATAAGGCCACAGGCAGTTGTAGTTTTCTGAAATTTATTCTATACGAAATGGTGAATCAGATACATAACCATGGGAATATGATCTTTTATTTGCAGTTCACCAGTTTTTTTTACATTACTCAAAATTCATGCCGTCCAAGACAATAAGGAAAGGAATCACGAATGTGGCACCACGACAATGATCAAGACATACAAATTGCTGCACATCCGACAAACGGGCCACAAAACTATATAATAAGATCAACGTAAAATCATATCACTAACAAACAAAACAACATAAATAAAAACCAAAGGTAAGGAACACAACTAAAACAACTATTGAAGTTCAAACTAATCAAACTTGATAAGGGTTCCTTTAATTAGGAAATCCAACAAGGAAATCTTGCCATTGCAATTTTGTATTAAAAAAAGTACTCCTACATAATATAGGATAAAAATGTTTGGGACAGAAAAGCTCATTGCTTAGAGGATTTTCTCAATCATCAAGCATGTCACTGTAATGTCAGATAGACAACATGAACTTATGCATCACTAAGCAGTAGCACGGCTTCCAGAAATCATCGTGGCACCTAAGAAGCCACGCTGAATCCTAGAATCTAACTCCTGGAAAGCTCAGACAAATAAATGTACAAGTGGCCTATCCCTACAATTCAAAACCCACGCCGTGACACAAATTGGAAGCCACACTCTGGCCTCCTCAGGAACAGAACACAACGCGCACCCTCCCATGCATGATCGAACAGAAAAACCAAGATTACCCGGATTCGAGTTCGCGGCGACTCTGACTAACGGCGCCGGCGCCGCCCTCTGCGACCACGAGCGAAGCCCCACGGCTCCGATCAACGACAGCACGGTCTTCTTCCGGGCGATGAAGGGAAAAGAACGAGGCGAGGGCGAGAATCGGAGGCCGGCTGCGGCCGCCGGGGTCGGGGAGCCGTGGAGGTGAGCCATCGAAGGGAGGGGAGAGGTGGAACCGTTGCAAAGTGGAAGCTTTTCGCTGACCTTCTGGGGGGACAACTTGTTTTAAAAGTAGCTCACGCGGAGGTTAGCGGTTTCGTTGGACACGCGAAAACCGGTGGCTACTGGTTAGCATCTTCATCGAAAACTATAAATTCATATTCAAAAATCAAAATTTAACAAAATTTGATCAAATGCTACAGAATGGTCTTTCCAGATTACTAGAAAAAAATTAAAACCTACTGTAACAGTTTTTCTAGCTTAACACTCGGTTTCACCGGTTCTCAAATTTTCAAAAAATCAATTGTTCCCCAAAAAATCAGTCAACCGGTGAAACTACCAAAAACTGGTCACCAGTTTTGTAAACCATGTCTTAGGCCTAGGTTCAGTTGCTTGTTTGAATTTTTTTTTTCATTTTTGCTTTTGGAACTTGCTTCCTCCAATTGGCATTGATGAAGCAGTTAGATTATAATCAGTGACTTCTGTGAACCAAAAATAGAAAAAGAGCGGCGGCTACAAATAGGATCACTCAAGTAGAAGTCGAAAGAGAAAACAGCTGCCATTCCGCTACGCACCAGATCCGAATTACTGACAAAAAAACCAAAGCTCATATTTCTCCTGGAATAAAAACAGTACATGCAGCCAACCAGTCAGTCATGACTCATGGCTTACTGGCCGATCCTCTTGTCTAACCTACCTAACATAGCACCAGTGTATCACCCAGATAGGCTTCTGCATTATGTCCTTTTTGTCATGATCCCACATCCAGTCTCATAAGATGAGTATACCAGAAGCATAATCACTACATCAACATTTTGCCATTTGTCCTACAGAAAATGAAGATTTCATATTGGAAAACATGGTGAAGTTACAACTGAAGATTGGTGAGAACTAGTTGTTATGTTGTTGATGTTGGTGCTCTGTTAACCTCCGGCATACCACTCGCCAGCAGTAAGGCAAGGTCAGCGCAGCCATGACCAGTAATAGAGGCGTGCCAATGAGGCAGCCTCCTGGCGCAAGGTTAACCATTGTCTGAAATTGAACAAAGGATACAGAATGTCATGCATTCAGTAGTGCGTTGCTCAAATAATAGTACTGATTAAAAGTGGTAAAAGTCCCTAGCCATTTATGCCACTTTAGCAATGGACAATTGACAATGTTGAGAATGTTCTGTTAAATGTGAAATTTGCATCTCTTTTTCTTTTTGAAACCACAGCGAAGTAATCAATGTGTTGACAATGCTGAGAATGTTCCGTTAAATGTGAAATTTGCATCTCTTTTTCTTTTTGAAACCACAGCGAAGTAATCAATGTGTTGCCTTTTATTTGAATAAGCAAAAAAAAAGATTGTTGGTGAAAGTAGAGAAGTTGGTGCCAGCTCTAGGGCCCATCCCATGGAATAAGGCAGATAAGCTAGAGATTCTCTGATTAATAATACTAGATTTGTTGGCTATGCCATACCTTATCTCCTTTCTACTAGATTTATTAGATCAGGAACACTCAATGTACGCAAGCCAAGGCCTTATCAAGGACAAGGAGACACTACCCTGGCTGCCAGGGTACACAAAATGGAACAAGTGCTGACCTACACTACAATCAGAGTGCTACTTGGTCATGACAAAGTATAGACCAAAGCAAGAAATTACTGCAGACAGTTCAGTTCAATACTAGCATTGCCTTATACCAACCTGAGATTAAACCAATCTTTTGTGTTTAACTTTAATTTAATTCTTTGTCGCTTAGCATTCAGCTTTCACCAATTCAAATTTCATGTTGATTTCGATGGGATGTGAATCATGATGTTATCTATGCATGATAGGAGTAAACGGAAGGACACAATATAAAATGGCACATAACAACAAGAATAGTAAGTTAATAATATGCTTGAGCTGCTTGTGGAGTCTGTCATAGTCAGTGTTTTTCTGTTAGTTTGACGAAAATGATAAATGCTGAATTTGAAAACAAAAAACAAAGATATGTTTAAGATAAAATATAATCAACTGAACATGAATAACAAAATACCTAACCCTTACCATTAGAGCAGCAGCAAGATGAACAACTGGAACGAAGATTTGATCGCTTTTCTTTTTCTTTTCATATCCATTAAAAGCAATAATCATTGAAAATGTATGGATGACCAGGAATCCAAGGGCAATAATGGCTGAAAATAGCACACAGGAACAAATGAATACTATTTAAAATAATTGTGGAACATTACTTTGGCATCAAATACTAAGGGACGAATACAGGAGAAACAAAGTTATGCTGACATCAGGTAAATTGTGCATTACCAGAAGTCACTTGTGTAATTCTATTATTAGTCATCGAATTAGAATGAAGGCTTCTTCCCTTACTTGGCAATGTCATATTAAGGAGTAAGGAGAAAATACTTGCCTGATGCAAGGAAGAATGGCATACTTGAGCACCTTTCAACATAAAATGTGGCTTGACCAAATGCAGGAGTTAGAAGGCTGAGGCAGAAAAAGACTGCATGTGCCACTCCATGACCCAAACCACCAGCTGCATTAACATTTTAAAACAGAAGTGAGCCAGTATAAACAGCTACGATTTGTGACATCCTTGAGTTGTGAAGAAAGGCATCCCCAATCAACAACGTATTTATTTGAATTAGCAAAGGAGACAAAGTATATATTTTGAAGGTTTTCGTTTCAGATACATATTGGGAACCAGAAACTGTCCTTGCTTCGCTATGACCAGAAATTCTAGGGGACTGGCAACAATTTATTAGCCTATGCAATAATCCTTGTTGGAATCAGAATGAATAAACGGTCACCATATAAAAATTGTGATGGATGCTTATAAATAACATGATGAGGAATTACAGCGGCAAAACAATTGCAACGCTTAGCCCTTATAAAAAAGAGAGGGATTCAACACATGTATAACTCAACCTCTAGCAATTAAAATTAAAATTAAAAGTCCGAACAGAGGATAAACAAGTGACAGCAGAGGGTTTAAATTAAAATGATAAACATCCTTGAACCCAATCAACCCATAAAATATTTATACCTAAATAAATTAGCATCTTGTCTGTCCAAATGAGACGTGGCTTAGAAATTCTGTCAGCAAAGGCATCTAGCATCTCTTCCATTTTCCTAGAAAAAAGTGATCATCATAAATAAAAAAAAAAATTAACGTCATATTTAGTATTTACATCATCTCAATTGATAAAAAATAGTCAAAGCTATGAAATTTCAAACTTCAATACAGTTTACCTACTTGTAAAGCCTCCAAAATAAAAGACGAACGCCCTCTTGGAATGCAACAGAAGAAAGGATCAGAATCATGTATGGCCACCATGCTCCAGATTTTATAGGAAGAAATCCCCTCCATACACCCGAGAGGACTATCAAACTTATTAACCAAAACAATGTGCTGCAGGAATAGATAAAGAAAAAGTTAACCTTTAACTCATGATAATGGCCTCCAACCACAATGTTTATAAGGAACCTTAGAACAGGAGTTGCATGTAAGGCGCATAAGAATCAGTAATACAGTTAACTAGCCGATTAATGTTCTCACAGATTTCCTTAGGTTTAGTCTGTCTTGGTTTAGAATCTTAGATAGTTAAAATGCTTAGTGATACCAGCAAGCACTGAATATTTTAGTACTTTACACCTCCAAATCAAATCCAGACTGAAATACTGTGAAACATTGCTGGTTGCACAAGTGAGAGAGATCACAGCCACAGCATGAACACAGGGATGTCAAAACAACAACTTACAGCAAGAATATATTTCTCCTGCCTCAAATTACAGAATCTCATATCACGGATAAGTACATTAAGTAAATAGATGAAGTACATGCCTCACTGGACAATACATTGATTTTCAGTACTTGGGGAGGCATAATGTCAGGATACTCATATAGGGTGTGATTGGTTTGCTTCCGAGCACAGCCTAGCTCGCATATGGGAGCCAGGTGGAGCTGAGACAGGCTGAAAGCATGCAACTGAGTAACGTTTGGTTAGTTGCATCACTGCATGCAGAAGGAACAAAAACGCTGATTGGATGGTTGCATGAACCGGAAAGTTTTGGAATCAAAATTTAAATTTGAATTTGAATTTAAATGTATTCCTTATGAAGCAACTTGAAAAATTTCAAAAGCACTTAATCATAAATAAAATTTTCCCTATAGTAGGCTTGCTAAGATGAATTTATCAAATTTTTATGAAAGGTTTAGATACCTTAAAAATTCAAACTATTTATCTAATAAGTCATCTGAGAAGAATTTAATTTAATTTTTTTCACATATTTTGGTACGTTTTAAGTTTAAATAATCGTTATACGTTTTAACTCCGACTATTGAAATTAGCATAAATTTTAGAGGTCTAAAAATATACTAATTATTTCTTAATACAAGTTTTAACTGGATGAACCGTTCGTCAGCCGGCCAACACGAACCTGGCTCCAGAGATACGATACTCACCTGCGTTTCGTTGGAGCCTGGCTGGGTACAGTCTTTTGCATGTGGCCATGCAAGCACTCTGCGGCAACCGGGCAACCAATCGTCCGAGTCTGCACAGGACGGACCTGGCTACGTGTGGATCAGGGCAACCAATCGCCCCCATATTGCATGGGTCTAAGGCAATGTTCAAACTACAGGTCTAACTGGTTAAGTAACCATAACATGTGGCCCAGACTATGAGCATCAGAACAAGAGTATCATCAGATCTAACATCAATTTTGCCCTGGTTTTGACCCTTCTTGCCGACAAACAACTACATGGCTGATGACCTAAGGCCTTTGCATACCAATTTACAGCTTCATGATAGAGTTTTTAATGTTGCCTCCTTCTAGCAATAAATTATAACAGTTTAAGTCCCAATGGTTTTGTGGGGATTCTGGAAGCCAGCGATGTCGACGCGGTGAACCCCAGGAATGCAGGACAGGCACTCAGCTAGCATCAGGTCCCCAGTTGGCCAATTACCAAGAGAAGAGAGAGCATTACACTCACACACTGCCCAAAGGAAGCAACTTTATTAACATTGAACTCTACAAGTTCACTTCAAACCAGATTCACAGCAATTCGCAATCAGAGCTCACAGCCCGCACAAGAACTCAAAGCATGAGCAGCTTGCAACGAATCCCCGCCGAACCACGGACGCTCCCGGTACCCTATCCAAGAATTAACTGCTCGGTTGTACCAGAGAGGAACGAAACGACCCGAGCGCAACGGAAGCAGGCAAGGAAGGGAGCGAGACCTGGAGAGGAGGGTGAGGACGAGGAAGGGCTTCCTGGCGACGACGCCGGCGAAGAGGGAGAGCGCGGGGCCCAGCGCGATGAGCGCGTACCCCACCCCAGCCGCCACCGTCATCCTGGTGACCTGGTCTCCCCGCGGCCTCGGCGACCAGAGCGGTCGGGTTGGGAACGAAGGCTATTTCCGCGAACAGAGTATGGTACGGGGAGGGCAAGGATTACAGGAGGCCTTAAGTACTCCCTTCGGTTTTTTTTTTACATCAATTTTAATTATTTATATTATTAAAAAATATTTAAATACTTGAAATTGTTGTTTATATCTAAATATCACTATTAATAAAAAAGTATAACAAGATTTATTATATTTATCATATTATTTAAAGAGGTAAATGATTAAAATTGATGTTAATAATCAATAATATCGATATTTTAAAATCAAGCTAGTATAATTTTCATCTATAGTTTATTCAGAATTTTAGATAGCAAGCTCTCTTGCTGTAAGGACATGTACTCCAAGGTTTTACAATTGTTAGCTCGTTACATTGAAAGATTGTTTCATAGTATAACTGTTAAATTTTAGTACTTACATTGGTATTGGCACCGCAAAAAATGTTGAAAGTTATGTTATTGATTTTTTTTTATATATTTGAAGCATACAATTTTGTACTAGTACGTGCCAAACTTTGGAGTTACACGTTAAATTTTTTTTAGGCCTATAAGTAACCAGATTTTGATTTCAAAAGGATGGACGTTGCAATCTTACCAATATTTCCATTGTACTAATTCTATCATCTCATTTAAAGTGAAGTATCTTTAGGACGCAAATCAAATTGGAGTAACAAATTCTTTAAAAAGAAATTTGGAGTAACAATTACTTTTTCGTCTCAAAATAAA
>BCLH01000278.1:0-17460 GCA_001602315.1 Zoysia pacifica
TGATTAGCTGCCAGTAGTAATTGATCACCTGACGAGGTAGTCTAGCAGCTTGCGTAGAGTCCTGAGGTCGGCGACGAGTTGCTTTGTCTTCTTGCCGAGCGTGTGCCATATGGGATCTAGCTGCCTCCTAACGATCTCGTCAAAGGACTTGAAAAGGCCCTTGTCAAGTGTGAGATCGTCGACGTCCACCTTGTTGGTGCGCCTTAGCTCCTTGAGGCAGGCGTCCATGGCGGCAAGGACGGCGGCCTGGATGCCCCTCATGGGCGGCGTCATGGGGACGCGGACATCGACTACGTCTGGCGGGGCGCGCTCGAGGTCGGCGGTAGCAAGAACATGGAAACGGGGCCAGAGGTGTAGGCGACGAACGTAGAGGCTCTTCATGGCGCGCTCGGCCTTGGCGAAGCCGGCGACCATGGCGTGGGGGCGGTCAGAGAAGGCGTAGACGGGGAGAAGGTGGCGGTGGCGAAGGAGGCGGGCGATGAAGGCGTCGGAGGAGGTGTCGGAGGAGCGGTGGGCGGAGAGGAGAAGGAGGGCACGGACCTGGGAGGGTAGGAGACGGGAGGTAAGGAGGTCGGCGGCGAGGGCGCGGGGAGAGAGGAAGAGCGCGGCGCCGGAGGAGTAGAGGGAGGCGCGCTGCTGGGCCGGGATGTCGGGGGGGACGTCCTGGAGGTCGAGAAGGCCAAGGAGGCGGCGGCGGATGCGGGTCTTGAGGGAGTCGGAGGCGGAGAGGACGAGGACGCATCCCCCGGCCGCGACGGGAGGGGGAGGGGGATGGTGGTGGAGGTGAAGGAGGAGGGCGGCGGCGATGGAGGCGAGCGGGAGGCCGGAGGAGAGCAACACTAGACCGCCGTTGGGGTCATCCACCAGGTCCGCCACCACCTGCTCCTCAAACGCTAGCATCTTCTTCCCCTGGCCGCTCTACTCTGGCCTCGCTGGCGGCCTTCTCCTCCGCGGACGGCGGCTGTATCTTGAGGGCCGTCTTAGGCTGTCTAGAGACGATTCATAAGGTAACCCGCCCAAGATAAACACTCTTTTTTTTCTCAGAAACCCGATTACAGGCCCGTTCGGATGTCACTAGAAATAGAGCGCGGCGTTGCCGCGCTAATCTTCCTATTCCATTTGTTTTGGTGAGACTATCAAATAAAAATTATAAATTGAAAATTATCTATAGCGAGCATATGGCAAGGTTTCCCAACAAAGCTATGTAATATCTTATCTTACCCTTAAAAAATTTATATAACTTAATCCAATTCAAAGTCTTACATTCAGCTGATCAGCTCTCACGGTGAGGATTGCCACATCTAGAACAATGGGCCTCATGTCATTAAGAAGAGACAGTACATCATATCTTAATGTGTGTTTTTGCAAGACAAATTTGGTTCAATATTTTATCATCACTGAATCTACCTAGAACAGTCCCTAAAAGAAATGAACATTCCTTTTAGTTCGGTGGAGAAAGGCCAATAACAAAGTACAGAAATAGCATAAAAATGAGTTAATTATCTAATCATCATGGGTGCTTGGCTCAATAGAAACAGCTGGATGCGTGTCTTTGAAGGAGCTTCTCTCTCCATCAAACAGGTACTGAGTCTTCATGGATGAACACAATTTATGGTGTCTTGTGAAGATTGGCATCCTAACTCCATTATGAGTAATGATCACCTAATTACTTGCAGGAGATATTATTCATCTGGAATTACAAGGAGGGTGAAAATCTAAATGGCTTTTGCTAAAAACTTTTGTGGTTACTTTGCCATCATAACTAAGAAGTGGAACCATCACATGTCATATAAAAAAATCTGTACCTGTCAAGGAAGTTCCAAAAATCTTCTGTCAATGTGTTTCTGGGGTGGTGCTCTCAACTCAAAAGGCGCCATGTTCAATCTACTAATTTCCAAGAAAAGATTAAAAGCGTAAATTAGTGATTGTGCAGCTTTTCTTAAGAGAACAATAACCAAATACATAGTTAGGTAATTATGTGGCAACACTAACCTAACAGAAAAAATATGTAGCAATTTACAGTGTCAACATATAATGAGGCAGCGCCATGATTGCTATCTCTGTTCAGCAAAGTAATGAACAATACAAGTACAGATTGGAGACATTTCAGTAAGCTCAATCTGCAAGTAGTGCAAAAAAAAAGGCTGGACTTTCCACAAGCTGAACAGAGGAAATGGTATGAAACAGAGACAAGAGATTAAAACTTAATTTTTTTGACAAACCTGACCTAGGTATATGTAGATCCTCCTTTCTCAATACCCTAAATAAAAGGGGAGAAATCATATATCATCAATTTACAGATGAAAAAGGTTTGATGCATATATTTAGGCTCTTGATGACATGGACATGCAACTAATATCAAATAAATGATAATTAATTTGTTATTATATGTACAGGACTTGACATAAGTATATTAATACAACTTGCTTACTTTTTTGCCTCTTCATGGTGTTAGGTTTGATAGACGTGTTCATCCTTTCTGTTAAGAATGAATAGTTATGTATTTGGGCTATTTTTGCAGACAGGAACACTAAAGCAAAATGGATGATGACATGGAAATTTGCTCGAGCACCTAGCATGCATTTAGCATTTCAATTGCAATGAAGAGATATGGTACACCGTGATCACCTCTCTTCTTGCCTGCTTCCATTACAAAATCCACTTCTCTCATGCCCATTTGATTTCTGCTGCCATCCAAACTAGCATTGCTGCCGAGAGAAGGCTGCAGGCATGGTCGCATCGCACGTCCGATGTACAGTCGCAAGTGATTTGGAATCGAGCTGCAAAGTCCTTACCGTGTCTCGGCGTCGCGATGGCATGCACGGGGCGGTCGTGGGCTGGCAGTGTGACCTCATCGCCCTCCGGATGGGGGTGAGCCGTGAGCTCCAGTCCGGTCGGCGGCAGGGAGGGGGCGGGGCCGGCAGCTGGGAGGCGCTGGCTTTGGTGTCGAAGACGCTCAATGGTGGTGCGGCAGGCGGGGCCAGCGGCCGTGCGTTCGAGCGGACCTCGTTGCCCCGCGGATGGGGGTGAGCTCCAGGCCGGTTGGCGGCTGGTAGGCACTGGCTTCGGTGTCGAAGACGGGCTCGATGTTGGTGCCGCAGCTGGGCCGGGGCCATGTAGGGCGCACGCCGATCGGCGCGTCCGGCGAGCTCGCGCAAAAGAGGATTGCTCGGCGAACGAAGATCACACACAGGTTTGGCGAGGTAATCTCCTTCTCTGTTCTTCCTTCACCGATGACAAAGTTTGTTACAGCCAATGATACAGATAACTATCAAAAGGTAGAGAGTAGAGGGGGCTAGAGAGAGAAGGTAAACTAGAGAGAGAGATTAGTTGATAACTGACATCTTTTTTTCTCCAATCCCTTGTCTAGCGTCCTTTTACCGCATCCGAATGCCAGTTGACACATCCGGCACCTTTAGCTGGGCTGTAGCGCGTCTGGCACGCCAGGCGTGACAGTGCCTCCCGTCGAAAAAGCAACTGGTCCCAGATTGCTGCAGATGGAAACCGGTTCTCGAGAACATATAGTAATATTTTCACATAGTCATATCCTCCGATAGATTAAGCTAAAAAACTCTGATCTATGTAGTAGCAGCATTGCCTTTTTTCACTAGACGATGTTTCTAGATCTTGATCGGTACAGCAGTGGAGTGGTCTAGATCTACAGAAGTAGGCAAGTCATTGAAGATAGAACTGTAATTTAGTGTAAATGATTTGAGTTGAGAGACATCAAACACCGAGTGAATGTGACAATCAGAAAAAAAATCCAGCTTATATGCAACTTGACTAATCTTGCTCAGCAGGCCTATAAAACTTGAAGGAAAGCTTGGGGCATGGTCAATTGACCAATGAAGTTTTAGCATAAGGTTGTAGCTTACACAATACATGATAAAAGAGCGGTCAGTACATTTGCTGTCAGCAAAATGTTTCATTCTTGCTTGAGCCTTTGCCAACTGGTTTTTCAGAAGTTCAATGAGTAATTGTCTTTCTTTCAAGGTGTCCACCACTTCAACATTATCATATTGATGTAACTGAGTGAGTGACTAGGTTAAGAGAGGGTTCAGTCCTATACAGAGCTTTGAAGGGTGAGTAGTTCAAACTAGAGTGAAAAGATGTGTTGTACCATAGTTCAGCAAGTGAGCGCCATTTTGACCAGCTAGAAGGAGTGTTGTGGACAGCACACCTGAGATATATTTCAAGGCATTGGTTCACTCTTTCAGTTTGGGACAGACCATCCGTTTGTGAGTGGTAAGCTGAGCTGAGCTAAAGTTTAGTGTTCAACAGCTTGAAGAGTTCTTGCCAAAAAAAATGCTTGTAAATATCTTATCTCGGTTAGACACAATAGTTTGGGGCAGTCCATGAAGCTTTACCACATTGTGGAAGAAGGATACATCCACTTGAGCTGCAGTGTAAGGATGCTTCAGAGGGATGAAATAGGCATATTTAGTAAACCTATCAACTATAACCAAGATAACAGTATAACTTACAGACTTAAGTAGCCCCTCAATAAAGTCCATAGAAATGTTCTTCCAGGAGGTAGCAAGAATTAGCAGTGGTTGTAACAGATTAGGAGTTTTGATTGTCTTATGTTTAGCCTGTTGACAAATAAGACACTGTCTAACAAAAGAATCTACATCGTGTTTAAGTCTAGGCCAGTAGAATAGTTTCTTGATCCTCTGATATGTAGCAGTAATACCAGAGTGTCCTCCAAGAGGTGAAGAATGAAAGCTAGTAATCAACTTAGTGTGTAGAGCAGGGTTATTGCCAACCCAAATACATTTTTTGTATCTGATAATGCCATTCTGTAACGAGTACCCTTGTGAATTAGGACTCTGAATAGCCAATTTAGTGAGGAGAGCTTGAGTTTTTGTATCAGACACATATGAGTTTAGGACCTCTTGTATCCACACGAGGACTACAGAAGAGACAGCAGTGGTCTGAAAATGATGAGCCACTCGAGACAGTGCATCTGCAGTTTTGTTCCCAATGCCTTTCTTATACTGAAACTTAAACTGAAGCCCAGCTAATTTAGTCATAGCTTTGCGTTGGAGATCAGTGGACATATACTGGTCTTGCAAATGGCAGAGGCTCTTGTGATCAGTCTTAATAATAAAGAGACATCTCAACAGATAGCTTCTCCAACGGTCGACAGCCATCTTGACAGCCAAGAACTCTTTTTCATATGTTGAAAGTTTTTTATTAGTAGCATTCAAAGCTTTGCTAAAAAATGCAATGAGATGGCCCTGCTGGGACAGAACAGCACTTATACCTAAGTCACATGCATCAGTTTCCACCTCAAAAGGCTGTGAAAAATCAGGAAAGGCTAATACTGAGGTAGTAGTCATAGCAGTCTTGAGAGCTTCAAAAGTTGCTTGAGCTTCCTCAGTCCACACAAATGATTTTAGACATGAGCAGAGTGGTCAGTGGTTTGGCCAACACACCATAATTCCTCACAAACTTCATGTAGTAACCAGTTAAACCCAAGAAGCCTCTTAACTCAGTAAAGTTGGTAGGAGTGGGCCATTCAAGCATAACAGCTGTTTTAGAAGGATCTGTGGATACTCCTTAAGAAGAAATGACATGACTCAAATATGATAGAGTCTGCTGAGCAAAAGAGCACTTACTAAACTTGACATAGAGCTTGTGTTCTGCTAGAGTAGTAAAAATAAGCCTCAGATGCTCCAAATGTTCAGACATGGATTTACTGAATACTAATATATCATCCATAAAGATCAGTGCAAACTTTCACATGAACTTAGCAAAGTTAGAGTTCATTAAACATTGAAAAGTTGCAGGTGTATTGGTTAAGCCGAATGGCATCACTCTAAATTGAAAGTGACCATGATGAGTCTTGAAAGCAGTTTTGGCTTCATCTTGAGGTGCCATTCTAATTTGGTGAAATCCATATCTCAAATCAATAGTAGAGAAAAATTTTGCACCAAAAATTTCATCCAAGAATTCATCTATGATGGGCATAGGAAATTTATTTTTGATAGTCAATGAGTTTAACTTCCTATAGTCCACACAAAACCTCTAGGAACCATCTTTTTTTTTACTAGCAGCACAGGTGAAGCAAAAGGACTGATGCTAGGAGTAATAAGACCTTTATCAAGCATTTCAGCAACTTGTCGTTTAATCTCATCTTTTTGTTCAGGTGAGTACATATATGGTCGGGCATTTACAGGTGCAGCATCAAGAAATAATGAAATAGCATGATTATAAGCCCGGAAAGGAGGCAAAGTAGTTGGGTCTTGGAAAATATCCTAAAACTCAGTAAGCAGGTCCTGCAACAATGGGGATAAAGTAGATACAGAAGGTCATAATGTGGTGCATCACTAGTTGCCTCCTGGACCCAAATCACAGCCCAAAGATCATTTGATTTGCTACACTTGAGCATTTGGTGACAAGACATTTCAAAAATCACTGAAGTAGTGTCAGACTGAATGCCCTGCAATTTCACCATGTTCCCTTTATAAGAAAACTAAATCCACTTCTATAACAAATCACAGTTCATTGGGCTAAATTGTTCAAACCAGTCCATTCCCAAAACCAGGTCATAAGCTCCAATATCTAAAACTTTAGCATTGCATTGAAATGTGTGACCTGAATATACCATTCAAAGTTTGGGATGGCAGAAGTAGTATGTAACACAGCTCAATTAGCTACTTTCACTTTCATAGGAGAGATAAGTACAGTAAGGTACTAAAGTTTATGCACTAAAGCAGAGTTAATGAAAGTGTGAAAACTTTCAGAGTCAACTAGCACAAACATGGTCGGATTGTGAACCAAAGCTTGTAACTGAATCACTCTCACATCAGGGCGACCAGAAATAGCATGGACAGACATGAAGCAATTCAAGGAAGAATAGACAGCAAATGCCCCTTCTAACATGTCCAAAATCTCATCAGACAGAAAAGAGCCACCATCAACAGTAGTCAGTTGGAGAGCTTGCAATTGACCAGGAGCAACTGGATTACACTTATGAGCAGGACTGTATTTTTCACCACATCGGTAACACAATCCATTCATCCGACGAAATTCTTTCAGTTGTTTAGCCTTCTGTAAATCTCCACTGTTGACAGGCTGCTTCGCCTCTCTAGTAAAAGTTGAACCAGAGGAACGAGTATAAGAGTGGGCAGAGCCATGGTTCCCCTTTGTCAACAGATGTTCTTGCACCATAGCCAACTGAGCAGCACGAGCAACAGTGTCAGGGAAATGCATTTTAACTGAGAATCTTATATCATCTTTCAGCCCCAATAAGAATTGTGAGACAAAAAGAGTTTCATTCAAAGAAGCATCATACTGACGGATGTGATAAACCAACTGTTCAAAAGCAAGTTTATACTCGTGAACGGTACCAGATTGCTTCAGGTTGAGGAGCTTCATGGTTTTCACGCGATGGACGTTGACATCAAATTTCTGTAATATAGCTACAACAAACTGATCCCAACTGAAAAACCCCACGATTTGGCTATGAGCCTAAAACCAGTGAGCAGCACGATCAACAAGATCCAGAGATGCTACAGTGACCTGAAATGATGCAGGGATTTATGCAAAGCACTTGTCCAACCAGATCCGAACATCAGTGCCGTCAAATACTGAAAAATCCATTCGCGGCATCCACGGCTGACAAAATGAATGCCCTTCGGTGAAACCAAAATCATCAAGGGAAGTAGTATGGGACAGGTGGGGAGGCATCAACTGATGTTGTTGACGATGATGGTGTGGAGGTGGTGGTGGAGGAGGAGGTGGTGGTGGGTTACTCTGGCCGGATGGTGAAGGCGACTCGATGATCATCACGGTCGAGGATGATGCCAGAACACCGTCATCCGTGGCCGCGGCGTCCGGTGAGACATGGTACGACTTCAACATGCGAGCCACTTGAATTTGCTCCTGCTGCAACAGAGTGATTGACTTCATAGAGAGATCGGAGTCTTCACCATGGTGACATCGCTGCGTAGATCGTCCATCTTTCGATCCATCGCCGCTAACTGCTCCGTGAGTCTGGTGATGGCATCAAGCGTCTGCTGCTCGGCTGCCATGATCGTGTCGATGAGGAAGCGGGCCTACGGTCCAGGCTTGTACGACGCCGTGCTTGCGGTGGGAGTGGAACCGGTCTCCGATACCAGTGTAGGGCGCGCGCTGATCGACGAGTCCGGCGAGCTCGTGCACAAGAGGATTGCTCAGCGAACGAAGATCACACACAGGTTTGGCGAGGTAATCTCCTTCTTTGCTCTTCCTTCAACGATGACAAAGTTTGTTACAGCTATAACTATCAAAAGGCAGAGAGTAGAGGGGGCTAGAGAGAGAGAAGGTAAACTAGAGAGAGAGAGAGAGAGAGATTAGTTGATAACTGGCATCTATTTTTCCCCCAATCCCTTGTCCTGGCGTCCTTTTATTCTTCACGTAACCGCCTCCGAATGCCAGTTGGCACATCCGGCACCCTTAGCTGGCCTGTAGCGCGTCCGGCACGCCAGGCGTGACAGGCCAGCGGCCGTGCCTCCGTGGGGCTCGGAGCGCAACGAGGGAGGACTCCGAAGGAGGTCCTCTAGCAGAGGCTGGCGCTGACAGCGCGCGTGGGCGAGGGTGGCGACAGTGGGAGCAGTGTGCGCAGGCCAGGCGGCGGCAAGGACTGGTGGGGGAGGGGGGCCGAGGGCGCTACCTGTTGGGGCGGGGGCGGCGACTGTGGGAGTGAGGCGCATGGGCCAGGCGGCGGCTGGGATGTCTGGGGGAGTTTAGCTTGATCTGGAGATAGGCGCGGAGGCTGTCGGTGGAGACCATGAGTTCGGTGAGGTCTGCCAGTCCAGGGTGGAGGATGCACTGGATCGACAGCAAGCGCATGGTCGAGCAGAGGAGGAGCGGCCGAGGAAGGGGTGGTGATCCAGGGAGAAGGACCTCGCCCCGGCGTCTAGGTCCTTCATAGCTGGCAAAGGGCGGCAGCAGGTTGCAGCAGCGGGCATAGGGACGGAAGATTCGAGACGTGAGAGTACCAAACGTACGATATGGACTGGACAGCTGAGATTAACCAGCGACGTGGCACAATAATGCGCCGATTTTATGTGCCAAGATTCATATATAGAGATTCTAAGACCACCCACAGTGGTTTGGTTCTTCGAATTCATAATCAGCTGTGTGGAGCACTGGTTCTTATTTTCTCTATTGGTCCACAGCGAGAGCAGCGATGCTTAAGCAACCACAATGTGTGGCAAGAGTGGGTATTAAGTAATAAATGAAGAGTCATATACATTGTGCACGTCAGTTGTAAGAGAAAAATAGTTACTATCGGCATTAGCACTACTATCTGGTAACAAGGAATAAAAAAAATCTTTTTTCTCTCTCTGCGGCGCTTTCTACGCTCTCTATCGCTTCGCAGCTGCGGGATGGGTGAGCTTTGATTTATTTATTTTTTGTTAACGGGCCCCACCGATGATATGCAACAGGTATTATGCATTGTGAAGTTTGCAATAGTTGACATCTTGATACCCGGTCGGTTGAATACATTGCGCATACCCGGTGATTATTTTAATTTATTTTATCAGTCTTATTGCTCTAAGTGAAAATATGGAAGCACAATTGTTTAGTAGATAAACATGATAACTAAAGTGGGATTATAGAGTTTATTCATAGCAATTGCGTGTGTATCTGTAGATTATTTCTAAACCATTTCTAATATCAAAACAGGAAGCTCACTTTTGATCCTAAGTATTAGACACTTTTCCTTTATGTGATAGTATTATAAAACTGTTGTACAAGGAATTATTTATATTACAAATTACCCTAAATGCTGATATCTGATTTTCTGGAACTCTCCTAAAATTAAATAGCTGATGGAGTTCTGGGGGCAAAAATTGGGTGACCATGGCTAAGATAAAGGGAAACTGTGCACGGCCGCAGGGTCTTGCCGAAATTCTCTTTTCTTTCTATCCATTTTCTTTCTTTTCTTTTTTTTTTTTACGGGAGCTGCTGGCGACAACAGGTGCGCAGGGGCCAGGCTGCTAGGCGGTGGCTCTGGAGTGGCTCGCCGCGGCTAATCCATGGCGAGCTTTGGCTGGGACCTAGGCAAAAACATGCACAAGATCAAGAGCTACCTCAACGCTGGTCGGCTCGCCGGCTGCGACCACCTGCAGTGGCGGCGCGGCAACGGCCACGGCGACGTGACCTAAGTCTCGGGCAGGGTGGTGGTGGCCGGAGAAGCGCGAGCGACGAGCGACAGCGGAAGACGAACAGGGGCGCACGGCGACGGCGAGGACGACCCAAAAATAGGAGAAGCTCCAATCACCGGCCATGGTGACGAAAACCGAATTTGGGGATTTTTCTGATTTCTTCAAAATTACTGTCGATTCTTGGCTTGCTTCTTGCGCTGGGAAGGCGGAATGGCGAGAGAAGGATGAAGGTGGTCGTTGGGGAGGTTTTTGAGAGCTGCAAGGGCGGTGCTCGCTTGATATTTGCTCCGGGTGGACTGCAGTCAGCGGAATAAGAATGGCGCGGATAAGGCCGTGTCAAGATATTAATTTTTTACTGTAGCGCAATACTTTCTGCCGCACGACCGCCGCTATGAAAATCGCAGCCAAATGCGCCTTATGATAACTAAAACTGTCTGGCCTTGCTGGCTTCCGGCCAATGGTTTTGCTCTATGAGATATATATTTGATTGTCTATATAGATCCATTTTCTCTTTTTTTTTTTGCAACGATATAGCTCCATTTTCCTAATCGCACAAAAAACTCCTTAACCTAGTCTCAGAAAAAAAAGAACTCCTTACGCAACCTTGCAGAAGATTATGCTCGGTTGCTTGGCTTGATTTGTGTGTGCTTGCCTTCATTTTGAGGGGTAAATTTATCATTAATTATTGTACCTATTTTCTTTGTTTTAAATTATTTGTCCACAGTACAACAAAATCTATGGGCGCGTCCAGAAGCGCTTCTTGCTCGTGCGGCGGTGGCTATGAGTATAGACGCTCCGAGCTCAGGATTTTGATGTCGACGGTGTCATCACCAAGTTTTAACCATTGAAATCGGTGTCATTCACTAAATAAATCTGAATTTTACCTCTGCTAAAC
Organism: Zoysia pacifica; assembly: GCA_001602315.1. NCBI lineage: Eukaryota > Viridiplantae > Streptophyta > Magnoliopsida > Poales > Poaceae > Zoysia > Zoysia pacifica. The sequence goes on from BCLH01000278.1 coordinate 11,056, forward strand.
TAAAGTTATTGGTGTCATATGACACCACACTGATCAATGTGGCTCCGCCACTGGCCATCATCCTTAGCGGATGTACAGCAATCTTATCGGAACGGGTTTATGTCATTTTGAACCCAAATTCTTGTCCTAATAACAGCAGTTCTAAAAATAGATGAAGTATTATTCTTTTAGCAATCTTCCTTTTTCTCCATTTGTTTGAACTCTCATTTTTGTTAAGTGTCCACAACCCCATGGTATTATTAGTACCAAAAACTTGCAGGGTTTTTAAAAACTTTAGAAACTCCACACAAGACCTATTTTCTTTAACCCATCTGTTTCATCATGGTTTCTTGGAACATTAATAGCCATTTCCTTAGTATTAAAAAAAAAAGGAAAACAACAACACACTCTCTCCTCAACTGTATTACCTTGTTCTATGCTGAGTTAGCGAGATCATGATCCTCTCTTTTAGATCTCTTTATTTTTCTCTCGAGAGCTTTTCCTACTTTAAAGCTTCTTTTCTTTGAAGGACGTCGAAGATCTTCCATTTGATCTCTTCCTACTTTAAGGATTTCTTCCTTTGAAGTACGTCGAAGATCTTTTATTTGATCTCAAATGGTTCTCTAATGTCGTACGAGTCACAACCATCGTCTGTCTAATGTCATACGAGTCACAACCATCGTCTGTCTTATGACTCGGCACTCAACTCAATGGTTGCATGAACTGAAGATCGTCAAAACGGTTTCATCTGATGGTGATTCCTAATAGCGATTGTCATGTATAGTCAGTATGTGATATATCTTTGATGTGTTATTTGTTGATGGATGTATTGATGTGTGTTGTTGGTCTTTTTTTTTTTTTTTTTTGAGAGAGTGTGTTGTTGTTCTCTTTCTCTCCCTCTGTTTTTACCTATAACTAATCATATATGTGCTTTGAAAAAAAATAAAAAGGTGAGATGCTCTCCTCCGAATTTCTTTAAAAAAAAGTGCAAAAAGACTTGCAGTGAGAATCAAAGGACAGTATATATAATCTGCTTCATGGTTTCTCTCTCTTCTCATACAGTATAATAATAGTTTTCCTTTTTGGCACTATATAGCTACAACAACTAACCTTTAAAGTCTCTGCGCAAGGAAAATGAAAGGGAAAAATGGATACCCCAGGTATTCTGGTAATCAACTATCCAGGCCTCTAGACTAGACAGCGCTAGCATTGGTCCTTCTTTTCACCTTGAAGAATACAGGATCCCTAAGCACCTTCACTGCAACATTGCTCCACACGTCTGTGCTCGTCGGCAGCTGTGCCATCTCCTCAGCGACGGCCAGGTCCTCAGGCAGCACATACCCAAAGACAGTGTATGAGTCTTTCCAATCCCTGTGGTCTGCTAAGCTGATTAAGAATTCCGGCCCTAACCCAATCCATGCAACAGACCCTCTTTTCACCGATGGGCATGCTTCTGTAGCTATTTCCTTAAAGGGCACACCATCAACTTCTAGTGACCCTTGAAGCAAGGCATAAGGAGGCCCAAATGCAGCCTGATTGCATGGAAAACGTCAAACATCCGGAAACAATTGTTGGCACAAGGCCAAATGAATGCTGAATGTCATAGAAGCCATACATTTTTTTCATGGTCACCTTTCGCATCCCACATGTCCCCACGTCCTTCGGCGCGATAAAATCTGCATCCAGCGCAGTTACGCAAGCCCAAGAGCTCAATGAAGTAGTCCACAGAACGGGGTGCACAACCAGGCAACAACTGAGTGCATAGCAAGTACATTAGAGAAAGGGAAATGACTGTAACAAAGCACAATTACTTAGGAACAGTTCAAATCCAAGGAGAATCATGGAGGTAAAAAAAATAGCTCTACCACACGAGACAGGACAAGATGCCAGAAAATTCAAATCTAAACCTCTCTAGTAAGCAGGCTGATTTAGCTACAAAACAAACACTAACAAAAGAAATTACGTTTGGCATAGGTGGCTTGGCATAATTTTTCTCCCAAGAAAAAGCAAAATGTGGCAATAAACATGTACTAGCATTCATCTAATCAAGTTAAATTGGTCGATATACTATTCTATCAGCTAGATACACATACAAGCTACAGCCCAGAAAATGATTTGAGGCAAAGAAAAGAAATGGGCATGCCACCATAGTTTATCTGGTTTATCATGGACTACCGCTTTACTGGATAGCAACACACCCCATTACTAGGATACAATATATCTTCATACACCTATACCTACGCCTAATTTCTTTTCCTAAACGGAAAAAGGCCTCATTTTCCACAACGTAACCCCTTCAACCCAGAACTGGAGAAAAGCTTTTGTACAGTAAGTCTAAGTTCAGTTTCATAAAATCGGCCCCTCTCCCAGATTATCTATTGATCTGGCTCAACTCCATCCCCTCTTGATTCTGATTGGTTTAAGCAGTCCTCTATTCCTTGTTCTTTTTTCATCATGTACAGGTTCGTCTCATTTTCTATACTTACTTTCAAGCTTTAATAAAATTTGAGCAGTACAAGACTCTCCGACTGTAATTACCTAGAATTAAGAAACTATTTTTGTCTTGTTTGAGATAAAGCAGGCTTACTTGAATACGAAGAGTCCCTAGATTTGTTTCAAGCCCCACAATTCCCTGCATAAAAGTGAAACCTTGTCAATATCCCATTTTCAAATGAAAAAAATGAAGAGCCATTATCTAAAAATGAAATCTACAAGTTGGCGTGCGGGGGGCAGCACGGCAGCCGGGGTGGCAGAGGATGGTGGCGCCGGTGAACTGGCGATGGCCGGAGAGGAAGAAGGAGGGGGTATTTTTGTCCTCTAAAACCGCGATGGGCACTCCAACGGCAGCTTCCCCTCTCCGCGGGCATTTTGGCGAGGACCACATCTCCATGTGCATTTTGGCGAGTCCCTCACTTAGCATGTGCATAATTCCAAATGACTCCAAAGAGACAGGTTGCATAAACCCTACCTCTCCTTTTCCAAAGACTAGACCAGAAGTCCACATGACATCATCTCCCCTGGCAATAACAGCAGGAGCCAGCACATCCTTTTGTTTCTTCAGCCAGCACTGCAACGAAAGCACGAGAAAGAAGTTAAATTGATCGAAGAAACATGTCGCTCATGCTCAAAATAGAACGCAAAACAGTGGTAAAACCAGTATAAATCAGACTGGTCTTTCCTAAAAAAACGTGAAATAGCCTCCTCAAAGGAGCGAGGGTGAAACTGGAAGCAGCCAAGAAATCAACCTATATCTCGTGGACGACAAGATCATTAACCTTGAAAAAAGAAAGGATGTTGCAGAATCTGAGAGAAAGAATACAAATCTAGGTGCAACAAATGACAAAGGGAAGAAATTAAGGCGAACTGACCTCCCCAAACCTGTCCTTGCATCTGCGCTCGTCACCGCAGAAGACCCACGAGTCGCAGCGGCAGGAGCCGTCCTCAGGGTGGGGGCACATGGACTTGCAGGAAGCGCAGCAGGCGGCGGCGGAGGGCAGGCGGTGGTCAGAGCCCCACTTGACGGCCGGGCCCCAGAGCTCGAGCCCCTCTATGCCCCTGCAGCAGTCGACCTGCGCCCGCACCCTGGATGGCTGCGCGGCGGTGGGGAAGGAGAGGTAAGCGAGGGCGGCGGCGGTGGCAGCGGCGACTAGAACGATTAGGAGAATAAGGAGGCGACCGCGGCGTCGGGCATCCGATGGCCGTCGGGAGAGGGGGAGGCTAGAAGGAGGCGCCATTACGAATTGATCGCAGCACCAACCGCCGCCGTCTTCCCCGTGCTTTCGCGTCCCGTGCCGGCGTTGACGCGCTTCTCTCCTCGCAGTTAATTAAGGCAGTCCCAATGGGCGCCACAAGCTGTTTCTATCCTTATTAATTACTATGACACATCAGCAATTTATTTATGTGACAACATAATTAAAAGAGAGAGAGTATGGAAGGAATGCCAAAACCGAGGATCGAGAAACCATCGAAACCCCATTGAGAAGACTCGGCTTCGTTTCCAAGACCGAGAGTCGGATCACGTTCCCTCCCTTTCTCGCGCAGGGTGCCTCCCTCCCTTCGTCGCCTACGAGCTGGTCGCTTTCTCCGGCGCGGTCCGTCCCACCTCCCAACCACTCACGCGGGCGAGCGCCGCCCTCCGCCGTGCGTTCCGCCTCCCTCATTCCCTCCCCGCACCGTCCCACCTCCGTCACTGTCCGCGTTCACCGGCCTCCCTCCCTCTTGTCTGCGTCGTAAACTCTATATCAATTCTTAAATCAGATTAATAATTGGTACGCACATACATTATAAATATATAGCATATATCATATATTGTTTCAGATAAAATCATACAATCAAGTCTTAATTTACAAGCTAACAAAGTGTGCTAGATCACCTCGTACAGTTATTACATTAAAAAAAAGACAAAAAGCAAAATTTACATGCAAACTTACGCGCAGATCGAGTCTTACTCGTCGCCATCGAGACTAGCACCATCTTCTTCTTCATTTAAATGATAACAGCAAAAATGAGTACAAACATACTCAGCAAGTCCTAACTCTGTACTTAGCTGTATTCATACATAATACACCAACAAAAGAGGCTATGATATTTTTTTTTAACTAAAGCAGCATAGTTATGCAAACAATACTATAGAGAAGTTTTCAAAACAGAAAGAAGAGTGTTCCTAATCTATTGTACCTAAGAAAGAAGTTACCCTTCCCGTCAGTTTTTAAATTTTAACTGAAAGGAACTTCACTATCTCAACCAGACATTTTTTAAAAATACGAGTATCTACACTCACTCACACCATCAAGCAGATGATTAAGACTAATTAAAAGCCCAAGTTGTAGTATGTCAATACTGTGACAATGGCCATTCAGAATAGATTATACACTCTGCAGAGGTTATATATTATACCCACAGACTATGCTCCTCATAATCAACAGAGTCATATAACATCCACTTCAACACACGTTAAGATATACACAAAGTCATCTTTAAGATACGAACAGGGGGCATCTCTCGAGGTTTTTTATGTCACCGATGACGCGATAGCACATTCTCGTAACCAGATCGTGGGTTTAGAACATCCACGTCTATTCTCTGGACCCCACACACGGACGGGTAATTATGAAAACCAGAGAGTTATATTTCTGGGCAATATGATCCCATGACGGTGGCTATTGCTGTAAACAAAAACTAGGCAGTGAGTATCACACGTCTGCTTTTGTGAGCTGTGTCTCTCGACCACCTTTAAGGGTCATTGTGAATAATCAAAGGGGTGGAGTGAGTCCTACCCAGACAGATTCTGTGGTTGCACGTAATCACTACGTTGAGTTTCGATGAACCGGTCTTTATATGGCAGGGGCGGCACTCGTCCACGACAAGTGGACCAGTCTGTAGCCTAACATCCAGCACAACACGTAGCACTAGGAGTCTGTCCCACGACCAAAAACAATATCTCTTTCTATCACATAGCACCAATTTGCACTATCACCCAATCTCACTTTATTTAACTCACGCCATCAAACTCAGTTTAACCAGTTTTGATAAATGATGAGTATACAGTGTGGTGAAGCATAACCTCGCATGAGTGTCTCTAAGCATTCTAATTCATAGCAACTTTCCGGTCATTAAAATATTTAATGACGAAAATTCTACGATTAACAAGGTTCGATCGGCAATCTAATATCAAGATGGTATTTATATTTAATAAAAGTAAATAACTGACATAAATATAAATACGTAACTAACAAGTAGGTTCATAACTAAACAACATTTTTAACATATATATTATAATCATGCAAACATACGGGTCTTATAGGTGCATAGCAAAATCTAAGAGCAAAATAATTAAGAGATTACGACTTGCCTTCGAAGTTGTCCTCGAATTTTCCTCGTACTCCGGGTCGTCCACTTATTCCTCTCTGAGCACCTCGTTGTCTATATGAGAAAGTGATAAAATAAATTTATACGAAAAAAGAACATAAAACAAAAATTGAATAAACACCAAAACAAAATAGGGGAACTCGGAGCGTGGGTGGCTTCAAAAGGTAGTGCTCGGATTTACGATTCTAATAGTGCAAAGATTTCGGTGAACGGTGGTAGTATGGAAAAATAGTGATAAAATAAGATGAAAGGGTCTTTTTGTAATTTTTAAAAAATTGGAGGGCTAATGTGAAATTTGTGATGGCAAAAAAGGCTTTGCTAAGTGGGTTTTTAATATGTAAAGGTGTATTTTCAAAGTGAGGATTTTCTAGAAATTTTTGAAAATTTATTTAAACTTAAAATGACCTAAGTATAAGTCTGTGTGTGCACTAATGAGGTGGCTGTAGCATTTTCGGTAGTGTGGCTGGTAGGTAGGCTCTGGGCCCATTGGCCAATGTTTCTGGGCGGCGGCTAATTGTCTTGTAGGCCCGAAGGGCTGGCAGCTAGCACCTATATGCA
>BCLH01000278.1:17584-27994 GCA_001602315.1 Zoysia pacifica
CGTGCGGCCGGCAGCGGGACGGCGCCTACGAGTTTCGAGGCGCCATTCCACTTTCGTGGAGTGCCAGAAGCAGCGCGTGGGTGATGTGGACTTGTGCGCGAGGTTAGTGTGGCCAGACTCCGTGCGGTGGCATCCGGCGACGCGAAGGAGGCGGCGGCGCGAGGCGGTGCTTGGCGCGGGGCTCCGTTGAGGGAGGAGCGGCCGTGCCGATGTGTTAGGTGTGCGTGGAGGGTGGTGGCGAAGCCGTGGCTCCAGTCGGACCGGCATTCCGGTGATCGGCGGCGAGGAATTACCTCGCGGCAAGCTCACCGGAGTTGGAGGGGAAAAGTGAAACTGGCAGCGCGTGGAGGCGAGACTAGCCTGAGCACATGTTGAAGGGAGCGCTATGGAGCGGAGAGCGTGCTGGAGTGCTCTTTTATAGGCAGGGAGGTGGCCGGTGAAGCGGGGTGCGGCGATGACCGGTCAAGACGGGTTGGTGGCTATAATTACTGAGCGTGGGCGTGGTTCTCCTATGCAAGGTGAGGTGTGACGTTCGACTTGGCACTGTGAATGACGCGCGGAGGCAGGCAGCATAGGCGAAGCTCGACGTCGGCTTGTCTTCGTCGAGTGACGGCGACATGACGGGGAGGCGGTGACGTTGAGCTTGGGCGCGAAGCGACGCGACGAGGTTCCTGAGCGGGATGGGGGAGAGTATGACGTTCGGCTTGAGGAGCGCCAAGCGTGCCCATGCATGGCAGGGCGGAGCGGCGCGGCTTGCCAGAGGGCCGCGCCCTGGAATCGCGGCGGTGGCCTAGGGAAGAAGACCTCCCCTGCCAGGCCAACCGCCCACTTGGGCCAGGTGGCCCGTGCGAGCGCGCCAGGTGGGCCAGGAGCACGCGGCTCGGCTGAAGTGGAGGCGGGGCTGGTGGGTTGGGCCGAGAAGGAAAAGGCGGCCTGTGCAGTGGACTTGGCAAATAATTGGAAAGCAAAACAAAATCTCCAATTCAAATAAAATTCGAATAAATTCTGGTGAATACGAAAAAGGAATTTCAACTCAAGCACTCGTCAAATTTCAAATTTTTAATACTCTAAATTTTTTCTTTTTAGATTTACTCATTAGGTGAGGTTCTTCTTCAAGCAAATAAAAGAAGGTGTGAAAAAAGAAAATCGCAAAAAGAGTTAATTCCTTCCTAATTCAAATTTTGAGGGTATCACACTTTCGAAGCACGCGCCTCGGCGAACACGGCCCTTCAGCCCCATCCATCCAAGGTCCAGTCTTTCGCACACGGCTGCGTCGCTGCCCGGATTCACATTACGGGAAAGAATGCAGAGGGACACTATAGCGAGAATTAGTATAAGGTCTCGAAAGTCAGAAATCAACGGATCAGATTTAGCGCTATAGTACTAATGAACAGTAAATTTGTACTTATAACTACGAACAATGTTTCCATAATTATTGCTTACAGTACAGTAATAGTGTTGTTTCTTCTCTTTTAAATTACTGTAACAACTGCTGTATTTTTTAGTATCCACGCTACAGCATAGGATTTGGACCCGCCGTTGCCACCCGAGCGGCAGCCTATGCTTCTGGTCATAATAGCAGGAGCGGCCGGCGATGCTCGTGCTTTGGACCGTCGTCTCTCTCTAGAAATACATGATTTTGAAGGTACGTCTCATTGCTATATTGCTGTCTCCACTTACGTACAAGTATCTGGCCATTTTGACAAAATTTTCATTTGGCTGCGTATAGCGTTGAGTTTTGGATGTATGAATTTTACCAATGGCCGACGCGGAGTCCGCCAATGTGGAGATGTATGAATTCACCTCCAATTTTTAATACATTTCTAAATATTACTCTCTTCAGTTTTAAATTATTAACACCGTTGATTTTTAACATCAACTTTAACTATTTGTCTTATTCAAAATTTTATTTCAATGTGTAAATTTATTAGTTGTGATTTAAATTTTACTAATGATAAATCAAATAATAACAAAAATTTATACTTTCGAACAATTTTTTTAATAAAACGAATAGTTAAAGTTGACGTTAGAAGTCAATCGTGTGAATATTTTAAAATCCTTCTTGCGCCCGAATTTTGCTGTGTGTTTGTTATTTTCTCATTATGTAGTAGAACAACTATCCTATATACTGGAGTAGCATTATAATTTTTTAGCACATACACTCGGGGTAGTGCTGAATGTCGTTTGTTTTGAAACCTTTAATTTCATTGTGTCCTAATGAAAACCCACTCTCTGCTCACATGAAAGTTCACATGTTGCACTGTCAACATACTTTGTATTTTGCTGCACTATTTTTGTCTTTGGCTATTTTTTAATCTTCTGTTATCTTCAAGAATATTGAAGAGGCAACAAAATAACTTACCACAACTGATCACACAGCTTTTTACGAGCATGCAAAGAATCATTAACTTTTCGCTACATAGATACAAACTATCCATTGAAATGAACTAGGTCTAAATAACAATTTATTGCTTATAGAAACTCTCTAGAAATCACTATTCTGACTGCCCTAAGGGGTGCATTGCGCAAGAGATGGGACAGTTCCACTTTGTTGGTTCAGCGTCTTCAACCTAAAAAAAAACTTTACAAAAGTATTTTTTGAAGCTAGTAAAAAAAATCAAGCTTTATTTTAGCCATCTCTTTCAACAGTTCCACTAAATATAGTTTAAACTTTTACTCAGTGAACAATCGATCTCACTGTTAGTTGCACGAAAGATGAGATTGAGGATAACAAAAAGTTTCTCAAATCTACCTCTGAATAAAAAAAATTTGGATGATCATCAAAAGTATGAAGGTGTTTAAAAGAGGTGTTGAAAGATATTTTTTACAATTTTTTTCCTTGTAATTTGATTTAATTTAAGATGAGTTAATAAGAAGCTTTTGAACATCTAGCGTTTGGTTGCTCGACTAAACTTTATTATAGATGAAAGAAACGATCCAAGATTGAATGGTTTATTGGTTGAATTAATTTGGCATATATCACTATAATTTTACAAAATTTAAAATATGTTATTTGGGTTCATATATTATATATTTGATCTTTTTTAAAGTGACATATCGATAGTATATTTCAAATAAAAAAATTGAATGAAATATTTGGTTGTTCAAATGAAATATCGGATGAAATAATCCTGATTTATGTTTGGTTAGCTGGACTGACCAATATTTTACAACGTGGGTTCATCTACCACACAGAGAAAAAATTGTTTTACAACTCCGTCGCCACCTACGAATGCCTCTGCCGCCACCTCACTGCGGAGCCGTGCGATACCGCTGTCGCCGAGCTGCACGCACGTTGCCGCCGATGAGCTGCACGTCGTCGCCGTCGACGAGCCTCGAGCGGCCATCTCCGTCACCGTGCACGCGTGGCATGTTTGTTGTTGTTGCGGTAGTGTAGCATGCCAACATGGTAGTGAAGCAAACAATGACTAGAAAAAGTGTGGCATGTCAAATTTGTAGTATAGAGTTTTAAATATGAATCAAATAGATGTTTAGTGTGAATAAAAAAATAGTACTCTCTATTTTTTTAATTGTTATTTTAGCTCTGATAATTAAAATAAATTTTGGAAAGGAAGGTAAATAAGAAATATGTGTTGAAAAGAGAAAGTATAGAAAGGTGATAAAGGCAAATATTTAAAAATAAATTTTAAATGCTAAAATGATAAATAAAAGGGAACGATATACTCAGCAATCTCATAAAAGTGAATGGCGATTCCTCGACGAGATGACGCACAATCCTCATGCCGTACAATGTACATAGTCGCCGTCGTTCTCTTATCCGAGATTTCGAGGGGGCACGACCGAGGGAGAGAGCAAGAAGGCAGTCAGCAGTGCCGCTGCATCAGACCATCCACCACCGGCGACGGCGAGGCCTAGGATCGATGGACGCGGATGCAGACAACGATGCTGGAGCCAAGACCGATGGCCATGGGTCCCCGTCGAGGCGGCGGAGCTTCCCCAAGCTCGTCGCCATCCGATTCCTCCTCCTTATATCGTTCGATTTGCTACATTTCCCCTCCCCTTACCTCCCATCGAGCTTCCCCCTTCCCCAAGTTTCATTTCCTGCTGATTGATTCCCTTTGCGGTGGACTGCCATGGAGGCCAGTGACCTCGCCATGGATGCCATCAGCAACGAAACCGTAGACCTGGTTGGTTCAATTCCATGACTTCCGTTTTAATTACGAATACTACCCCTTCTCATTTTTTTCCTTACCTTGTGACTCCGTCCAGGAGCACATCCCTGTGGAGGAGGTTTTCGAGCACCTCAAATGCACGCACGAGGGCCTCACCTCCGATGCTGCCCAGCAGAGGATCAACATCTTTGGCTACAACAAGCTAGAGGAGCAGCAGGTACATGCTTATTCTATTTTCTCAGTTCCTCTTTCAACAATCAAGTATCTATCTCTGCTTCCACGCTTATTCTAATTGATTGAATTGATATTGCAGGAAAGCAAACTTCTCAAGTTCCTGGGCTTCATGTGGAACCCTCTTTCCTGGGTCATGGAGGCAGCTGCCATTATGGCTATTGCCCTTGCTCATGGAGGACACGACCCTGCGGGAAAAGTACTCAATCCTACACATACATGATTCGCATCATCTCAACCCTCCACACACAAATTCTCATCTCTTTGCTACCTGCCGTTCTTCATGCAGAATTTGGGCATAGACTATCATGACTTTGTTGGAATTTTCCTTCTGCTCATCATCAATTCCACTATTAGCTTTATAGAGGAAAACAACGCTGGCAATGCTGCTGCCGCCCTTATGGCCCGCCTTGCGCCAAAAGCTAAGGTAACTGCGCCTTGCCTTCTGAAAACAACACATTACACAACATAAGCTGCTGCATGTATCTCATTTTCACAATCTTTTGATCATGTTGTTACATTATTCCTAGGTTTTACGTGACGGAACCTGGAGCGAGCTGGATGCGTCTTTGTTGGTTCCGGGCGATATAATCAGCATTAAACTCGGAGATATCATTCCTGCAGATGCACGTCTTCTTGAAGGCGACCCTCTGAAAATTGATCAGGTTTTCCTTATGGCTCAGTCTCTTCCTTCCGGCATGTTGAATTGGCCTACACATTTCTCTACTGAAGCGAAATTATTCTGATATAGTTTTCTTGAGGGAAAAAAAGAACATTGAGTAATAATTGCATTAAAAAATACTTTGCAGTCTGCTCTTACCGGAGAATCACTGCCTGTAACTAAGAACTCTGGTGATGGAATCTACTCCGGTTCAACTTGTAAGCAAGGTGAAATTGAAGCGGTTGTTATTGCCACTGGGATTCATACTTTCTTTGGAAAAGCAGCTCATCTCGTTGAGTCAACTACTCATGTTGGCCACTTTCAGAAGGTTAGTAGGTCTAACCTTCACTATGTTTTATGGAACCTACCAACAAAAGCTCTGCAGCAAGGCCTATTTGGTACAGCTTCAAAGAGTTTATTGTCCGTGATGCTCTACCAAATGCTGTTTTTTTAGAAATGGTTCTAGGTTGATTCCCTAATTGATTATTTGAAATGAACAAAGGTGCTAGAAGCTGAAAAGAGTAGGTTCTCCTGAATCTAAAAGTTAATTCCAGAGTATCAAGAGAATCAACTTTAGCTACATAATCACTTTTAGAGGATCGGATTCTTACTGAGAAAAACTTCCGGAGAGCTCTATCAAACAAGCACTTAGATTTTCACTTATCTATTTTGTTTTGATTGTATTTTTTGGTGTTTTTCCATCTTTTGGTCCGTTTACCACTGTTCAATGTTTGATTTACTTTGAAGCTGCATCCGTGTTCCTGGCTACAAATTTATGGATGTTTTTTAGGTTCTGACGTCAATTGGGAACTTCTGTATTTGCTCAATTGCTGCTGGAATGACTATCGAGTTGATCGTGATGTATGCTGTTCATGGGAGAAAGTACCGTCAGATCATTGATAACCTTCTTGTGCTTCTTATTGGAGGGATTCCAATTGCCATGCCTACAGTTCTTTCTGTTACTATGGCTATTGGGTCACACAAATTAGCACAGCAGGTTTGAGCAGAGTGCTCTGGTTGCAATTTATCCATGCAAATGTGTTCTGGGAGTTGATTTTTCCCCCTGGTTATTTTGCAGGGTGCTATCACCAAAAGAATGACTGCGATAGAAGAAATGGCTGGAATGGATGTCCTTTGTAGTGACAAAACAGGAACCTTAACACTCAACAAACTAAGTGTTGACAAGACTTTAATTGAGGTTATCTTATCTGAATCTTTTACCTTCAAACATGCTCTCATTGTTTTTGATCAAATGGTTCTCTCTCTTCTTTTGCCACATGTATCTTAATAGCTGAAGAATCAAGTTTGTTACTTATGACTAGTTCATGCGCTGACCACATGCAAAGATAACCTTTTCAATTACATTTTTCTGTTTTGTGAAGCAATTGAAAGAAATGAAACATCTTTACACTGAGATGGTTCCTCTTACATCTTCTATCGTTGCTGATGTTAATCACACTAATTGCGTAAAATTTGTAGCGTTGACATTTCTATAGGTTTTTGCTAGAGACATCGAAAAGGATGATGTTGTCTTGATGGCAGCAAGAGCTTCAAGACTAGAAAATCAAGATGCTATCGATTTTGCTATCGTTTCAATGTTGTCAGACCCTAAAGAGGTAGAAAATTCTGGTCTCTCATCTTATATGTAATTTTCACCTGTTCCCTATGAGAATATGTGGTTGGTGTCTGTTTGGCTTCACTCAAATATGGAAGGAACTGACCACTTTTAAGTTCCAACAAATGTTAGGGTTAACAATGTGGTCCATATCATGTCATTCATCTCTCTCTCTCTCCCTCTCTCTCTCTCTCTCTACCGAGTCTGGTTTGCTTCCTAATCTTATTTGGAGATTATCACATTAGTAGTGTCTCCAACACATGTTTGACTTTTGTTTACATTTATATTTGTGAAAATTAACAGAAATGTAATGGCGTTCCAATATGGCAGGTTTCACAAAAGCCTGTCCAACATGCCATATTGTTGGTCTCTGTAATTTGTGTGCAATCTGCTTTTCCCATGCATCCTTACTTTTTTTTCACTTTTTCATACTTCTAGGCACGTGCTGACATCCAAGAAGTCCATTTCCTTCCATTCAACCCAACTGACAAGAGGACAGCTCTCACATACTTAGATGCTGGGGGTAAAATGCACAGGGTTAGCAAAGGTGCTCCTGAACAGGTATCTACATTTGCACTGGTTCTGTTGCAAATAATAATGAAATATAACCTGACGAATAAAAGGTGCGGAAATCATAATGTGACTTGAAATGCAATGATACCCAAAATTGGCTGTAATTACGTTTTACAACTGAATTGAATGCGCATTAAACTTATACGTTTCTTACTTTCTTTTTATCTTTCTTCATGGGCCTGTGGTGTACTACTTGTATTGCAAAAGAAAAAAAAGAAAGAATATAGATACTCCCTTCGATTTTGAAATATTGACACCATTTTCTTCTAATATCATCTTTGGCCATTCATCTTATTAAAAAAATTATGATAAACATCATATATTTGATTAGAATTTACTTATACATCAACGATATTTGAAATATGTCTAATATTTTTACATATTTGAACAATTTTTTTTAATAAGACGAATGGTCAAAGATGATGTTAGAAGTCAAAGGTGTCAAACCAGAAGGAATACATTATTTCTTGTTTGCTTAACTTACAGTTGTTTTTATTACCAACTGAATTGATGGCTTTACAACACAAAGTTTTTATATATGCTGATTTCCGCTATTGACCTAATGATGTTTATGTTTCTGTCTAGGGTCAAATATAATGTTTATTTGCTTGTTTGAAAAAAATCAAAATGTTCTGTAAAAGAAAAGAAGGAACCAAAATGAATACTATATATGACTAACGACACATCATTGGCACTGTAATCCGATTATATTTCATCCTATGATCTTGCAGATTCTGAATATGTCATCAAACAAGTCTGAGATTGAAAGGAAAGTCCATCATGTTATTAGCAATTATGCTGAGAGAGGGCTGCGATCTCTTGCTGTTGCCTATCAGGTGGTACCTGCTATTGCACTACCAAAATGCTTATCCATTTGCAAAACTAAAAGCTTAACTAAATCCCTTCATCATACAGGAGGTACCTGAAGGGACTAAGGAAAGTCCTGGTGGACCTTGGCAATTTATTGGCCTTCTCCCTCTCTTTGATCCTCCCCGTCATGATAGTGCTGAAACCATACGAAGAGCTCTTGACCTTGGAGTCAGTGTAAAAATGATTACAGGTACCACTTTTCTTTCTACCAATAGAGGAGAGAAAGAGTTGAGGAAGGAACACCGAGAACGATGTGGCAGGGAAAATAGGGAGAGTGATGTGGGTGTTCTGGGGGGGGGATCGTGAGAACTTCCGACACTGTGAACATAGCTTGTGCATACTACGAGCCCCTTTAGCAGAGCTCTCAGCTCCTGATTCTCAGGCAGAATCGGCGAAGCTCTGCCAAACACTGTTTTGCAGAAGAAGTGATTCTTGTCTGATTCTGTAAAGTAATTCTCTGAAATGAACTAAGAGGCTAGGAGCTGAAAAAAGTAGCTTCTCCTGATTCTATGAAGTGATTCTCTGTCCTGATTCTAAGAGTTTATCCTAGAGAATCAAAGAGAATCACTTTCAGCCACAGAATCACTTCACAGGAGAATCAGGAGTGAATCCAAAGAATCAAGAGCTGGGAGCTCTACCAAAGGGGCACTACGCATCTCAACTCTCAAGGACATGTGTCCATATGTGCCCCTTATATTTTTCATATCGCTAACGGCGAGGAATCCATCAGTTTCTAAAAGTAGACTTCAAAATTTATTTTAATATGCACTTTCCAAAATTTCAGGTGATCAGTTGGCCATAGCTAAGGAAACTGGTCGGAGGCTAGGGATGGGCACAAACATGTATCCATCTTCATCTTTGCTGGGTGATAAAAAAGAAGGTGATATTGCAGTTCTGCCAGTGGATGAGTTGATTGAGCAAGCGGATGGGTTTGCTGGAGTTTTTCCAGGTGAGCATGGATTATTTGTTGTGTCATAGACTCATAGTTTTCCTTGTTCTAACTTGTTTCATTTCCCAGAGCACAAATACGAGATTGTACAAAGGCTGCAAGCCAGGAAGCACGTATGTGGGATGACTGGAGATGGGGTCAATGATGCACCTGCTCTGAAGATAGCAGATATTGGAATTGCTGTGGCTGATGCAACTGATGCTGCTCGAGGTGCCTCTGACATAGTTCTGACAGAACCTGGATTGAGTGTGATCATTAGTGCTGTATTGACTAGCCGGGCAATTTTTCAAAGAATGAAGAATTATACAGTAAGTTATATTTTAAAATGCATGTGCACATTTTATAATTACTATCATATTATGTTGCTCATATATGGGCAAATGAGGTACTTATTCGATTCAATTTTATCCAATATCTGTCATTTCAGTAGTAAAATATTCCCTCCATCCTCAAAGGACTTCATTTCTGGCTTTGCCCAGGCATGTACTAGAAGTTAAGTTGTTGTGGGATGGAGGGAATAGTGATTAGCTAGCAACAAAAAAAGCATGCAGCAGAACAAATGGTTTTGTTTCATTTAAGATATGTGTGTGTCGAGAAAGCAAAACAGGGAGAGCAAATTCGATCAGGATTTGGTAATGTAAAAGTAATATATTTGCTAGTGCTGGATCTTGTTCCCCTTTCTGTACCAGCAACCGGGCTGAACCATATTACCTTGAGTTAAAGAGGACAAATTCAATACTTATGTTTTTTTATTCATTGTGCATTGTAATCCTGTTTGGTATTTTCAATCCATTTACCTTGGGTCCATATGCATCAGGAGGACCTGAAATCTTGAGGGCATTACATCTTTGAAATGATTGCTTAGTCCATACCATCATTTATTAGTACTAATGTTTTTTTTTTTTTGTTATGTGGGGGAAAACAACAGATATCAGAAGAAGCCCAATGATGGTTCGATTAGATGCCTAGATCAAGTGTGTGCCAAGTAATCTTGTAGTTCTAGAAGAATTAGGGTTTAATCAGATCAGAGTTATTCTCTTGTTTGATTTCTTAAGCTGCTGGGCTAGCAACTGCCCTAATTACCAATGTGCCCATAACAGGTTTACTAGCACTGGCCCTATAAGAGATTTCCCTTTTTCAAATGTTAAACATATTAAACTTGTTCTCTCATCTTGAGGAAACTTCTGCCTTTTCGTGATCTACAGAAAGATATTCATTTTGGTAAAGAGGGATGCTGACTGACTTTTTTCCCCTTTTGTAGATATACGCTGTATCTATAACTATTCGTATTGTGGTAAGTTAATTTTTTCTACGAAGGACATGGCTCTACTACTTTACTGTTCATATGATTTTACTAAGTCTTGCATGACATTCGTTT
>BCLH01000278.1:28004-149731 GCA_001602315.1 Zoysia pacifica
TCCATGGGCTTATTCATGGTTGATGCTTTCTCCGGTTAGACTTAGATTGGTTTTTTATCACTATACAAAAAAAATCACACTCAAAAAGCTGGTTCAGTTACTTTGGGACTTAGTTTAAGGTCACAAAATTTACCTATGCAGCTTGGGTTTTTGCTGTTGGCATGCTTCTGGAAGTTTGATTTCCCTCCAATGATGGTTCTTGTGATAGCTATTCTCAATGATGGTAAGAGTTTTTCTATTCATAATAGGTTGTTCTCAATTGAATAATGTTTGGTTAACAGTATTAATACTTTCTTTTCAGGAACCATTATGACTATATCCAAAGATAAGGTGAAGCCATCTCCCCATCCAGACAGTTGGAAGCTAGCAGAAATATTTGCAACTGGAGTAATAATTGGGGCTTATTTGGCTGTGACGACTGTGTTGTTCTTTTGGGCAGCACACAGGACTGAATTTTTTGTGGTAAGTGGTGACTGCCATTGCCTTGACTTTCTGGTGACAATCCTGAGTTATTATGGATAACTTCAACAGCCAGTTCAATTCATCTTTACTTGCAGCACCTTTTCAAGGTTGAGACTCTGAATGTAGATAAGATCAGCGACAAGACAAACGGACAATTGATAGCTGAGAACACTGAGAAAATGGCCTCTGCTGTTTACCTTCAAGTGAGCACCATTAGTCAAGCCTTGATATTTGTGACACGCTCCAGGGGTTGGTCTTTCTTAGAGAGACCTGGCCTCCTGCTTATGGGTGCATTCGTGGTGGCTCAGTTGATAGCCACTGTTTTAGCTGCGATGGTGAGTTGGAAGGTGGCTAGCATCAGAGCAATTGGTTGGGGCTGGACAGGTGTTATTTGGGTGTACAACATTGTTATCTACCTTTTCCTGGATCCGATCAAATTTGCGGTGAGGTACGGCCTCACGGGGAAAGCCTGGAACCTGGTTATCGACAGGAAGGTGAGTCCGTCTTCCGTCATGTTTGAATTCCAAAGAAAAGGACATATTTAATAGAAACGAAACTTAATTGGGCAGGTGGCTTTCACAAACCGGAAAGATTTTGGGCGGGAAGCTCGTGAGGCGGCTTGGGCACACGAGCAGCGTACGCTGCATGGCCTTGAGAGCGCTGGTGCTGGACGGGAGAGGGCTGCGTCTGTGGAGCTGAGGCAGATGGCTGAAGATGCGAGGCGGCGTGCGGAGATTGCAAGGCTGAGGGAACTGCACACCCTGAAGGGCAAGGTCGAATCAGTTGTGAAGCTCAAAGGGCTGGACCTGGAGGACATCAACAACCAACACTATACCGTGTAGTTGATTCTTTCTTGATTATATTTATCTCTTATGATAATAATAATAATAAGTGGAGTATGGAGGGAGGAGTACTTGCTTTCTTAATTCCTCTCCATATTTGGATGATGCATGTACTCCTTGCGCGGGGTTCATCTGACGAGCGTCACTCCGGCTGCCATGTGGGGCGCCTCCTCTCGCGGCCCATGCGGCAGCCACCTACTGCCGCTCGTCAGATGATCCGCTTCTGTACTCTTTGCCGGACAAGCACTTGCACTATTCTCTTCTTGTCATGCATATGCATGTGAAAACTGGTAGAAAGCCTAGCTGGATGTAGGTGCTCATCTCCTCTTTCTTACAAGGGATATTATTTTAGTTTACGAACGGATGGAATAAACACTTTTTCTCTAAAAATGCATATGATGTATTTTTCATAACTTGGTAAATCTAGTCGTTGGAAAAAAAAAACTGAACCGTGGCGAGCAGGGCAGGCTGAGGGCGATGTTCATTCTGTTTCGGGGCAGCAACGCCGCGCGGAAGTGCAATTAATGTAGACATTCTAAGTGCAATTAAAGTAGACTGCAGCCAATTATTATTATAAAGGAAAGGAAAAAAACTAAAGGTTAAGTAGGATTTTCAAAAAATTACGCAGTAATAGGAAAAAAAATTTAATCTAAAGAAGGTCTAAAGGCTCGTTTGAAATGCAAAAATTTTACATAAATTTTGTATAAATTTTAAAAAAATTAGTTCACTTTTACATTAAAAAAACGTAGAAAAAAAATCCTCCATTCTCTAAATTAAACTGCAAGAAAGGGTAGTAGGGTAGCGAAGAGAGACGGGGACGGGGAGGCACGTCTCCCCTCCCCGGAAGACCTGTCTCCACCAAGCTGAGTAGTGTCATCCATTGTGGGCGTTAGAGGAAGACCTTCAGAGGCACCCGGATCATCGGCGGTCGACGGCCGAGGACATCGAGGGGGAGGCGAGGGCGGCCGTGGCCTGCCTCAAGCCGGCTCCTTTTTCCGTCGCGGCCTCAATTGAGTCAAGCAAGGCCAGATCTGTGTTCCTCCGGCGGATGCGTGATGCGGGTGCTGCCGGCGTCCTGGTCCTCTGCTTCCAGCTCCAGCGCCAAGGAACAAGTGGAAGAACCCTACTCCAACTCCATGGCGGCGGTGTACCTCAACATCTACGACATCTCCCCTCTCAACCACTACCTCTACTGGTTCGGCCTCGGCATCTTCCACACCGGAATCGAAGGTCCTATTCCCTTGCTAATTCTGTTCCTCGATAGGAGGATGTCTGCTTTTGCTCTTACTCTATTATTTACCACTAAGTTTAGAGTTGGAGCAAGCCTCCTAGCTGCTGCCCGTTTCATAGTATCTGGCAAGTAGGTTTTTTTTTTTTTTTTTGCTCCTTTTTTGTTCCAGAGCAAGATGATGCTACGGTATCTGCGACTCGCTATTTATGTAACCAATACTGTATGTGGCAGTGCATGGCATGGAGTATGGGTTTGGAGCCCATGAATACCCAACCAGCGGAGTCTTCGAAATAGAGCCAAAAAGTTGTCCTGGCTTTATCTTCCGACGTTCAGTTTGTGTGGGTTCAACTGATATGTCCCGTTCACAAGTCCGCACTGCCATAGAGGATCTCGCAGAGGATTATCATGGAGACACTTACCATTTAATTATCAAAAACTGCAACCATTTTACAGCTGACGTCTGTAAGCGCTTGACTGGAAAGCCGGTCCCTGGATGGGTCAATCGTCTCGCCAGATTAGGTTAGGCTCTTTTATTTGTTTCTGTCAACTAAAGCAGACGCTTAATTCGTTGCTCCGATATGATGTCGATACTGAGCTAATTCTTCTTTCGCAGGTTCTTTCTTCAACTGCATATTGCCTGAAAGCATCAAGGTTTCTGCAGTCAGAGATGCAACTGCAAACCATGATTTTTCTGGTAGTCTCTCTCTCTCTCTCTCTGTGAAAATGTTGGTCGATAGATAAGGTAAAATCTGGTATACACCAATGTAACCGGTATCATAAATTGACATTGAGCACTCATATTATTTCCTGCTAGTAATAGGTGTTTTTCCCCTTGAACTCAAGAGAGCTGTGTGTCATTCATTAAGAAGAAGAATGCAAAATACAAGGGAAGGGTTAGCTCCCTTCCTCATACTCACAACACACTAACTCTGACCACTACCCCATCATGGGGTTAAAGCAGAAAACCACAGGTAGTACTTCTATAATTCTATTAAACACACGATTATTTGCAAGACTGCTGGGATCCTCAGCGACCCTCTATTAAACACCATTGGTTATGTGCTTTCAAATCTCACATGCCACTAGGATGATTAATGAGTTGAGGCCTTTCTTAAGCTCCTTTGACACTAGCTTTTGTGGTGTGATTAATGATTAATGATGACTGGCCAACATTGAGTTGTGGTGCGATGCCTAACAGGTCTAGTTTTTGAAGAATTATTGCCCAAACTTCCTGAGACATTAGCTATGTTGAATCTTGTTCCATTTTATGTCTGGAAGACCTAGTCTAGGTGTACATACATTTCACCACTGCATGTGGAATGAGAACAAACTTTCCTCATATGATGCAAATAAAATGCTTCATAATTTCTCTTTGATTTGTCTCAGTTTATGATTTAGTAAGATTCTTTATTTGCAGATGATGGTTTGGGGTCCAATGCGTCTATTATTGATGGAAGTGACGAGGATGATTTAGATCACCTTCTAACAACGCCAAACAGCGACATTATACCTTCAAGAGACAGGACGGGGGATAACTTCTAAGTGCTTGCCTCTAATTATCCATTGACACTACGTAATGTTGATGTATATGCTCTGTTATTACCAACTTTGGTGGTAAGGTCACTTGGCCTGATCAATTTGGAGTCAAAGACATTGAAGGTGGCTTGTTGTTGGGTGATGATCGATTTTATTGATTGGTGCTAGTGTTATAATCTTGTCATAGGGATATGGTGTAATGTGATGGTATTGTGTAATTTGTGGCAAACGCCAAGTTAACGGACATGTCAGGGTTGTGATAAGATATGTTGTCCTCTTGACTCTTGAGAGAGTGAAGAGTGGTGCAGAAAAGTGTCAACAGTGTCGTGTATATGTAGTAACTTAGTGGAGTTGTATGGTATAGATACTGGTAATCGAGTAGTGAGGTATTCTTGTCCTATCTTGTTTTTAATTTCAATACTGGTAATCGAGTAGTAAGGTATTCTTGTCATATCTCGTTTTTTAATTTCACTTTTTGCTTTTAAATTTGTACGGTGATGGTGTGTAATTGATTTATTTTGGACTCCCTCTATTTTAAATTATAAGTTACTTTGAAATCTTTTAGTAGTTTTTTCAAAATATGAGTCATTATCGTTCTTTTCATACTCTCTTTTCCTTCTATTTCTTTCTTCTTTTCGTTTGCAACATATCCATCTTTTCACTTTTTTAATTTTTACAGAGACGAAGAGAGGTGTACAAATTGTGGAGAAGTACTCTCTCCGGTTTAAAGTATTGACACCGTTAATTTTTAAAATTAATTTTAATTATTTGTTTTATTAAAAAAATTAAATATAAAAAATTTTGTTATAATTTAATTTATTTTTAATAAAATTTAAATCATAATTTAATAATTTTACACATTAAAATAAATTTTTTAATCAAAATAAATGATAATGTCAACCGAAAATATTTTAAAATCGGATGGAGTGCTTCGTCCAGAGAGTGTCAGATCATATACTGTATCAAATATTCAAATACTGTTAGCCCCGCTGTTTTATAATAACCGGAGAGATATTTTATTAGAGACATTTCGAGGCACAATTCCGTCACATCATGCCAGGCCTAGCATTCAACGATAGCTTGAGGTCGTCACTGACATGCCGGGCCGCCGGGTCGTCTTCTAATTTCCTTGCTGCTGCTGCTTTCTTGTTCCTCGCAATTGCAAACGAAGTCTTCTCCGCTGCCAGTCGGACTCGCGATGCGGTCCCTACTCCTTCCTCTCCTCGCGGCTGCGGCGGCGGCGGCGGCAGCGCAGGCCTCCGCCCTGCCCTTCGTTGTCCTGCACGGTAAGGTTCCCCGTGTCTTCAATTCGTTTGGATTGGACTGGATGCCCTGTTACTTAGAGCAACTGAATTGCAGGGATCGGGGACCAGTGCGCCAACCATGGCGTGGCCAGGTTCACCCAGCTTCTTGCCGAGTGGTCCGCCGCCGACGGCTACTGCCTGTACTACTCTACTACTGCTCATTCTACAATCCCGGTGCCTTTAATCCTGCTCTTTCTCCCTCCGTTGTTATCTTCAATAATTTTGGTCTCCTTTATATGCGACCAAATAGGAGCACCTTACTTATTTTAAGTCATTGGATTGCCAATCTCAATTTCTGCATGCCTTGTTCCCACAGACATACCTACTCCAGTGACTTACGTTAATTTTTTTCATCAGAGAAGTTGGGAGAGGAACATGGGACTCTTGGGTCATGCCTCTTCGGCAACAGGTTCAATTCCTAGTTGCATGCAATGTTTCTTCTTCCTCTCCTTTTTACTTTCAAATGTTTCTGTTGAGTAAGATGTTTTCCCATTTCATGACTGCAGGCTGATATCATTTGCAAGAAGGTGATTCATCGCTATAGATTATTGATGCCTCACTGTGTTGTTTGATGAATTATTTATTAGTAATCATCACTGGATTTTCCAGGTCAAAGAGATGAAAGAACTGAGCAACGGCTATAACATAGTTGGTCTTTCTCAGGTATGCTTATATGCATTGTAGCTGTGTTGTGTACAGGTCGTTGACCTTTCGTTTTATGTTATAGGTGCTGTTGTCCTTTGCTTCAACATTTGGGCCATGCCTTTGAACATTTTAATTTTATTGTGCTTATGAAAACTACTTCCATCATAATGCTATGATTCATTTGATTTTACTAATATGTTGCACTGCTAATACTCTTTGAAACATTTAATTTTCTCACGAGTTTCATGGCTCTTTTGTTAATTCTCGCACTAGTTTGTGCAATTATTCTCCTACACTGTGCCTCTTCTTTGCATCCTATCTACAGGGGAACTTGATTGGCCGAGCAGTAGTTGAATATTGTGATGGCGGACCGATGGTGAGTTTTTCTAAATAGGAATAAACATGCAATTCTGTTATATTCGTTAGCGTTCACCAGCCTAATGTAGGTAGCAATAAAATTTTTTATTTTAGAAATGTACAGGAGAGACCACTGATGTATATATTAAGATATATGTAAAAGGATAAAATATTGTAGAAACGCAATGCCAAAAAGAAAAGGTAATTACAGGAGGAGAAAAGGATTACAAAAAAAAAGGATGGCCAGGCTGTCCTGTGCAGTTAATTTGAACAGCTGGTGGCACCAGACTTTTTGCTTCTACTTTGCTCCTTAAGAAAATATGAAATCCTCAGGTCTACTATGGCCATAAATGCCTATGTTCTTTCTCCAAAACAAAATTCATAGGCGATCTGGTTTCAATGATGAACTGGGCCTCATATCATGAGTTTCTTAATATAACATTTTTAATTTTCAGTAATAATCTATGAATATGGATGCTGCCACAGGTCAATAATTTCATTTCTCTTGGTGGTCCTCATGCTGGTACTGCTTCAGTACCACTCTGCGGTGTAAGTTAATATCATCATCTCCAAGTAATATGTACTCCCTACGAGAATTAAGGAGAAGTGAAAAAGATGTGGTGCACAGGAAACAAGGAGAGAGATACAAATGTGTTGAGAAGTGAGAATGACATCTATTTTTGAGCGAATTAAATCCTATACTAATGTTTAAATGTGAACAGAGGGAGTTGTTTGTTATATCAGGTTTTCAACAAGAGATAGACTGGAAATTTCTTTTAAAGTGCTGTCATTGTGTAGACAGTTTAAGTAAACGAAGTAAAAAATTCAATAAAAAGTATTGACTAAGACTATTTAATATTTAAATATAAATATTCCATGGCCGCACATATGATTAAGTTGATCTCTCTTTATTGGCAGTCTGGTATTTTCTGCATTGTTATTGATGCTCTGATTAAATTGGAGATCTACTCAGACTACGTGCAGGTTGTATAACTTTATTACTTCAACCTATAATCTGTATTTTTGTAACAGTGACCAGTTTTATAGATTCTAATATTTTCTTGCATAACTTGAGATATTATGAATTACAGGCACATCTTGCACCTAGTGGTTACCTCAAAATCCCAACTGTGAGTATTCTAGCTTCATTTAGAGAGCAATGCACTTCTCCGTTGTTTTATTGGCATGCTACTCTCAACTCTATTGTTGGATTTGCTAGATTGAAGTTTTGAGTTCCTTCTTGTACTGTTCAGTCTACTGATACTGTGCAGTATGGGGCTGAGGACAGCAATCTTATGTATACGGATCAATTGCATGCACCAGTGAAAATGGTTATGGGAACTAGTAATGGTTAGCTGCATAATGCATATCAAGATAACTAATTTGGCCATTTCCTTTTTTATAATTAGTTAATTGAAAATTTGTGACCATGTCGTTAGGATGTTAGGTTTATGTTCTGTTTTATATGTTGCCATAGAATTTTTAGATAGGTAAAATGTGTTTTGAGCTTTATGGTCATAAATCTGATGTAAAATTGTGATCAGATGAATTGATAATTAATTGAATTCCTAAGTATGATGAGGAAAGTTTCAGGTGAATGACGTTTGTTTAATAAAAACTGTTTGTTCAGGATATGGAAGATTATTTGAAGGGCTGCAGGTTTCTACCAAAACTGAACAATGAAATTCCAGGTGAAAGAAATGCTACCTACAAGGAAAGATTCAGCAGCTTAAAGAATTTGGTGTTGATTATGGTAAGCTTCAAATTGTCCAGATTTTTATTTTGACTGCGGTCCAAGATAGTAGCACAGTGTATTTGGTTTGCTCATTGTTTAAGAAATAGGTTGCAATAATCCTATAAAGTGCATGGGAAGTGAGAAGTTCATGATTGCTATCAAATGCTGAGTAGTTTCAGTGCAATTTGTTGGGATCGTCTAAGCATCATGTGGGACCATGCGCTGCCATTCTTTGAGACATTTCAGAAAACAAAAAGGCAGCATCACACCAAATTCTTCATGGAGATCTCCTCAGCAGCATCCTGGGAAATTTGGAAACAAATAAATGGAATGATCTTTAGAAATGAGTCCCCTTCAGTTGGGATTTGAAGAAACAACTTTGTTGCTTCCTTAAGGCTTCAGTTGTTTAGGTTGTAAGAGGATAGATCGGTTTACAATGATTAGATTCAGTTTTGTAAATTCTTGTGCTTTTGATCTCCCTCCATTTGAATAGTTCGTTGCTCCACGCACGCCCCCCGCGGGGGGTTGGGTTTACAGTGTCTTTGTTCCTGTTTTTTCGTAAATCTGTAGTAGGGGCTTCCCTTACTGTAATCCCGTAAAACATATCATAGTCCATGGAAATAACAAAAGTGTTTACCTAGTTTATTGATCTATCATTGAGCAGTCAAGCAAATGATAATCCAAAGAAAGATTTTCTGTAATGCAGCAAGATAATAACAATTCTATATCATAATATCTACTATGCTTAATGATCTTATATCCCATTTTGAATATGGCTAATGTCTTGTCGTTATCATGTGCAGTTTCAGGATGACGCGGTCCTGATACCTCGGGAAACTGCATGGTTTGGTTATTACCCTGATGGAGCATTTAGCCCAGTCCTACCACCTCAGAAGGTAGCATTCTCTCTTGCATATAATTGGGTGACCTGAGTTAATTATGTTGAGCTTCTAAATCTCTACTTTAGAATCAAAACATTGCCAATAGTTAAGCTGTTTTTGGTTTGATTTATGGGGAGTAATAGACCTGGAAACTAGCTTATAGAACAATAATAACCTTTTAGGAAAATTCCTTCGTGGCCATCTGTGGTTCCTTATCTGCTATAGAAAAATTCAACTTCCCTCGTGGCCATGCGTGCATATGTTGGGTGGGTGGATGCTCTGCGGGGCATCGTTACGTGCTATTGTACTATGGTTTATTTGCTAAGTGGCTTACTCGATCAACACATGATATGTCTGTGCAGACAAAGCTGTATTTGGAAGACTGGATTGGTTTGAAGACACTGGATGAAGCAGGGCGAGTTAAATTCGTCTCTGTGCCTGGCGGTCACCTGGGAATCTCCAAAGGTGACATGAAGAAATACATCGTGCCTTACCTGGAGGACAAACCTTGTACCCTTCCACGGAGCATTTCTGACCTGCTAGGTGCCGCCAGGTGAGCGCGTGAGCTGAGGAGACCCGCCGTCGTTGCGACCAGTCTTGCTGGCCCCGACTGGGACATCTGTGCCGTTGCCATGGATGATTGCTAGTGTGATTGATTGATGTTGTCTACGTTCTGCAATGTAAATGAACATCCAAAGGAACCTCAGGTTTTCCTTGTAATCTCGTCATGCAAAGAGGTGTATCTGAATTTAGCTAATGTTATTCTTTTATATGAATTTAGCGTCGATCTCTGAACTGAAAAGTGACACCTTTTTGCGACATCGAGAAAGCATATGAAAATGATTACAAGTCCCCTCTGTTCCTGTTAGATACAGAAGTTGCCATAAGCACGTATATGTAATGAAGAGATTATTCGAAATATAAACATATTGCTTTATACTTTGGATTCTGAAAAACCACCACAAGCACGTTCTGCCAAAAAAAAAGTCTTCAGCTGAATTGATGTAACTGCTCTATTGTCACAATTTGTAAGTCCATCTGTAGGTTACAGAATGCCAGAAGCATCACATTAGGAGACCAATATAATTTACTAGTTAGGATACAATTGCACGGCTAATATACCTTTAGCATTCATGCGGATTTACTAATCACAATGGTTTTACCATTTCTGCAGGTTTCACCATATATACTAGTAACTCCCCGGAAAAGTCATTACGTGCTAGACAAAGCTATAACTCCTGCCTCTCTCCCATCCTCTTCCTCCCCCACAATCCTTTTCCAAAACCAGTGCCTCCTCCAAACCTGCTCCATTTGCTCCATAGGCAGTTTCTTTGTCTCTGGCAGGAAGAAGTACACAAAGAGTGTCATCACACACACCCATCCGCCAAAGAGGAAGAATGTCGCGAACTCGAGGTGGCACAACATTGCAAGGAAGGTCTGGCCAATTACAAATGTCACCAAGAAGATCACGGCGATCACAATACTCTGCCCTGCTGACCTGATCTCCAGTGGGCAAATCTCTGTTGGGACCAAGTATGTCAGAGGTCCCCAAGACCATGCAAAGCCTGCAACAAACACACACATGATGACAAGGACCAAGTATGCATACTCCTTTTCCATTCCTCCATGGTCCTTGAACTTTGCAGCTAGGACTGCTCCAACTGTGATCTGTGACAAGATCATCTGAACTCCACCTACTAGAAAGAGCTTCCTACGCCCAAACCTGTCCACCACAACCATTGCTACAACGTTAGCAACTGTTGCACAGATGCGTGTGACGACCGCCGACATGAGGGACGCACTCTCCTTGAGTCCAATGGTCCGGAACATGACCGGCGCGTAGAAGTTGATCACGTTGATTCCAGTGACCTGGTTGAAGAACGGAACCAAGAGTGCTATGACAAGCTGCGGCCTATACTTTCTCTTCACGATGTTCCGGAATGGATGCCTTATCGTCCTTGAGATATTGCTAGCAGAGACCAAATCATCCAATTCTTTCTGGATCCCAGTTGTGCCACGTAGCCTCTGGAGGAGGATCTTTGCCTCATCGATACTCCCATCACGCTGGATTATGAAGCTGGGTGTCTCAGGCAGGAAGATTGCGCCAATGGTAAGGAATGCAGCAGGTACAGCAGCCAACGACAGAGATATTCTCCAGCCCCATCCTTGTACAATCTTCTCGACTCCGTAGTTGATGAGATTTGCGATGAGGATGCCAATGCTGATGCAGAGCTCGAAGCCATTGTTAATGGCACCACGGTATTGTGGTGGTGCCATTTCTGATAGATACAGTGGAATTGACTGCAAAAGGATATAACGTATCAATGTATTGGTCAGTATAGATTTCCAACTATAACATCCTCCTGAGCAAACATATATAATTTAAAAAGTATAAAACTATCCTCTTCTACAATGCAAATATCAAAATTATTTTAAAGGGTGAGTCTATATAGTGGATTTCATATGTATCCTGTTCTGCTCTCAGGCTGAATTTGAATATCCTTGTCTTGTTTGTTACTTTCGTGCTGTACTAGTTATATATCTGATAAAAGTTGGCCCATGTCCGGTATACTTTCTCAAAATAGCTGTCCACTTTCATTTTTATCAAATTAATCATCCGTTAATTCTGGCCACATGGAGGGTTGAATCTTGACTTATGACAGAGTTTTCAATGCTAGTGATGGCCATGAAGAGGATTGTTCACTGGACTTTGGTTGCAAACGATTGGAGTTTTTCCAGTGGAACCACACATGCACCACTTGCACATCCATTGATTGGACAAGGACAGATGAGGATTTCTTTGTTGTCATGCTAGCGTGATTCCACTCCTCTAGTTTGGGGTGCGTCGACTTGGGAAAATTATTTGATTGTGAGTCAACCATGAAAGAGATACTCCACTTATAGACTGATGTTATGGTCACATAGTATGCATGCCAACCAAACTATCTTTATCAGTTATTTTTAATGTTCATTCATGTCCTCATGTGAATTACGTACTAGTTACACTTGTAAACTGTTACCTGGTTGGTGAAGCCGAGTCCGATGCCTAGGAGGATCCTGTTGAGGAGGAGCATGTAGACGTTGACGGCCGCCCCACCGAAGACAGAGCCGACAATGAAGACGGTGCCGCCGATGAGTATGGAGGCGCGGCGTCCGAACCTTCTGGTGACGGAGGAGGCGAAGAGCGTGGCGACGAGACCGGCGATGTATAGGGAGGAGGTGAAGACGGTGAGGAGCTCGCTGTCGAAGCGGCAGTAGTTGCTGACGTTTTTGTCTCCTTTCATCTGGTGGTACACGTCCGGGAAGAACTTTCGGAGGAACGACTCCATGGAGGTAACACCACCTGACAGCGACAACATGCCTCAGATGATCTATTTTTTATTACTGCTTAATTATCACCCAAATGATGTAGATGATGTGTTCTTTTATCTAAAAAGAATATCTGTATAAATAACACTCATGCATGCATGCATCTAGCATGAATCAACAAGATATTCAGAGCGACAGGCAGTTCAATGTCTGGACCGAAAACGAATTGAAAGAGAATATCAGTACCCTGCCCTCTACTTGCTTGTGTGATAATCACAAGTTGTAATGGAGCAGCTGCCAATCCAGCTAAACAAATTTGTTCTTCCGCTGGAAGAGCTTGGGAGGAACAAGTGAAGTGAGCAGCTAGCTGCCGGCGACGATGCAGGTCTAGTGTACCTGAGATGCCGAGGTCGTAACCGAAGAGGATTCCGCCGCTGCCGGCGACGATGCAGGATAGGATGACAAAGGAAGTGACGCGGCCGTTGTAGCCGGCGCCGGCACCGGCAGAGCCTTCCGCGACGGACCCTATCGCCATCTCTCTCTCTCTCTCTCGTCTCAGAAGAATGTGGCCAGATGATGATGGATGGATGGATAGATATGGGCAGGAGGGATGATGAAGGGCGAGGCTGCTATTTATAGCCGAAACTGCTACTGCTCTTGGATCTATGTAGGCTGTAGGAGTACTACTACTGTGTGATCTGGTGGTGACGAGGAATGGGCAGTGCCAATGGTGTGAGCAAACAGCCGAGTGTGTCTGAGCTTTGACTCCGACCTGTTTGTCCTGAACCTTTTCTTTTTGGAAATGCTGATTATGTCTAGTTAAAAAAAGGATTTCTGATGCCATTTATATATTAGTAGATTTTTGGAAAAGCTGATTTATTTCGTTTCTTTAAAAGCTAAGTAGATTTTTAGCGTTTTAAAAGTTAGTTTTTCAGACTTGTATCTTTTCACCTTTTCTATTGAAAAAGATATTGTAGCTAAAAATAGACAGGACCTTCATACTGGAGACAACCGTCATGGCCTGTGGAGTAGTGGCTCAAGTTTAGGCATGACAGTGAATTAAAGGGTGTCAATCACTGTACTGTGCCAGTTAAGCAGATTTGGGTGAGATTTTGGCTGTGCTACTTTGGACCCAGTGGCATCTTCCCACTTTTGATTTTTTTTTCTTATTTTTTTTCTATGAAAAATGTACAATGGGTTCGTCAAAGAGGGGAAAACCCATATTGGTGGTGTAATTAACTCTACTTAGTATTTTGTTCTATTCTGCTTTTATCATTAAAGATTTTAAAATACAACTTATAATTTGCACATTTAAACTAATTTTTTAAAATAATAAGAATAGTCAAAGATGGTGACAAAAAGCAATAATGATAATGACTTAGAAAAAGAGGGGAGTAAATAAAGTTGGCAAAAGACATAAAGCATATAAAATTCTCTGGTCCCTAGCCTTTCCTTTCCTTTTTCCTTTTTTCTTGGTGTTAAAAAGCATATAAAATTGTGTGATCCAGGCATATTCACTTGGTATCATTAATCCAAACTCCTTGGACCTTCATTATTAATTAATTGCATGTTTGATTATCTATCACTACCTGTACTAACAGATAAGGCCCCGTTTAGAGCGTAGAAATTTCACAGAAAAAAAACTCACGAACAAAAATTTTTTCTCCGTTACAAACGAGGTCTAAAGAATCAGTTCAACAAGCTAATAGGCTTCTTTAGAATGTAGGAATTTTATTAGAATCATACATGAATTTTATAAGGAAAGCACATGATTTAGAAAAACAAATCTCCATTCTAAATGAGACCTAAGATATTTATTTCTCTTCTTCTGGAGAGAGAGAGAGAGAAAGAGAGAGCACTACATACAGTAAATGGAAGCCAGCTAGATCGATGTGCAAGTCCCTTCTTCATTGCTTCGCTTTGGCCGCCAGTCTCATATGGAGACACGACACGGCACATATCAATCCCAAAGAAATTTCTTAAAGGAGAACAACACACTGCAAAAATCTCACCGAGTACATTCGAATTCAACATGTATCCATCACAAAAGAGGAAGCATTATTATTAAAAAAGATCCAAGAAGAAAAGGACTTGAGAATTCACACCACTATGCATCTTTATTTACTCTGATCCTCCAACACACTCCGGTTTTAAATTGACGATGTTGATTGGGGCAAATTTGTATTAACCAATGTCAAACAGCTTAGTATTTGGCCACTCTGAAGCCTTGTTACTCTATGTTTCGTTACAAAAGAAGAGTGCAGAAAATGACATTTGCAGCAAACAAGTTATATTGCTGATTGTAATTAAGGATCGTTAAATAAAGTCTGTACTACTACTGTGGAAAGAAGGAAAACTTCATCTTGGGTGTTCGTCTTTGTAGCAGTTTTTTGAATTGGCATTTGTTTTCAGGGTCGGAATCTTCGGATGCACCGACGACCCCGAAAGCTGTATGTACTATCTAGATTAGATTAGATCAGACTATCAGTAGATCTACTTCTCTAAGGAGCTGTTTGGATCCTTTATTTTGGAGAAATTAAAATATACATAATAGATTAAGTTATTTGGTTTGAAATTTGACATTTCACAATTTTTTAAAACTTAAGTCTATCTCAAATTCATAAAGTAAAAGATGAATTCTATAGATAATTATGCTTTAATTTTATTCTTTAATTTATAGCATACTCTTTTTCTGACGAGCCTATGATGTGCTCCCAACGTTCCCTTGACTAACCTCGTCAGTAGAATGATTCTGTTTTTCATTTTTCCTCATTGTATGGAACACCAATAACATTACTCCCGAATATTCTTTAGCAGCTATCCAAACTCATATCACACTATCAATCTTTATAATGCTCTTCACCCTTAGTAAGAGTGAAATACTCTTTTCTTCATGTAACGGTCAGATGATTGTCTTTTGTTAGGCCGAACTGGATTGTTTTGCACCTGTGTGCTGTTTGGACGCAATGTTGAGGCCCTCAGAGAGGATATCCCGTGGACGACGCCTTGTGTTTGTCATGCTGTGTTTGTTGAAGGAGGGATCACACTGGCAATTCTCACAGCTATATTTCATGGGGCTGATCCAAGGACATCATTTCTGATTGGAGAAGGTCTGGTATTCAGTTGGTGGCTGTGTGCTACTTATACTGGCATTTTTCGTCAAGAACTTCAGAGAAAGTATCATCTCAAGGTGATCTCTCTCTTCTGTGATGCTTTAATTGAATTATCATCACAAGTACAAGTATTACATGGGTCGGGATGACATTTGTTGTTTTTGTTTGGATCAGAACTCTCCCTGTGACCCTTGCATGGTCCATTGCTGCCTGCACTGGTGTGCCAACTGCCAGGAACATTGTGAGCGGAGGGGCCGCCTTGCAGACAGCAGCGCTGTGCCAATGACAGTGGTGAACCCTCCTCCAGTGCAAGAGATGAGCATGGCAGAGACTCGCGACTCTGCTGCAGCTGCTGGTAGTGCTGGTGAGGGTGAGGCGGAGAATGGAATTGGCACTAGGGAGCATGAGGCGGCAAAGAGTGAGCACGATCATGTGGAGGTCATTCCTCTATAACCAATTAATTAACCAGGTGAAACAGCACAGTGCAAGGATGGACGGATAAGGAGAGGAAATCAATTAATGTCTTGATTTTTCCTTATGTCAGAACCAAACTAAAGAACACCCATCATAACCTAGAAATCAAGTTGATCGAGTTTTTCTTCTTTATTTTTCCGTTTCCCTTATTACAGGTATGATCCGGTACTTTGAGGAGCTGTTGCTGCGCATGAATGTATATGAACCAGCCTACGATTGCCTGGGTGCATTTCGTTTAACAGAGAGGATGCACGAGAGTGTAATGCTTAACATGGCTGTTGGTGTTGTTTCTCGAGGAGAATGTTTTGCTTGATCCCCTTGCGGATATCAAATGAATCCAGCAGCATTAGCGATTCGATTTATGATTTTGCTGCTTTTTGAACTGAATGGATTATTCTTGTGCACTGCTGGTCTCAACAAAATCTTTGTGTGAAAACAGAAAAAGGTCAAAAAATCTGATCAGACTCGACAACCCCCATTGCCCCAATGCGACGGCAGCCATAGCCATAGGGGAGCGAGAGATGAGGTTTAGGGCGGATCCTCCATGGCGACTCCTCGGATCATACCAACTTCGGTGACTACGCCGACTCCATGCATTCTGTTTATGGTCTAGTAATTGTTTTGGTCTTATTGAAAACCGGGCGTTTCACTCTGGTAATTCTTCTATTTCAATGTTACTTTCTTATTTCATGGTTTACCTGGAAGGCTTATTTTTTTCTATATTTTTGTTGCCTTGTGTTTTCAAGCATCTGAGGCTTGCATGTTTCATAGGATTACTTTATTATTGATGGATAGAGTTTGATATAACATGCAATTCTAATGGTTATAATGAATATGTCACATGATAGCATACATAGGAGTATATAACAAGGAATATGTCACATGATAGCATACATAGGAGTATATAACAAGAGAGATGTTACGGTACTTAGAGGTATATGAGGTATAGTTCTTTAATTAATTTCAACCGATAATTTATAGGCCATTTGTCTACGAGACATCATAAATGTGCTACTTTGTCTGTACCACACTATCCGTCTTGATTTTGTTCGTAGCACACACAAAAAATTTGGTCTATAGCACACAATTTTTGAGCAGCCGTAACGAGAGATATAAGAAGAAAATACATAAATGCTCTTGAACCTAAGTATTTCTCTTTTTTTTTTTTGATCCATTGCTATGGTCGTATCAATAAAAATCTTCATCCTAGGCCTCCTCAAAGCTAATCAACCGTGCATATTCAACAGCAGGCACTAGATGATAAGAATTAAGATGGTGATCACACTAGATGATGCATGTCTCGAGTTAAAAAGGCCTCCACAACTTTTTCTAATTTTCTCTCTCATCTTAGCTACTAAAAAGGTTTAAATAATTAACACAATATGATACAAACAAAAAAACACAATTTTACGGTGTCTTCATGACAAAATCAAAACAGATAGTGTGATCTGGACAAAGCGACTAACAGGTCCTGTCCCAAAGACAAATTTTTTTAAAAAAAAATAGTACCAGATCTACTATTTTTAGTACCGAGCCCATTAATTTTGATACCCGATTTACTATTTTGATACCTTTGACTAGATACCTCTTTATTTTTAACTGTTAGATCTGATCAAACAAACAGCTGCGGTTAACTTCAAGCATGATATCATCTCTCATATAACAATGTTGCCCACCCCTGAATTTTGTAGATTTGGATGAAGCCGCTACTGGCCCCCGGAATATTGTGGGTTTACCTGGCAAAACGTTTCTTTTTTATACATGTTCTCTTTTCAATTTGCAATTACTGTTAGGCATCTCGTATTCAATTTGTGGAGCCAGCAATCTCTCTCTCTCTCTCTCTAACTCAAAGGAAAAGGGGGCAGTAGATTAGACTACGCTTCCGCTGAGCGCTGGCGTAATGGTGCCGGTGCGGTCCACCTTGATCCACCAAGGGACCACCAACGGCCTCCGTTAGATTGGATCGGATGGCAAGGATCCCACCATCCAACCCAAACGAAAAGCAATGCTGTCCTTCGTCTAACGGCCGCTCTCCGCCGCCGTCCCATCCAGCAACCTCCTCGGCATCCACCTCTTCCAGTGCCTCGACACTGTGGGCATCATCGCCAAGCTCTCCGACTGCATCGCCTCCCACGGTGACAGCATCCTCAGCGTTGATGTATTCGTGCCCGACGATAAGCCAGTCTTCTACTCCTGCAGGTCAGCCAGCAGCTGTTAGCCTCCTCCTCCTCCTCCTTGCCTTCTTCACCCAAGGAGCAATCAATCAAACTTGCCTAGCTTCCTTGCAGTGAATTCACACACAACCCAAGGCTCTGGCCATGCGATGTGCTCCACGACGACTTCGTCAATCTGTCAAACTGCTTCAATGCACAGCGCTCTACGGTGCGGGTACCTGATCTTGATCCCAAATACAAGATTTCGGCCCTCGCTTCCAAGCAGGTTTGTCCTTTACTGTATTTGATGATATAACAACTCAAATCGACAAAAATAACTCAAACTTTCACCTCCTCTTCTTGCTCCTATCTAGGACCATTGTTTGTTCGACGTCTTGTACAGATGGCAAGAAGGCAGGCTTCCCGTCGACATCAAGTGCGTCATAAGGTGAGGTGACCAAGCACTGTTTCCTGCTTTATATGATTTCTAAAATAGAGAAGTAGAGTACTCGCTCACTTTGCAGGTTCCCTGCAGCAACAATGATCGACCAACCGATAATCATATCAGACGTTTCCTCGATAGGCATGGAATTCCCTATCACTACTTACCCACAACTCCTGGCAATAACCGAGAGCAAGAGATACTAGAGTTGATTCAGGGTACAGATTTTGTGGTTCTGGCAAGATACATGCAAGTGAATATGATTTGCCATTTGTCATTCATTACTTGTTGGGGCCTTAAAGCATCCAAAGATGAATTGCAATAGAGGGTGTGCATAGACTTTACGAGGAACGCTCAAACAGAAGTATCATTTTCCCCTCTCAGATACTCTCAGAAAGCTTTCTCAAAGCATATGGTAAAGATATTATAAATATTCATCATGGGCTTCTTCTCTCATTCAAAGGCGGAAATCCGTCAA
The DNA here is from genome assembly GCA_001602315.1 of Zoysia pacifica. Classification (NCBI taxonomy): domain Eukaryota; kingdom Viridiplantae; phylum Streptophyta; class Magnoliopsida; order Poales; family Poaceae; genus Zoysia; species Zoysia pacifica. Next base: position 46,967 of record BCLH01000278.1, read on the forward strand.
GACAGGTATCATAATTGTTAGCTAGACTTGTGTGCTTATTTTTATCTAGAGTCCTAAGATAAGAGAAGTGCTAATCTGTAACAACATTTTTAGGCCTTCAATGCTGGGGTGAAGTTGATTGGAGCAACCAGCCATTTTGTTACACCGGAACTTGATGCTGGACCGATCATTGAGCAGATGGTATTCATACTTATTCATAGCAGCTAACCTTACCTAAGTAGAGTATTATATTATCAGATTGATAGATCCTTCTCCTTTTTCTTGTGATGTAGGTTGAACGAGTCTCTCACAGAGACATGTTACAGAGCTTTGTTGTCTAAGTCTGAGAACCTTGAGAAGCAGTGTCTAGCAGAAGCCATAAGATCATACTGTGAGCTCCGTGTCCTTCCATACGAACTAAAGAAAACCGTTGTGTTCTGAGCTAATAATTCTGTTTTCACGAGGATTGTTATGTTATTCTTTTTGCAAAACTAGCAATAAATGATTCTTTTTTTTATAAGTTCCCAATAAATCGTTAGCTTGATCTGGTTGACTGACAATGTGTATACTTGCACGACGTCGCCATAGTATTCACTGAAATAACTCTTGCTTCTCCTTCTTCCTTCTTCTTCCTTGTTGATCCGATCCAGGAGATCTCGGACAACAACTGCGTGTACCGAAACGAGATGCTTGCTTCCTGAGTACACTATTTATTAATGATATCAAAACAACGAATGCTTTGGTTTCTTCGTTGCTGGCTTCGCTTGTGGCTGCATATATATTTTATCATATGGAGTACTATGCAGCATGATGTATATATAAAACAATTGAAGGATGGTTAGGAAGCTGCCACTACTCTCGGGGTCGGGGGCGACAGGGGGCCAAACGGCTACAGACCAAAGCTCAATCGCAGCCAAGGATAGATTAGATATATGGAATCTCTCCCGGTGCCGAGCGTGCAGGCGATGGTGGCGGCCACCGGTGGAGCCGCTGTGCCGCCGAGGTATCTCCGGCCAGAGGTGGCGGCAGATGATGTCGCTGGGGACGCTGAGGCCGAGATCCCCATCATTGACTTGCAGAGGCTTCTTGGTGGTGGCTCCCTTGAGGAATCTGCACGCCTCCATCGAGCCTGCCAGGAGTGGGGCTTCTTTCAGGTTTGTTACTACTACTAGTAGCTTTATTATTCACTAGCAGCTGCAGCTGGAATTGTTGGTGGGCTGATAACCATCGGTGGTGTCCGTGTCTGCAGCTAATAAACCACGGTATCCCACAAGAGATTATCAATGGAATGAAGGCAAAAGTTGAAGGATTCTTTCAACTCCCTGCGGAAACAAAGAAGCAGTTTGCTCAGGAACGCGGGCAGCTGGACGGTTACGGTCAGCTATTTGTTGTCTCGGAGGATCAGAAGCTGGACTGGGCTGACATTCTCTTCCTCAACGCACAGCCGTCTCAGAATAGGAACATGAGATTCTGGCCGGACAAACCTGCTGAATTCAGGTCCTAGTTCGAGTAACTGCCTTTTTATTTTTTACCATACAGACTTACAGTAAGTTATACTAATAATCGTTGAATATTTCAGATGGACGCTGGATAGATATTCCGCCGCTGTGAAGAATGTAGCACATTGCCTGCTGGGTATCATGTCCAAGAACCTGGGTTTGGAACCAGGGGTGATTGCTGAGAAATGCATCGATGGAGTGCAGGCAGTAAGGATGAACTACTACCCTCCATGTGCTGAGGCGCACAAAGTGGTCGGCTTCGCTCCGCATTCTGACTCGGATCTTCTGACTCATTGTTCTCCAAGTGAATGAGGTTCAAGGTCTGCAGATAAGGGGAATTAGGGGAGACGGTAGATGGGTTCCCGTGAAGCCTGTTGAGGGCGCTCTTGTGGTCAACGTAGGAGACATTTTTGAGGTATGGAAATTGTTTGCACTTGTTTTGTACGGAAATTCAATTGAAGAATGGAGGGGGCGTGACCGGCTGCACTGATGGATATGGAAATGCATGACAGATCTTGACGAACGGGAGGTACAGGAGTATCGAGCACCGGGCCGTGATCAACAGGGAGAAAGAGCGGCTCTCCGTTGCGGCATTCCACTCTCCAAGCGTCCATGCCACCATCGGACCTCTCAGGGAGATCATGGCGCATGGCGAAGACGCGCTGTATGAGACGGTGGATCATGACAGCTTCATGAGGCTTTTCTTCTCCGCAAAACTGGAAGGCAAGAGCTTCCTACAACGGATGAAGAAAAGTTCGTCCTAGAATTCTTCTTTTCTTTTTCTTTTTTTTTCGATGGAGATTTGTTCTTTTCTTAATTTGCAGTCACAAAAGACTTGTTCTTTTCTTAATTTTCAGTGACAAAAGACCTTTGCAATAAATTATCTTTTAGAGCCTTTGCAATAGAGTAATGTTTATCATCATCGTTCCGCCACTGTGCTTGCTTATGGTTACCTAGCTTGGACCCAATCTAATCGCATCATATCATATCATCATGGGCCGGACGGCCCTAGCCGATATACGATCCAGACTCATCATCTCATGGGCTGAAAGAACACAACCCATAATAATAGAGGGAGTGAGGGACTAACGTTAGCGTAACTTGTTCCTCTCGCCATGCCTTACGACGTCACGTGCATGTAGCACGAGTGTGCACGTGCCCCGACGATTCCGGTGCCTTGGGATTCTCGTCATGCCTCACTCACGTGCTACGCAGGTCGTCTGACAGTCTCCACATGCATATGCATATGCTTCGCTGGCTGGCTGCCTCATTATTCGTTTTAAGGGAATTTTTATCTACCAGGTCCATGCCACTAACACACATTAGATTTACGATGCTAATTCTACTGCAGTACTTCTAGTAGCTAGCTGCTTCCGCTTGCTTGCTGATTCTCTCTCTACCTGCAGTCCACAAGCACTCTCCCTCCTAGATCAGTAGATCGAGCCGCTCAATTACTAGCAATGGCGCCCGAGTGGGAAGCGATCGATCTCGGCATGGGATTAGTCCACCACCACACGACTAGCACCACCACCATGCCGCCGGCTTCCAGCAGCATCAACCACTATTTCTACGCCGGCGGCGCCGGAGGTCACACGGCGGCTCCGTCGTCGAGCTCCTTCAACCTCTCCTTCGCCGACGACTTCTCCATACCAGCTGTGCCCGTAAATTAATATTCCGAGCTAGCTAGAAACTGCTTAATTAGCTACTGTTTAATTTGTTACACTGACTAGTCTCTATCTAAAAATAATGTATGCAGAGTGAGGAAGCCGCGGAGCTGGAGTGGCTCTCCAATTTCGTGGACGACTCCTACCCCGACATGCCCAGCTATTACACGCCGGAGGCCATCGCCGCCGTTCAGCAGCAGCAGCAGAATAATACTAACAATGGTAAACCGCCTTCCGTGACCAGCAGCAGGACCAAGCGCTCGCGGCCGACCTCGGCACAGCAGGCGTGGCAAAGGTCCAAGAATAAGCAGAACCTCCCGGCCGCACCTGCACCTGGAGGTGGAGGGGACGACACCAACAGCAGATCAGAGGACGGCGGCGTGCGGCGGTGCACCCACTGCGCCTCCGAGAAGACGCCGCAGTGGCGCACGGGTCCCCTGGGGCCCAAGACGTTGTGCAATGCCTGCGGCGTCCGCTACAAGTCCGGCCGCCTGGTGCCCGAGTACCGCCCGGCCGCGAGCCCCACGTTCGTGCTCACGCAGCACTCCAACTCGCACCGCAAGGTCATGGAGCTGCGCCGCCAGAAGGAGCTCATCCACCTCCGCGGCACCTCATCCTCTGCTTCATCATCGCCGTTCCGAGACTACGGCTTGTGCTGACCTGCCCTGCGTAGTTGCAACAGTTTTGCAAATTCCTTCTCCGCTTCGTTCGTCCTTTTTTTTTTTTGGAATTTCTTGCTAGCACTAGTAGTTATTTGTTTCTACATCTATAATTTTATTTTATTCTCGCTGGTTTCGTATCCCAGCATAAATAAGTAATTACATATCGTTCAGCTTTTTGTATCCAAATAATAATGGAAAATAAAAAAATGTTTTCAAATTGCTACTGTACAAACTAAGGTCCTCCCGCCGTCCCGCGCGCTTCATGAGTTTATGCGAACCAAATCCCTTTGAAATGGTTGTTGTTTTTTATCTGTGTTTTTTTTTAACAAAATTGAATTGATTTCTTTGAAACTTCTACGTTTCAAAGGATGCCCAAGTAATTTGAGGGAAAACAATTTGCTGTGTTTATCAAATGAAAATGGATATGCTCAGTTTGTCAAAATGGATAAGTGGTTTTTGCGTCACAGTTTAATAAAAAAAAAGCAGTTTTTTTTTTAAGAGAGAGATGATTTATGGGTGCACGTGATGGAGGTGCTTGCTTCGTTTGGTCGCTGCAAGCTGCAACTTTTATCTCTGGGTTTGGCCGGCAGGTCATGTGCTAGTAGGGTCCCTCCCGATTCGCCACCCTTCATTTTAGCTTGCTCGACAGCTTATTAATAATATTTCTAGGTTTAAATAAAATCAAATTTTTTTAACTTTTACTAATAATATTTAAACAAATTACATAATTTTTAATATAAAAATATATTTTTTATAAAAGTTTATTTCATAATAAATTCAAAAAAATATAATTTTATATGATAAAACACTATGAATTATACATTATTAATGGTTAAAATGACAAAAAAATGATAAAAAGTTGACTTTGACTAAATTTAAAAATGCTTATATTTCAGAGTAGTAGCACAACATTTACCACTCACGTTACTGTGTAACCGATTGATTTACTACATACCGAACAAATTCAATTGTCTGTAACGCTAACCCTTGTGAATGATTGGGTTTCAATTTTAATTTCTTTCCACAAACCAGAGCCAACCGAACGATTAGAACCAGGCACTGCAATTTATTAGATAAATGTTTATCATTTTTGAACTAAAAACTAGTAGAAACCAGTATAGCTACGTTCTAGTTTCTCAGAAACTGAAACATTACCAAACCAAATGAGGCATGTACTGCCTCGGCTTTTCTGAGACACCTGAAGATTACTGAAAAAAGATGGAAGTCACTTATTAGCCTACTTTGCAGATCGGAGACCCACACCCAGCTGACGATGAGGCACCTAACGTACAGCATCGGCTTTTCTGAGACAACAGCCCGGTGCCCACTTAGCTATTTTGCCCTTGGCAGCACAATAAATAATGTCACCGCATTACTTAGAACAGCAAGCCTCATATTTAATCGGAAACAGGCAGTACCTACCCCATAGTCACTTCCATGTCAACTAGCTTCCCCCTTGCTTGCAACTTCTGAACATGCAGCCAAAAGACCACGCTCAATGCACTGCAAAGTGCCAAGGGATATCAGCACAAGGAAAAATGATTGATCCATCAGTGTTTTATCTTCTGTATATATAAAGCCTAAAATAGAACACTTGCAGATTTGATGTCATTAGTATGTAACAAAGAAATTGACGGAGCATGGCCATCTTAAACATGTCTGATCACCTCCATTCGAACAAATTACTATTTACGGACACTAGGATGAAGCGATATGAGGGAGAAAAATGCAGTTAAGCAAGAGAGAGCAGCCTTTTATGCTTGATCTTTTGATGTACCTGAAGAAGATAGCTGTGGAGCCAATCTAGTGTTTGAGGAAATGAATTTGCTGAGATATCAACAATGGTCAATCCCTGAGTATGAATTAAACAGTACCTTAGCGACACGCAAACAGTAGATGGATAGATCAGACTCATCATGTGACTAACTCAATAAAAGTGACACATGATATTTATTAGGCATGAGACTCAACGCAGAAACATATAATAACAAAAACATAAATAACTTAAAGCGAGAGGTAGAAACTTTTACGATTTCATGTCTAAGTAATCAAGGGAAACTTACCTGTGATTCAAAGGAACAAAGATAGTCCTGAATAAGCTTAAGGTTATTTATAAGCTTCCGATGATCCTGTAACATTAGAAGACATGAACAAGTGATTGGGTCAGATACTAGGCAAGTAGGCATCAGATAACAAATTTAAAAGTAGGTAAAAATATCCACATCTTATTAGGAGTCAATTTATCATTACTAGTTTATTGTTCTATATCCACATAGGGCAATTCAAATATATAGAAACTAAAAGAGGAGTTTCAAGGTATAGCGTCACATGGCACATTTATATAGTATCTTCCATCAGAGGGATCCTGTGATTTATAGAATACCCATGGCAAAGTTCGGGTGACTACAAGTTCTGGTAACCAAGCAGTATTCTCCGCAAAACAATGATTACCATTTATGTCAACTACAGTAGATTATACAAAGGCTGCAGAAAATTTTTAAAGAACTATAGATACCTGAGGTAGGGTATTATCTCTGAAAGCTCTAGTGGCTATCCATTCCTCTAACAATGCCTGATCAGATCAAAATAAATCAGAACAGGAGACTGAACATGAAATAATAATTCAAATAGCGAGTGCAGAGGCAATGGATGCCAACATGAGTCTCTTGAATCAGCAGATATACTACATCGCATTTATGATAGAGTTTACAACCTTGGCTCAAAGATTTACAGAGAATAAGCCATATGATGGCTTTCTTATATGGTCAGGCAAATATGCCTCTATTTGTATTGTTTAGTTGGCTCTAGTAGCACTCCTCGGGTCCTGGGTTCGATTCCCCGGGGAGTGAATTTTTGTTTGGGGCTAAAAAAACCCCTTGTCTATCCCATGCCAAAACACAGGTGTAAGGCACAGCCCATGTCGTTGGTCGCTCACACAGGCTACGGTGCCGCTCCCCACTGTGTATGGGTGGCGTAGGGGTTCGAGGGTTTTCTTGACGTGCATGAGAAGGTATTCTAACCACTTGTAGGTCGAGTTTTTTAGAAGGTCAAGAACAATTGATTTTAGGATATCACATAGCAAATGATAGCGGTCCAAATATATTAAAAACACCCACAAAAAAAGAGAGAACAACCTTGTGATCGAAATCAGACATTCTCAATACAATTGGGACAACTATTGGCTCAGCAATTTTTTCTTTCTTGCCAGAACTCTTCTGTTGGTCCAAATCTTTATGTCCATCATCTACAAGGGAAAGATAGCAGGGACCTTTTAGAATGTAACATCACAATTCAAAAAATAACCTGGCAAATAACTGGGAAGACGTTAAGCCATTGATTTATTCGTTCCACCTTTTTTGTGCAATTTGTAAAGAAACATATTCTGCTTTAAATTAGCCCAACAGTGGCTTCTTATTACAAAGAGAACTAGCTTGTTTTGCACTTGCTATGAGAAAATTATATTGACTAGATACTAGAAATATGAATTTCCTACTTACCTTCATCTTTGGGACCTTCCTCTTTAGAACGTGCAGAATCAAAAGAATTAAACCCATGGCTGTTTGAATGAGGTGGAGCTTCATTGATTCTACCTTCTTGCAAGCATTCTGGACTCTTGAAAGAGTGCTCGTTTTCTTTCATGGAACTTATTTTGTTTTCAGATAGTCCATTTTTTGGTTGATGTTCTGTCTTCCTTTCATCAGAGATGTCTGGATTTTCTGAATCTGGTACCTTTTTCTCCACCCTAGAGTTATCAACTCCCTTTTCCTCATCCATAAGATAAATGCTTGGATCCAAGTGTATTCCCTGTGTTAAGATATTTGCTAAGATCAGAGATATGCTTTTGCAATGAGTACATTGTTTAGATCATTCGGCTCCCGCTCAAGTCTCAAGTCCATCTAAACAAACACAAAGGCCAAAAAAGCTGACTAAGATGCGCAATAGTTGGTTGGAGATGAACTTCAAACGCTAAGTCACTAACAAAAGAAAAACTGAAAGAAAAAAAAAACTCTGCATGCATAAACACAACAAACATCGAGGCTCTTGATGTAACACTTCGAATCAAATAAGACAAGTCTTGATGCATAAAAACAAACAAGTCTTGATGCATAAACCTGGGCTTGTAATTTTGTTGTGCTTAGCAATGAAATTCCAGGACTTATCTTGTTATGGAAAAAAGTAAACTCAGGTATGTCAAGTCCTATTAGTAGAAAGTGTTCAATCTATCAAGCACAATGCCGTATCTTAGACAGATATCATAATGAATGGCTATTATAAATATAAATACACATTTTAAAGTCTTCTTCCTGTATATTTTATTTCTCGATAAAATTGCTATGAATTACATACCTTTTTTCTTACACATAACAATGGCAATGCATTTGTTTTTATGTTTTCTCAAAAAAAAAGCGTTTGTTTTTATGTGCGTGGGCATAAAATATCATAAATTTTGTATAGTGCAGCACCCAATATCCACGTAACACTGAGAAGAATAGAGACAGAGAAGAAAGTCAACAAGATTGGATCCAAATTGACATTATCTTTTCTGTGGTTGTATACTGAAAATGCAAGAACATAATATTGAAGTAATTATTGTATCAAGGTATGTGACCCATAACAAAAAACAAAAAGTGCAGCAGACCTCTATAATAATTGGCTTCCCATCTTTCATGGCCTTCTTCAAATCACCAGCCAAACCTAGACAAAAATATAAAGTGCAGGACGTTCATAAGTAGCCAATGAAAATCAATGGAGTGCTTATAGATTTCATTTATGCAGGAGCATATATCAAATTCATTTATGCAAGAGGACAGTCTTTTTCTGGCACAAATATTGCATACCTTTGCGAACAACTCTGCATTCCCTGCAAAATTCTGTGACAAGCTCTTCAGGTGAAGCAAATTCCCGTGCCCACACAGGAACTGAAGTAAGCGGAGCACTGCATTTTGTTAACTATATGATCAGCTTATATACCCAGATTCAGTAGCATCAGCTAATCATGACTTATATACAAATCTTCGGAAAAAGAGGTGGACGGTGCACATGGCAGAAATAATGTTCTTTTTTCTATACAAAAAATAAAAGATAATACAACTTACTCCGTTGATGTCCTCAGCAACTCATACACCATGTCTGTCTGCACGTTATAATCAGAAATACGTAAGCAAATTAGAAATCCATGATGGAAATTAGTAGGCGAAGCACAGTCAGGGAAATGGCAAAGGAAAATAAACCTGCAAAACATTTGGTAAATTGAGCCTTTGAGCAAGTTGGGTAGCGATTGTTGATTTTCCTGTAGAAGCAGTACCACAAACCAATATTACCAGTGGTACTCTTTGATGATGGAACCTGCAGTTGAGGATAAATGCAGAAGGACAAGTTATTGGGATGCTGCAGAAGTAAAAGAGAAGAGAACATTTATACATATTCTGCAGAAGCATCAACAATCTATTCTGTTGTAAGTTGTAATAAAGAGAAATAGTAAATACCTTGTCATCATCTTATAGCGACTGATATAGTCTTTGCCGTACCCTCGTTTTTCCATAAGCTGTGAAATTGAAGAAGCAAAGGTTTTTGAGATGAGACACGACATGAAAAACGTATGCACATATTCCCGAAAACATGGAACAAGGAAAAAATGGACCTTGAACAGATTCGCCTCCAGATCACTCTGTGAGCTGCAAGATGATGAATGAAAAGAAATTCCGCATAGTAACAGAATGGTGGGAAAAGTAAAGGGGCAAAGGGGAATGGGAGTCTTCCAACATACACATCAAGCAGGCTGTTGTCCACGAGCAACTTCTTGAGCTCCAGGGCAATCTTAATGGCAACATGATTAGGAATCTGAAAGGGGAAAGAAAAAGTGCAATCTTAAGATGGCAGCTGAACTGGAAGTAAGATAGACAAAGTAGGAAAGGAAGCAGAAAGCAGAGGACCTTGGTGACGGTGAGCATCCTGCTGAGGAGGAACCTGGAGAGCACATAGTAATGGTCGGCATTCTCCCCGAGCCAGACCTTGACCTTGACGAAGTCGTATTTGGAGGTGGCGTTGCGGGAGGGGAGGGTGGCCGCGGCGGAGGAAGCGGCGGCGGCATCGGGCGGCCCTGGGTCGGGATCGGCAGCTGCTCCGCTTTGGTCTTGGTCCTCCCGCTCATGCGGCATCATCGGCGACCGAGGTGGGGTTCAGGGAAGGAGCTGGAAGGGTGTTTGGATCGAGAATTCGACCCAGCGGCGGCAGCGGCCAGGGAGGAGGGACGAGGCGCGGCGGAGTTCTGGCCGGCGGTGGCCGTCGGCAATTGCATAAACTGAGAGTTTTTCCCTGCTTCTCAGGCACCACATCCGGGTTGGATGGTTCGTCAGTTTTATGTTTTTGTTTTGAAACTTTTGAAAAATTAAAAAAAATAATAAAACATGTCAAACTGGTCGGTAAGATGATAGAATTGTTTGATTTTATTTCTACTAAATTACATTTAAATTTTGATTTTTGCGATTTTAACGATTTTTGAACGATTTTTATGATTTTCGATGAAATTTGTTTTTCGGCGTTTTGCTCATGGGAAAAGCATAAAGAAAAGCTTATTCAAACATGTAGGGGTTTTAAAATGGGCGAGCTTTATAATTACTACAGTATGTCAGTTCGGTTCAGTTACCTGCATGCTAAATTTTTTTTTTTCCCCATTGCAGTAGTTCTTAAAAGTGATCCACGGGAGAATCGGATTCTCTAAAAGAATCTGGTGATGCTGAAATCCACGTCGCCAACACACTTGGTCAGGAATGCATACATTTAATTGGAGAAGTCGCATGTTCTTCCAGAACTTAAAGATAGCGGGATAACAATGGCAGAGCTCAAAAGACTCCTGATCCCTCTGTTTCCCAGGACAGGAATCAACAGCGAGATTGATGGAGCCAAACTACGTAGGAGTACTATGCTGCATGACATATCTCTAGGAGTATCTAGGAGTACTGGACGAATGATCTGTATGTTGTGTTTGGCCTCCAGTTGCGTGGGATGACGTCTCTGGCCACCAGCGTCTTGCCGGAGTCGCTGCGGATGCGGATGGAGAAGGGCGCGCGGAGGCGGTGGTTGGAGTCGAGCCGCCAGACGGAGCCCCAGGACTGGCGCATCGGCGTCCACCTCCCGCTCCGCGACTCCATGAGCTCCACCTGCACCACGTCGCCGTCGCCGTTCTCGTACTCGATCAGCACCGCCATGTACACCTGGCTGGAGCCTTCCTCCACGTGGAAACCAACCTTGAGGCCAGGGAACTCGCAAGGAACCCTTCCGTGTTGTTGGTTCATGTTTCCGTATTCCTATATATGATCAGTATATATGTACTCCATATATATACGGGATCAAACGAGCTCCACAAGTACTACAATACCTGGCGAACTGGATGTCGATTATTCCTGCCTGTCTGAGCTCGCTGTTGCGGCCCGGTTTGGCCAGCTTGCCGAACGCCGTGCCGCTGAGGTCGAAGTGGTAGGGCGCCACCGGGGAGTAGTTCATGTCCGTGATCACCACCGTCTCGGGACGACCAGAGCAAGCAGAGTGACGAGTGCACTTGATCTGCATGTTACACTGTTGCAGTCAGCCAGGCATTATACTACTACGTATGTATGTATGTACGTACTCCTATGTATGTAGTGTGTATGAATGTACGTGCGAAAGAGAAGACTAGTGTGCTCGGAGGAAGGAAACGAAGGAGGCAGGCATGTGCCATGTGCAGCGGCACAGTAGCACAGATGCATGCAGGCCATGACTGAAGCAGGCGCAGCAGAGCAGGCCCACTGATCAGAGCGGTAGCTTTGACCGAGCATGGGAACTTGGAAAGCCAGGGAATCCAATTCCATTTACAGAGAGAGAGAGCAAATGGAACGCCCGGCGTCTAGTGCTAGCTAGGAGAAGTGAAATGGCCATACTCGTAGTACTCAAAGTTCGTCAGGGAAAGAAAAGATCCAGTAGAAAGGGTAACCTTGTAGCATGAGCCGCACCCCTTCCCGTCCTTGTAGAGCGGCTGGTTTCCGCAGGACGTCATGGACATGAACGGGTACCGGTTGACGTTCTTGAACCCGCAGGCGCCGCCATTGTCGTCAGGGCCGGCGCCGTTGGGCTGCCCGTACCAGGTCGCCCTCGCGTTGCCCCGCTGCATCGTCTTCATCGAGTTGTTGTAGTAGTAGTCGTCGTCCACGGCGGCGGCGGAGCAGTGGATCAGCGCCACCAGCAGCAGGCAGTACTGGATTAGGGAAGCGCCGGCGGCCATGGCTAATTTGCTTCTTCCTCTCCTTGAAGTAATGAAGGCTCGAAGCTACAGCCAACAGTATATATATATATATATATATATATATATATATATATATATATATATATATATATATATATACACTCCAAGACCAAGACAGGATCGATCGATGGAGTCGAGCTGCTGAATTAAAGGGAGGTGGCCCATGTTGCGCGCACATGGCTGTCTAGCCACTTAGCCAGCGTCGCGGCATGGGCGTGATGGAATCGCTTTAGCATTTGCATTGCATGTGACGAAAAGCTCGAGACACCAAAATACCGGCCCAACAACTCATGTTCATGGGCTTAATGGTCTTGCAGCAGTGGGCTGGGCCAATTCTACCACACAATGAAAGAGAATGCCAATTTTTTGAAGTAAGTGTTGGATTAGATTAGCACGAAACAATTAAGGAGGAGAAGAAAGAAGGACGCTCGTGACCCTAGCCATGCCGCCTGCGGGGGGTCGCTCCAGCCGCATGTGATTCCGCCGCGGGCCCTCCCTCCTCCATCTTCTTTCCTACTCGATCACATCGCGGCCACCCATCAATTCCATCAACTTCGTCTTCAACTTCCCGCCCCGCTGCGCCCCCTTCCCTATATATATGTGTGTAGTCTACCTGCGCTGTGCATCAACCAGCTCACTTCACCCCTAGCTTAGCTTAGCTTGCTCGCCATCCAGATCAGATTAATTTGCAGGAGAGGAGGATGAGCACCACCCGCGCCGTGGCCTCTGCTCTGCTGTGCCTGCTGCTAGCAATCAGCACTAGTGGCAACCATGGCTGCTGCGCGAGCAAGCACAAGAGCCGCGGCAAGAGCCACAAGGCCCATCACGCCTCCCCGCCAGTTCCTACGGATCCCGGCCGATACAACAACGGCACCATCGTCGACTCCGCCGGCGGGGGCTGGCTCAACGCCCGGGCGACCTGGTACGGCGCCCCCAACGGCGCCGGCCCAGAAGACAACGGCGGCGCCTGCGGGTTCAAGAACGTGCACATGCCACCCTTCTCCGCCATGACATCCTGCGGCAACGAGCCAATCTTCAAGGACGGCCTGGGATGCGGCTCATGCTACCAGGTTCAATTTCCTCTGTTCTCTCTACTCTTTTTAAATTGCATTGTGAAAGAGATCTGCCATTGCCGTTACGGCACTCCCGATCCGATGATGCAAGATCGAAATTAACACCGACCAAACAGATACGTTGCGTCGCCCACCCGGCGTGCTCCGGCGTCCCGGAGACGGTCATCATCACCGACATGAACTACTACCCGGTGGCCCCCTACCACTTCGACCTCAGCGGCACGGCGTTCGGAGCCATGGCCAAGGAAGACCGCAACGACGAGCTAAGACACGCAGGAATCATAGACATCCAGTTCAAGAGGTATGGTATGGCTGATGCTGCTGGTCTTCTTTAATTTCTACATACATACTCCAGCTGGGTCTGGGGTAGAAGAAGATGATGATGCACCTCCCTTTCCCTCTCCACCCTTGGGTTGCAAATGTGGCAAAGTACCTGCCAACATTTCGTAGGAACAGTGTACTTCCTTTTTTTTTTCTAAGAACTATTATCGTTAGGAAAACTAGCTACTTTTTTCTAAGAAAATACGTAACATCTATCTAGTAAAAGAAAAGAAAAAAAACTGAGAGAGAGAGAGGTGCATAAAACACCAAATAGACGTCGGCATCAGCATTTATGCGACAAGATCTCGTTGCTCTTGTTGGCTGTTTCTCCTTCCTTTATTATTTATTAACAATGTGATTGAAGCAAGACAGTAGAAGAATGTGACACTAGCTCTGTCCCATTGCAATGCAAAACCATAGGGTTCCCTGCCTGTACCCGGGGCTGACGGTGACCTTCCACGTGGAGCATGGGTCCAACCCCTACTACCTGGCGGTGCTGGTGGAGTACGCCAACGGCGACGGCGACGTGGTGCAGGTAGACCTGATGGAGTCGCGGCCGGACGACGGCGAGCCGACGGGGATGTGGGTCCCCATGCACCAGTCGTGGGGCTCCATCTGGCGCATGGACACCCACCGGCCCCTGCATGGCCCCTTCTCGCTGCGCATCACCAACGAGTCCGGCGGGATGCTCGTCGCCGACCAGGTCATCCCGGCTGATTGGCAGCCGGACGCCGTCTACAGCTCCATCGTCCAGTTCGAGTGATCGATTCATCAGTAGCTATCTTCTTCTTCTTTGTTGCTTCATTAGATAGGCGGTGAGACGTCGCTGGTGACGTCCGCGCGCCCGGTGTCGACCATTGCATCATATATGTACCAACAATTAACACATGTATACCACCGTGCATTCTCTCATTCCAGCTCCATCCTGCAGCTAGCTTGCTTCTTGTTCGTCTATCAACATATGTATACGTATTATTTGTAATGACGATGATTCTCTCATGATGATGATGATTAATCTCTATCTCTCTGTCTGTCATGGGTAGTAGCATGGATCAATGATGGATGCCCATCAGCTAGGTAGGTATGCACGCATGTATGCCTTTGTTGCCGTCGATGGTTTCAAGACCACATGTATAGGAAGGAATAGTACTAGCTACTTTTGTGGAGTTGGGTGCCTTTTTTTCAATTTTGTCAGCTTCAGCCCGTGCGCCTGCTTTGGTCTTTTGCGTTGGCCTACGCACTGCTGCTTCATTGGATGTTTGCTTTCACGGGCTTTTGTTTCAATGTGGACTCACCAGACCATTTCATTCTCATGAGAGAGAGAGAGAGAGATCGACTTATTTAGAGGCCGCTAATTAACATGCTGGTAGATAATGGACGTACGACATGCAGATATCTATTTCTAATGTTTGATCTATGCACTGTTCAAAATGACTTGCAATAAAAAACCGAAGAGAGTAGTACTTATTTCTTTCTCGGTTATATTTTTTCTTTATCCTGTCCTGTCCTGATAATTAAACTTGCACGCTGCCGCATAGGAGTATTCTACTGCCTCCCTCCATAAAGCTAGTACCTGGCCTAAAAGGAAGGTAGGGGACCTTTTCCCCAAACCAGCAAAAGCTAGGACAACTTTCCAACAGTGATAGCATTCATGCTCTTCTTCTTCTTTATAGCTAGCCGAGCAATAGTTAATTTGGTTTTTAAATGTTGATGTTGAATGAAGGAAAAAAAGGGGATAAGGATATATATAAAATTTATTTTGATGTGTAAAATTATAAGTCATGATTTAAATTTCACTAATAATAAATCAAATAATAAAAATATTACATATTTAAACAAATTTTTTAAATAAAATAAATAATCAAAATTGATATTAAAAGTCAATGGTATCAACAAGAGGGGAAAGAAAAGTGGAGTACTGGTGGTTGCGCCGCACAGCATGCCTGCGGATTGGTGGTTAAACGTATGGGTGTCATGCATGGTCCTCAATTGCTGTTTGTCGGCCGTTAACCCTATCCTGACCCCACTCCAAGGAATTTAGTGGCCCAGTGCTGTTCAACTAGAATATAGTCTGTCTATATACTCCACTCGGTTCATATGGAGTACGTAATTACTACTCTATTTCATTCAATTCTATATCGTTTTTAGACAACGATAGTCTTCGAAATGCAACTTGAACTTCTACTATTTTTTACTAGAAATTTTTGTTTATTTGTTGTTGTTGTAATTATTGCTGTTAGAATAAAAAAGTTGAAAATAGATTAGAATTGTTGTCTTAACAACAACAATTTAAGAACTTCCGTTAGGTGTTAGCACACTATGCATACAACATCGGTGTTAGACAACAAACGCTCGGGACGACTGACAAAAATTGGAGTTTAGTTGCTTGTGCGCAGCATTTTCCCTTCTTTTTTTTTTTTCTCTGGGCCGTTACATTGCATCGGCCAGTGGGTTGGCCATGCATGCCGATGCGACGATCATTTTTTATTTCCTTTTCTGGCTGCTATGTTAACGGGCTTATATATTGGGCCGTTCATGGGCCCTTAGTTTGTAAATGATTGTTATAAGAACATGAATTCTAAATTAGCACAATGCACCCTTTGTTCTAGTTCAAAAACAAAGCACTGTAGATTTGCTGTTTTAGCAACAACAATTTAAGAGCATACGTACGGATGCTAGAGAAATGAAATAAAAAAGGTGAAACAATAAAGTTGATGATGGATTGGAGTAAAAAAAACAAAAAACAAAAAGCATCTTGCTTATTTTTCTGGGACGATCCGATCGAAACCGAGTGATGGAACAAAATGAGGAGGTTGATTTCATTCATCAGGCGCATTTGAATCCTGAGGGGGCGTTCTTGTCGCAGTGGTTGAGGACGAGGCTGAGGTCGATGGGCAGGTTGATGTGGATGCCGAGGACGTTGGCCTTGAGCGCGGTGCAGAGGCACACGGCGGCCTCCAGGTCCACGAGGCCGTCCAGCAGCGGGCAGCACGGCTCCGTCGGCGGCAGCCCCACCTTGACGCCCTTGATGAGCCCCAGCACGTTGGCGCACACGCCCAGCTTCAGCGCGTCCCGGGGGCAGCTGCTTCCTCGTCCCGGCTCCTGCGGCGGCGGCGGCGGGCAGTTGACGGGGGCAGGAGTGTAGTGACCGGACGCCACACACAACAGCACAATAGAGCTCACCACGACCGCGCTTCTCCACGCCATAGCTCTTGAGGATGGAGGACTGCGCCTCTGATCTAGGTCTAGCTAAGCTAGCGCTCGCATCGCATGTATATACGGACAGAAAGATCACCGGCCGGCCGGCCGGCAGCTAGCCGCGCCACCATGTGACTCTGTAAGCAAACTCCGTCAGAAAGAACGAGCTGTCACTGCAAAATATGATCTCTTTCACCGCGATGCATGGATCGGAACCGAATGGATGAAAAAAAAAAAACGTAAATAAAGATTGGGGTTTTGGAGTTTTGCATGCCCGTGATCATCAACTTGCGTCCTGTATCTTTTCCCTCTGTAGGGTTTTGGGCCCAACTACATACACATGACTCTTAGATCTTCAAACCTGTTGGTGTTGGCTCTTTCTTTGGTTCTGGCCCTTTTTGCTGAGTACTAAATGCTAGGAGGAGGTCAGGTCCAGTCCAGTCCAGCAGGCAGCAGCAGCAGCTAAGGATGGCGAACAAAGGAGATTAAAGGAGGAAACCTGGTAACGGAGTACCAAGTTCTCCAGCATTGTTTGTCTGCCGTGTATAGAGGTGTTAACAAGGGCCCTTAAGATTAACCTGTGAACCTATTTAGTTAAAAAAAATAAACTAATTTTTTAAAAATAGAGGATATTTTGAAAAGTTAGTTTATTTTGTTGAACTAAAGAGGTTTGAAGAGTAATCTAATTAGTTTTAGTTTCACCCCTAGCGGTGTAGCCAACTGTAGCCGTAGCTTCTTAACAGGTCGGGATATTCCCGGAAGAGAATAGAGAAGAGAGAACCGATCAATTGTTTGCTAGTTTGCCTTGGACTGTCCATTCCATCGTAGTGATCGTCACCTTCTGGGGCGAGCGGTCGAGACAGTTTCGCTAGAAATTGCTGGAGTAGCATTCAAAACCAGCTGACTGATCTTTCGAAGAAAAAGAAGCAGCTGACTGACTTTACAAGTCGCCTTGTCGTCTGCAATGCGATGATCGTCTTCCATCTTCTTCTAGTAATTTCTTTTATACCAGTTAGGAGTATATATATGTTTATATAGGAGTAGATGTGGTAGAATGTACTGTACTTGCCACAACACCATCATCCTGTTTTTGTGTGACACTGCCCCTGCCCCTGCCCCTGCCCCTGCCCCTGCCCCTGCCTATAAATAAGCAGATCGATCGAGGAGCAGAGCAGGAGGCCAGTCGAGTTGCCCCTGCTCTGTCCCCTCCCTAGAGAAAGAGTGAAACTATGGGAGAGGAGCAGGGCAATAAGGCCGTGATGGTGGACGCGTGGGACTACAAGGGCCGCCCCGCCGTCCGCGCCTCCTCCGGCGGGTGGTCGGCGGCCGCGATGATCCTTGGCGTGGAGCTCAACGAGCGTCTCACCACGCTGGGCATCGCCGTCAACCTGGTCACCTACCTCACAGCCACCATGCACCTCGGCAGCGCCACCTCCGCCAACGCCGTCACCAACTTCTTGGGCACCTCCTTCATGCTCTGCCTCCTCGGAGGTTTCGTTGCCGACACCTACCTCGGACGGTACCTCACCATCGCCATCTTCACCGCCGTCCAGGCGGCCGGCATGACCGTCCTCACCGTCTCCACGGCGGCCCCGGGCCTCCGTCCGCCGGCATGCGATGACCCCACAGGAGCCAGCAGCAGCTGCGCGCCGGCCGACGGCACGCAGATGGGCGTCCTGTACCTGGGGCTGTACCTGACGGCGCTGGGCACCGGAGGGCTCAAGTCCAGCGTGTCCGGCTTCGGCTCGGACCAGTTCGACGAAACGAACCCCGGCGAGAGGCAGAAGATGGCCCGCTTCTTCAGCTGGTTCTTCTTCTTCATCAGCATCGGGTCGCTGCTGGCCGTCACGGTGCTGGTGTACGTGCAGGACAACGTGGGGCGACGCTGGGGCTACGGCATCTGCGTGGTGGCCATCCTGGCGGGGCTGGCCGTCTTCCTCGCCGGCACCAGGAGGTACCGCTTCAAGAAGCTGGTGGGAAGCCCGCTGACGCAGATCGCGGCGGTCACGTCGGCGGCGTGGAGGAAGCGCGCGCTGCCGCTGCCGTCCGATCCGGCAAAGCTCTACGACGTGGACGACGCGGCGGCGGCAGGGGAGGAAGTCCGAGGGAAGAACAAGATGCCGCACTCCACGCAATGCAGGTACTACGTACTTTCCATTTTTCTTATTAACTGTTCGTCAATACTCGTAGTGCTCCTACAATGCTAGTAGCTAGGAGAGTTTCATTTCATGGGACGGAATATTTTTGTGTATATGCCATCGCAGTCTCCGCACGCAGCATATATCAACCCAAATTAAAGAGATCTCTTCGATTAACTCCAGGGCTTAATTAGCTGCAGGCTAACTTAGATTACTTTTTTGTCATCGAGATCGAGATGGACATATGCATATTTTATATTTTTAATATTATTTTTAAATAAAACAAATAATAAAATACTATTATGTTAAAAATCAACGAAAACAACAATTCCGAAACACTTTGTCAGAGTATCGGATGTAATCGATGTAGTAGGTGCATGCGTGACAACCAACCAAGATCACGGTTTTAAAAAAGGGTAAAAACCAGTCTGTTTTTTAGTTTTTGATTAAACCGATCTGATCTAATATAAGATTATGTAAAAATATAATCTAGTAAATTCGACTAACCGACCGATTTTTCGAGTTAATTAATTAATTTTTGATCAAACAAAAACCGGACCAAAACCGGTTTTTAAAACCCGACCAAGAGCACCAACATGAACAACATAAGGACATGCAAACAAACATGAATGCATGTGCGGGCCACGCGCCTGAATCTGATGGATGATTTCATCGCGGAGTGGCCGTCAAAGTCAAACTTTCTTTACACAAATAAAATCATAAAAAAATCTCTTCTCTCTCTCTCTCTCTCTCTCTCTCTCTCTCTCTCATATTTGCTTTTGTAAACATACTTTTTCGCGCTCTTTATGTTTCATACCTAGACTTACAATTACAAGACCCACTAGGAACCATCGTTCATTCGTGCCTAGACCTGGAACATCCCTTGGCGAGGATCACGTTCCTCTCCCTCCCAGCCAACCAAAAACAAACATCCCTTGACGAGGATCACATGAAAGCTGTTTGGAGTTTATTCTCTTTTTCTAAAAAAGAAAAAAAATGGAACAGAGTTCCAACCACTTTTTGAACTGTACGACTTTGGTCGTATTCATGTTCATGTTCATGTGGGTAGCAGTTAGCACTAGCATGCATCTTGTCCTGCTAGTTGTTGCTTTTCGCGGCGCACTGTCGTTGCATCGAAAGCAGGGCAGCTCCTCATCTCGTTCATCAAAGCAAACTCACGTGTGTGCTCTGCCCACACACGTGCACGACTCATTAGGAGTATAATTCACTGCTGGAGTAGTAGTACCTTCATTGTGGGGCTGGAACTCTTATTATATACTCACTTCTATTTTAAAATATTGACAGTTTTGATTTTTAACATCAACTTTAATCAACTATCTTATTCAAAAAATTTATTCAAATATAAAAAAAATTGTTATTATTTAGTTTATTATTAGTTGTATTTAAAGTATGTCTAATAATTTTACACATTTAAATATTTTTTAAATAATATGAATAATTAAAATTGATGTTAAAAATTAATAGTGTCAATAATTTAAAACCGAAAAGATTACTTTGGAGTAAGAGTACTGTATATATATCATGCATGCATCTAGGAGTATATATGAGAGATTAATTGTTTCCAATCAGCAAGAGAATTTCATTAACTGATCAAGAATTAATGAACGAACAATATATGTAACTGATCGATCGATGCAGGTTCCTGGAGCACGCGGCGATCGTGGAGCCGTCGGCGGCGGGCACCAAGTGGGCGGCGTGCACGTTGACGGACGTGGAGGAGGTGAAGCAGGTGGTGCGCATGCTGCCGACGTGGGCGGCCACCGTGCTCTTCTGGACGGTGTATGCGCAGATGACCACTTTCTCCGTGTCCCAAGCGCAGATCATGGACCGCCGCCTCGGCCCCTCCTTCGTCATCCCCGCCGGTTCCCTCACCGTCTTCTTCGTCGGCTCCATCCTCATCACCGTCCCCGTCTACGACCGTCTTTTCGTGCCCCTCGCGCGCCGCTTCACCGCCAACCCGCATGGCCTCTCGCCGCTCCAGCGCATCTTCGTCGGCCTGCTCCTCTCCCTACTCGCCATGATCATCGCCGCTCTCACCGAGCGCAGGCGCCTCGCCGCTGCCTCCGCCCCTTCCGTATTCCTGCTCGTGCCGCAGTTCTTCCTCGTCGGCGCTGGCGAGGCCTTCACCTACATCGGCCAGCTAGACTTCTTCTTGCGCGAGTGTCCCAAGGGCATGAAGACCATGAGCACGGGGCTCTTCCTCAGCACGCTCTCGCTGGGATTCTTCCTCAGCACCGCCCTCGTCAGCATTGTGCACGCTGTCACCACCTCCGGGGGCAGGCGGCCGTGGCTCGCCGACGACCTAAACAAGGGCAAGCTCTACAACTTCTACTGGCTGCTCGCCGCCATCAGCGCCCTCAACCTCCTGGTCTTCGTCGCTGCGGCAAAGGGTTACGTCTACAAGGAGAAGCACCTGGCGGACGCCGGCATCCAGCTCGCGGACCTGGACGAGGACGACGTCGTCGTCCACGCCTGATCCATCTCATGATGATCATTGATGAAATGAATTCAACCTACTCTTCCATGCATCGTCGGGAGAATTCTTCCTGTCCTGATTTTTGAACGAACAGAACCTGATGATGTTGATGATGATGATGAAAAATGCAGCAAGCGCCCATGAATAATTAAGGGCCTAGAGCATGCATGCAGCGGGCTGTTCTAAGCACGCCTAAAGGGGATGTGCCGCTGCTTCCTTTCCAATCCTTGCAAAATGTACTTTATTATTGATCGAGGTTAAGGTGCACCTCAAAATTAATAAAAGGCTTTACTGTTTGTTGGATTACTAATAACCAGGCATGAGTTTGTACGAACAAATTAACCTGACGATGAAGATGATGATGATGAAGAAGAAGAAGGAGAACAAATAGCAGGAACTTTAATTTATACATAGTGATTTATACAATATATGATTTTTAACATTTTGTACAAGATTATTATCTACTCCATATGTTTGACTTAACCAAATATATCATTACTTGCCTCCCAATAACCTCCAGTGTAGCGGAATGTTTGGAACTGGGTGTCCCTTTGGAACCAGCTTGGTTTCCAGCCATTCTCCTGCAACTTTCTCGCCTGCAGAAATATAGGAGCAACTTCACTTATCCACACAAACATCTAAAATACCAGCATACAAGTACTCTGCAGGTGTAATACTGTAAACCCAAGAATTCAAGCCTTGTGTTCTTTCAACAAAAACGAAAATGTGAATAAAGCTAGCAATACCATTCGCTGCCTCGTCTCCAACAGCAACTTCTCAGCATTGGCCTTACTATACTCCCCATTCTCCAAATGTCGCTGATCTGTCGGAGCCTTGAATCTGTCGGTGGAAGTTTCTCCTAAATAATTGACAATTTCGCAATTAGGATAATACTCCTAGGAACTATGACAAAAATGGTAATTAGTATATAAAATATGTTAGTCAGGCCACCACTTGCTTCTACCTTGAGTTCTGGATTCAGCTCGTTCAGAGTTATTGCAAATTTTGAAAAGTTATATCGAGTTTGATTAGCAGAAGGTTCATTTTTCTCCCACAACAGAGTGGCATCTGCATTCGGACCAGTAGCAGCGGTGGTGCTGGTGCAGTACATGTTCTGATCCCATTTTCCCATTAGGCTTGCGACCGTTGCACCCTTAACATCCTTAACGAAACCTTGCACCTTGCATAGAATTATAGTATCTTAGTAAGGTTCAGATATGATCCAAATGGAAAAGATAGGGGAGCTGTTACCACTTACCAAGCGAGAGTTGCGTTCAAGGAAAGTCTGCTGTTTGAATGTTAGCTTGCATGAATATTCCATGTTCCCGCTTATGTTCATTGTGCCGTGGTGATGGCAATAAACTCGGCCAAGGATAAGGTTATTTATTGTTGTTGTAACCTGAACAGAGATGAGAAAAAGTTTTTCCTCCCTTGAATAACCTCATTACCAGTCTGCTAACCATTGCCTCATTTTACATCGAGAAAACTCATCCCGTCAACAATTACCTTACTCCACCGGAAAGTTTCTCCATAATCAAATTCTAATGTCAATACACCAACAGGATCCAGCTGGATTGTCTGCCCCAAGAATTTGCTCTTTACATTGCTGTCTCCCCAAAATTTCCATCCGTTTCCTTCACAATGACAAGCCATGACCATTGGATGACGACTAACCTGGTGTCAAAATGGAGCAACATACTCAACTAGCTGCAGGTTTCACATCAGATAATTGTAAACTAATCGCAGGGCCTCTGCGTTTAGACAGAATTGCTTTATTAATGACAACACACACTGGATTATTCAATTAAATAGTGCCAGTTTGCTTTTTGTATCAGGATAGCAAATACTACCTAACAATTTTGATACCAAAGGCAAATTTTTATGTAGCTGCCTAAAAATAACTGACCTTTTCAGAGATGAAACGGATTCCATTTTCAGGGTAATGAGCTTCGTAGGTTTCCCCTAACAATGGATTGAATGGTTTGCAGGGGCGACCATCCGAAGAAGCATATCCAGAGACTGCAAACGCAGCAACATACAGAATTCTCATCAAACTGTTCCCCTGAATTCAAAAGCATAGTAGAGAACTATGGCCCAGGTCAAAGTCACTAGATAAATTTAGATTAAAGAATCCACATTCATGTAATAAATTATCAGGTAGGAATTGCAGAAACTAATACCTTTAGTCCACATTCGTATGCACGATCCAACAAATAAGAATATTCCAAGTCTTCAAACAAAGCATTTTTGAAGAGCCGACAGTGGTCCGTTAAAATAAACGGGCAAACATGCTCTTGTCAGATCCTTTCCAACATTGTCCTTGATCAATGACCAAAGACTAATGCTCTTCTCCTTCTGTATAGGCTCGGGCAACTTTGTTCGCTGTTTCAAACAAAGCGGCATACACACACCATTTCCCTTGCCAGCCCTTGGCTCCAAATACTTATCAACACAGAGACACGTATCTTTGCAAGATGCTGTTCTTTCCATCTTCAAGTCAGGACCTTCAGCTGAATCACCGAAACTTTCCCTAGTATCATAAAAATGACAGCCATCTTCCTAGGAATGCAGTTAAATTCTCAGACTATAATGGCACAATAATCTATCAGTGGATGACCAATTAATCATGAAAAGAGTGGTGTGACATGAGTTTACTAATGTGCTGTGGGTCGTTTCCTGCAAGGACCTTACCTCACGCTCTTGTGGAGGACAGCCAGGAAAGCTCAAATATTGTTCAGAGAGTTGTTTCGTGTGCGCATGATACTTTGAAAATTCTGAATGGACAATATGTGAAACAATCTCCTCATCGAGGCCTCCAAGCTTTGATGTAGAAAATGGAGCCCCATTTTGGTCACTTGGAGAAGATTCAGCACGAGCAGAAACAAGGGCTTGGATCCAAGCCACTCGGTCTTCAGCAGAGTCCGTTCTCAGCTGCAGTGTCTTGGTTGGCGTAATAATGTCAAAGCGCCTATCGTCTGACTTACTTGCACGGAATGAGGAGCTCTAGAGAGATAATTTAAACTTGTCAACGTTACAGGTCAATCTTGAGAAGAAGTTATGAAAAAGGACAATCGATCGATTGGCCATTAATTTGCATGACCTTGAGATGCACGAAGCAAATGGGGGTCCCAACGGTCCTGGAGCGGCGGCGGATCTTGGAGTAGGCGAGGACGGCGCCGCGGACGGCGAACCAGCGCGGGCGCCATCCCTTGCCGATGTTGGTCCACTTGTAGAGCAGTCCTCCGGCCACGGAAGGCGGCTGTGGAGGTGGAGGAGAAGGCGGCGATCGATCCCCGGCGGCTGGGAGGCAGCAGAGGAGGTGCAACTCTCTCGCCCCCCACATTTGTTGCACTCTTCAGCTTGCTTCTGAGGAGATAGGCGAGCATCTCCTGCACTATTTATTCATAGATAGAGCATGCATATCTCTCCGTCCGAGGGGGAGGAAGGAATTTGAGAGGGACAAATAGGCGCATCGCATTGCATGCGATGCCTCATGGCGCCCATGTGATTGCCGCGCTCTTCTTGCCCGCCATGATGTGGATGGTTTCCCTTCAAAGAACTATTTGTTGCTCTGATCCTACTGATGGAGATGGAGATGGAGATGGAAGAGAGGGCAGCTGCTGTTTGTGATGCTGCCATGTCGACTGCTGACTGGTCTTACTCCTCGTCTGGACACTGCTGCTCGAAAGGAAGGAACCCATGGATGCAACACACGTGCGCCCATGTGGGATTCACGCGCGCCCGTGCGCCTCCTTCCGATACAATTTCCCTATCAGTTTCACACCTTCAGCTTCAGGACCTATTCCCTGAAACAGCCACTCATGCTTCTGTTTCATGGTCAGTTGATCTGTCTTTTTCTTCCTCGTCACACTAGTTGGTGAGTATGCTAGAAAAAGGTCGGGTCTTCTTCTGGAGTGTGGTTCTTCAAACAAACAGACACGTCCGAATTAAAGTGCAAACTTATTGCTTTCTCTCTGTTCTACCCTACAAAGACAGAGATATCCAGACTTTTAACTAGGAGTACCCATTACAACAGAAAATCCGATTTGTCGCATTTGCATGGCAGGGCCGTTTGGAAGGGCTCACAAACCAGTTTACATGACTTATTCAGCTTATAATTCATTTTTCTCTCTGTAGTATAAGAGATTTCCTATAAGCCGGAGTAAAAACTTCGCCTCGGTACTGCAGAGTAACACCAACAATTTACTCATCATCTACGCTTTGCAACCATACTTCAACCGGAATGGCAACAACTCTCAAGTAAAAGGTGCGCGTGAATTCACAGCCAAAACTTATTCAATTCTCTTATTTCTATATGGAGCCCCATCGCAGGTTTTAATCAGTAGTATATGATGCGAAACGGCAAAACAAAAGGTTAGCTTTATTTTATCACCTATTGCTGCCTAGTACTACGTTCCAACATGCGGCTGCTAAAACACCATTCAACATTGCCTTCAAGCTTGCAGATCAGTGGAATGAATCTCTCCAAATAAATGCCAGTGACGATATTGGTAGGTTTCCTCTTATGCTTAGTACACAGCAATATTCACAAAGCTACTGAGAGCAAACTCCACCTTTCTTGACTCTTAGCCCTGCACACAGAATACTCACAGCGGGTCCTCCTTTCTTAGGACAGCGAGTGGGAGATGGGAACCGCATGTTCATCGGTTCCATGCAGTAGAACAACGCCTAGGCAGTCTTGTTCGCATTGGAGGAGTACCCTGCTCACCGGAGCTTCTCCTAGACTGACCTTTTCTGATTTCGTACTCTATTGCATGCAAGTCATCACATATCTCGTGCCTCGCCAGAGAGACAAGACCAGGTAATATTTCGCTTTGGAAATCTCTCATCCCTCTCCCTCTCTTCAGCTTAACCCCACAGGACTGAATATCCTTATCAGGTGGCCTCAATGGAGTTGATTCCCCATCATCTTTCATCTCCTCCAGGTTCAATATGCTCGCTTCAAAAGAATCCAATGAAAGCAGAGGTTTGTGGTTCCTGTCAGTGTCAGGAGGATCTGTTTGACTGTTGCTTCCATGACTGTCTGTCGTCCATGCAGAATTGGTTGCAAATATGGAAACAAGTGTCTCAGCAGCGGCAGCGGCGCTTGTTTCATCCTCCCCGAGCTTGGCTTGGTGAATGCATACAGTTTCAAGCTTAATTGATACTTCATTACTTGATGAGCTTAATCTTGGACAAGCATAATCGTGGCCTTCAGGGGTTTCTGGGATCAAAAGAGACCTGTTAATTACAATTCCAGAGCCAGGAGACTGTACATCCTCATTGTCCTTATTCTCAGCCATGTGATAGCTTCTAGAAGTTAGACATTCAGCCAAAGAAATATTTTGCCGACCCTCATCCTGAGTGGAATAATGGACACAACAGTTTTCTTCATTTTCATGACTATTTACAGGTTTCCATGCATAATTAGCATCCACCTTTGATGGCAGATCAACACTCTCAACCGGTACATTTAAGTCAAATATTTCCATTTCACTATCAGATATTACTGTTATAGTGTCCTCTTGAGCCTCCCTATGCATAGCAACAGGTAGTTGTCCTGTTAAACTAGTAGCTTGGCTACCTCCCAGTTTTGATATGCCAGACGAAGATTTATTTCCACCACTGGGACTGACTGCCGATATCCGTGGTATTTTCATACAGCCCTGAAAATCTAATCCAGAATTCGTATGTAGTGATTGTTGATGATGCGTTTTCCCGCTGATAAGAGCATTGTATTTAGAGGTTTCCACACAGAAAGGCATGTCACTCTGAGAATCACAAAATAAACCAGCAGTTGTTGCTTCCTTAACACCATCTGGAGCAGAGATAGTCGTGGCAACTGTGACACAAGATTCTTTTGATGATCCAATGCTAGATTCACTTCCCTTGCTGAATATTTTGCTAGGATCATTGCAACAGCCTCCAGAAATTCTTGTAGCCGAACTAGCCAAAATAGAACACAAAACTTTTGAGGAGTCAGGGCAAATATTAGAATCATCTTCCTGGGCTACATTCAGATCAAAAAGCATGCGGCCAGATACAGTAGTCTTTGTTCTCACAGGCGAATTACTGCCTGGAGTATCACTAGAACCAGGTGAACCTGAGATAGAAGATAAGAAAAGTCAATCAAAAAGCCCAAGAGAACCTCATATATCACTTCTGGCAATGCGATAAAAACATGCAGTCCGAAAGAAGCAGCTGCAAGCAATAATAACATGGGACAACTTGCAGGAGTTAAGAAATTAAACACGTAGCCCATATAGGGAAATAAAACTAATCATTATGGTGTGATGAACAAAAAGATTATCATTACTGGATTTCATTGGGAGACTCAGGCCACTAAGTATTTGGTTTTATGTCTCAAATATAAAGATGTTAGCATACAGCTAGTTAGCAATGAGTACATGAACATCAGGGAAAGTGCAACTGATGTAATATCAACCCCCTAACGACATTATATGCATTTTAGAATTCATGTATTATGCAGTTAGAGCAAGGTTATCCCAGTGTTCATTCATTCTGCACACATTATACATGTTGTTTACACATTTTCATGTACCATAAGAAGGAGAAGCAGAAAAGGTGTCATTTGATCCTGAGATCACATAAACACCAAAAAAAAAAAAAAAGGTGCACATTTTGGACAAGTCACAAGTGCCATCTCTATCGGTGGAATTATTTTGCAGTGAAAGCATTCACATTTAGGAGATATGCTATGAACAAAATAAGATGGTACGTTTTCAATTAATAAGCATAAACTCTGTGCAGGGCAAGGATGGAGAGGAGTTCCATGAACTGACCATGACTGGCATAGGGAGTACTGTGATCCGTGCATAAATTGCCTATTACCGGAGAGCTCTCTGGTGGAACACTTTGGGAATTATCCAGAGAAAAACCATTGCAGGTACCATAGTTGAAATATCGGGAAGAAACAATCCCCACTTCTTCCTCCAATGTCGCTGGCTGCTCTAAATCGATTACATATTGGTAATTTGACTTCATTCCCTGGGCATCACGAGGATTAGGTTGTCTTCGATCTGGTTCCTTGACATCCGAACTGTCTCCTGCAGCCTCACTGTAGTCATGTCGAAATCCCTGCTTGGCTTGCCTGTAACAATGACTAATAACACTCGACTCATCGAAATTGACCTGTGACAAGAAAACCCCATCTACAATCACGAATTTGGAACGGCTTGGGGCTAGAAAAAAAAAGAGTCTTTTCCCTTTTTTAAAGAAAAAAAAAGGGGAAAAAAAACTTTAGCTCGAGGGAAGAGAGTGCGCGAGGAAGGTCACCATGTGAGAAGGATGCGACTGCTTCCAGAATGGCGGTGGCACACTGGTGCGATTCGTGGGAGCCCAATACAGCCTGTGCAAGTCCTTGACCTACAAAAACAACCAAGATTCATCATCCATAACGCAATACAACCATACAAGGAAGGCTCATCTAATCTCCATCCAAAAAAAATCTCTCTTTTCTACAGTACTACAGAGCAAATCGGCACTTATGGTTCATAATTGGGATTCAATCTGTAGGGCAGGCTTGTGAAGGGAATGGAAGAGCAGAGTTTGTTGCCGAACCTGATAGCGTGGCATTGGGCTGTTGAGGTCGACCTGGGCGGCGGTCTCCGGTGACGGCGGCGAGCAGTTGAGATCCAAATCCATGACCACCAATCCTCAGTGTCTCTAGAGATGGCCAAACCAAACAAACGGACAGAAACAAGTTGAGACGAAACACATCAGGCAAGAAAGGTGCAAGACAGAGATGATTGATGAGATCATACAGGAAGGAAATAATAAGGGGGGGTCCTAGCCTAGGAAGGAAGGGATTAGGGAAGGGAGCATGCTTCGCTTCCTCGATTCTCCCTCGCCCAGGCCCCTGGTTGGAAAGGGGTGCTGCTGTGCTGTGGTTGCACTGCCGGCCGTCTGTCTCACTCAGCTAGTCAGCTGTCTCCCTCCCTCTGCCGCTCACACACACGACACACCATCCCGTCTCTCTCCTCGATTGTACTACTACTCCTAGTACGGCATCAAATTACTTCTAAGCGAGAAGAGTTTGTGTCGGGAAAAAAAATAAATCAAGAAGAGTACTAATACAGTATTAGAGGATGGTATTGATTCCTCTTCTTTTTATGTTGAAAATAAATCGAGAAGAGCTTCGCTGTCTCTCCCGCGTAGATAATGAAAACGATATACTCCTACTAGGAGTGAAGTATCGTGCTTTCAAGTGCGTTCAACGGACCATGGGTGGAGTGAAGCGGTTGAGACTTTATGATTTTATTCTTTTCATATCTTAGGAACAAATAAAACTGACAAAAGGATTATTATTTATTACCAGTAGTAACTGTAATAATAATAGCTGCGCATACTCCATGTTCTTGCATGATTGATGCTCTCCTGTGGACTCTGCTTTCTGGTATAGCACGGGTGGGGTGGGCCAGGCCGACTCCATCTATGAAAAGGAGGGCTGGAATCAGGCCCAATCGAAAGGGTGATCGTTGGAGCAGCAGCCGCAACAACTTAGTACTCCAGGACCAGGAGTATAAAGCAGCAGCAGACACATCATCACTGCACTCCTTGTTTCGTCTTGCTCTCGCCGCTCTTCAGCTCGGTGCTCGACCACCGCCCAAGCGCCAAGCCCCTCCCTCCTCGATCCGCGTCCACGCTGTCTTCGCCCCTGAGAGACGTGGCGGCCCTCGCCGGCGCCACCAACGCCAAGAGCATCTCCCCGCCCCCGCCCGCATGGCCTCCTGGAGACGACGACGGCGCCCCCGGGCCCGGAGGGAAGGAAGACACCAGCTGGATCCACCACCTCCCGCCCCTTGACCACATGTCCTCGCAACAACAGGATAACACCTTCCTCCACTGGATCATTGGAGGCGACGTCAGCACGGCGCAGGCCATGCCTTCTGGTGTCACGGAACACCACCCGGTACTTGCTGACTCCGTACCCCCGCATCAGCCGCTGCCCTTCCCGCCGCCACAGCCCTTGGTGTTCCACCCGTCCATGGACATCGCGGTGACGCGCCACCAACCGACGGCCGCAGTACTGAAGCCCACCAAGCCAGAGGAGGATGACACTGCCGCGGCGGTGGGCCAGCTCGCCGAGGCAGCCGAGCTTGCCGAAGCCGGCGACGTCTTGGGCGCCCGCGCGATACTGGCGCGGCTCAATAACCGATTCCCCGCCGCTCCCACGGCCGGGACGCCGTTGCATCGCTGTGCCTTCTATTTCAAGGAAGCTCTGCGGGTTGCACTCTCCACCACTACCGGCGACGCTCCCACGGCGCCCACGCCGGTGGACGTGCTCCTCAAGATCGGCGCCTACAAGGCCTTCTCCGAGGTCGCCCCCGTGGTCCAGTTCGCGCATTTCACCTGCGTGCAGGCCGTGCTCGACGAGCTCGGTGGCGCCGGCTGCATCCACGTGCTCGACTTCGAGATTGGAGTCGGTGATCAGTGGGCGTCGCTCATGCAGGAGCTGGCTCAGCGCCGACCTGGCACGTCACTCAAGGTCACCGCATTGGTCTCGACGCCATCGTCGTCGCCTCATCACCGGCTGCCGCTGGAGCTGCAGCTCGTCCAAGAGAACCTCTCCAGCTTCGCTGCCGATGCCCGCGTCCCATTCCAGTTCGCCGTCTTCAGCCTTGAGTCCACGGACCCCACGGAGATCCTTGCCATGGCCGCCGGCGACGCCATCGCCGTCCACCTTCCCGTCGGCTGCTCCGTGCACACTCCCGCTATGCCGTCCATTCTTCACCTTGTCAGGCGCCTTGGTGCCAAGCTCGTGGTCACCGTGGATCGCAGCTGTGACCGGCGAAGCGAGCTGCCCTTTGCCGCGCACCTGTTCCAGGCGTTCCAGTCGTGCGTGTTCCTGCTCGAGTCCCTTGACGCCGTCGGCAGCACGGGCTCGGACAAGATCGAGCGCTTGTTGATCCAGCCGAGGATCGAGAGCTGCGTGGTGAGCAAGTACCGAGGCGCCATCGCCGGCGACAGGACGCCGCCCTGGAGGGCACTGCTGGCGTCGGCTGGGTTCGTTCCGGTGCAAGCAAGCAGCTTCGCGGAGGTGCAGGCGGATTCACTGCTGAAGAAGGTGCCGGTGCGCGGCTTCCGTGTGGAGAAACGTGCCGGCTCGCTGCTCCTGCATTGGCAGCGCGGGGAGCTGGTCTCTGTAACCACCTGGAGATGCTAGCTAGCTATTGCCTTGCCTCGCCGTGAAAACAAGCTACTCCGGCTACAATTACTCGCCGTCCACCTTGCTGGGGGTTGTTCGATCACAACATGTCGCTTTGTTTTTTTTTGTTTTTTTTTTTGTGGAAAGAACTGGAGAGGTTGCGCCCCTGCAGATTTTATATATTTAAATTACAACATGTCGCTTGTTTTGAGTAGTACAGTAGAATGTTGGCAGATTACAAGCAGGTCTTGTAGCCTTGGTATTGTACCTTTGTATTTTACTTCTCATGTAATCATATACGCTGCTATATTTCTGTGCAACGAAATGGCTAAAGAGTGTACAATATTTGTGTTTTGGAACGATTGTAGTGCCATTTAGCAGGTTATGGCGAAATACTGTGCCTTTTACTGTGTATTCCTTGTCAACAATTTTGCCATATATTCCCTGTCAAGGTGCAAGGAGACTATGAAACGTTTTCTTTTTGTAGTATCTCCAACACCTGTAAAGCGGAATTATATGAGAATGCTTTTTTGAACAGTAGTGATGCCATCTTCACATTGTACTTACATTAGAAGAACATTTCCAAGTTGACAATTCTCGCAATGCAATTATGCAACAGGGCTTTTCCAGAGGAATTTGTAGGAAGATTGAGATCTACTACTACTAGTTGTTTATCCTGATAGAATTTCTCATCAGTAACCAAATCTTGTTTGTTCTGATGGGGATGAAGAGAATGGAAATCAGAATGTAAAGTGTCTGCGCTTTACCTCAACAGTCCTGTCACCAGCGTTTGTTGTTAGGTTAAATAGCAGGCAGGGAATCGATACCGCATGAGGGATCATCGAGAAAGGTCTTAAGATATATCACATTATCTACAGTAGAGGTTCCAAAGCTTGATACGGAATGCCTCCGATTTCCTCTTTATTCCCTAAAATCATGTATCATAACAATAATTCCATAAAGAAGGATAGGAATATTTCTAAAGAACAGCTTATGTATCTGCTACACTAAACCACATGTCTGCCGTAAGGCATCTAGCAAGTGAAAAAGGGAAGATGCTCTTTTACCTTCGCCAACAAGGTTTCTCCCAATTTAATCAGAACAATACGGGTTACCTAGCTTTACAGGCAGAGAGAGAATCTAAGGCATAAAGCTTTAGATAATGGCTAAAAGCGTAAGACAGTGTACCTGGAATGTTTATCATGTTACACGGCGGCTGCAGCTGCCTATTCAGCGATCACTCAAGGCCCACCACGCACTCTCTCACAGGTCCAGGATTGGCTCATTTTTTTCATCTTTCAGATGAATTCTGATCAATGCAACTTTTGGTGATAGATCCACATCCAGGAAACATATTAAACCAGTATTAAATTAGCGAAACACTACTTTTGATCATTATGTTATATCCAAACTAACACCAGTAGTACACTCACGACCACATGTTTACTGTACTAGAAACAATTTCTTGACCAGGGACAGACTCGCACAACCGCATTCAAGATGACAAGGTCACGGGGGAATTTAAAGATAACAAAGCAAGATTTGGCGCATTACAGATCAATCATCAACATAGCATCTCATCACTTGAGGAGAGTCTTAACGATGGACTTGACGTTCAGCTTCTTCAGGTCAGTGTACGACTGACCACAACCAACAAACATGACCGGAGCTCCAGATATGTACACCATGGAAAGCGCTGCTCCAACCTGCATGTTTTTCAAGCTTGCATTATCAGTTCACTGCAAAACACCTGCTATCCCTAATAAAGTTCTTGCGAAAATTTCAGAACAAAGTAAAACCTTGTCGTCTATGGTGTCAAACTTGGTGAGCAGGATACCATCAATCAATCTGGCAGTAGGAACAGACGATAGGTCTGCTAATTTCTGTCGAAGGAAATTTGTTCAACAATCATTAGTGAAAAGTGAAAACTGAAACTTATAACGCTAAGCAAGCATTCTAGTAGTATTCAACTCCTTGAAAATCATCAATACCTGGTTAAATTTGGTGAGCTGATCAACAGCGTCATTTCCAACCAATGCTTCTCCAACAAATAAAACCAAATCTGGGTTGTTCAGATTGATGAGCTTCGACAGTGCCCTCATAAGTGGCTCATTGTCCTAACAAAAGGAAAAGTAGGCACGCAACTTGAGAAAAAAGTTTCTAAAACAAGAACAGAATAGATACTTGAAGCATCGAAAGTAAACCACTTAAACCTACCTGCATACGCCCAGCAGTATCAACCAGAACAACATCTGATTTATTACGACTCGCTTCCTGAATAGCTTCCTTTGCTACAACTGCCGGATCTTTTTCATAACCCTTCTCAAATATAGGTATCTGCAGACAAAGCCATCAAGTAAATTCTCAATTCATGCATTGGAAGAGAAATGGCCGGCCCATACTCTAACTTAAAACAGCTCAATGCATGCATCAGTGAAACAAATCGCTTGCATGTACTGTTTCCTATTGCCATCAAGAAAGCTGACAAAGGAAAAAATAACCAAGAAACCAGTACCATAGGAACACAGATGTTGTTATTCGTAACAATTTGTGGAACATAAAAATTGGCCATGAAATAATGTAAAGCACAGCAAAACAAAAAGAAAAGCTATTGAAACACAGGCAACCACCGGAAATGATCAAATTTCAGAGCCATGTGGGAGCATAGTTTAGTATACAACATGAACTACAGGGTTTCTATTTCGGCTTAATCACAATATAAATATTGCATCAGCAAGGAACTTTAATAGGGAGAAACTGCCTTTTCATAAAGAACTGTGTCCCAAAAAAAACTTCCAATGAAACCAACAACTCAAATAACAGGAGGACGTGGGATTATTAGGCAGAAGTTAAATAACTACCTGAAGCCTGCGAGCATGAGTACGGAGCTGCTCAACAGCACCAGATCTGAAGGTGTCACATGCTGCGAGTGTTACACTGAGGTTATGCTGAAGAAACCAATAAGCGACCTGTGTAGTTTTGAAAGAACATGAAATGAATGAACGCCCAAGGAAGGCCGCTTATTTTTCATCAGATGATGTACAGAATAAAAGAAACATACCTTTGCAAGATTGGTGGATTTACCAACTCCATTCACCCCAACGAAAACAATGACATAAGGCCTGCCACGCTCCTTGGCAGACTGCACATCTCTCAATATGTCAATTGATCGCCTTGGGGTTAAAATGCGAAGAAGAGCCTCTTCCATAGCTGTCTGCAGGAGTGACCATCAAATCGAACGTTATAATGAACTTATATAAACAGTTTGCAAAATAAAAGATGCAGGAAGAAGGCATGTGCTACAAACCTGGACAGTAGATGATATTCTTGTGAAAGACCCTAACTTTTTGCCCTCAAGGCTAGCTGCAACAGACTCACAAAGCTTTTCTGCAATTTCCTCTGCCTGTATAAAGATGGGCAACCTCCTTTATCCAAGCAAACAGGCTTTCTAGTAGTAAGTTATACCAAATAAACAAACTCCGAATAAGCACTTACCACATTCTTTGTCATCAGCCTATCTTTAAGGGCTTTAAGCGCAGGTTGCAGATCAGACTTCTCCAACACATTGTTACCAGCAATACTGAGTACCAGCAAAACGCAAAATATTTCATTAGATTATATTTCCATAGAGATGCAATGTGTTCAACAAAAATTAAAAGGCACCAATTTCTAAGCTTGCTTGGTTCTGCAAGGTGGCAATTTCTTAAATGTGACCAGAAAAACAAGCTGGTGCCGTAAAAAGAATTTCAGCACCTCATAATGAAATGATTGATGTGTCCTGTTGGTCACAAGAACCAAGAGTGCAATACATATCCTAATAAGCTAGCTAATTATTGAAACAGTATGTCTGGCTCAGATGGCTTAATAAGTGTCCGTGCAAAAAAGTGGTCATGATTAGTTAGGACAAACAAAAAGCAATACTAGGAAGGAAGAGAATCATAGTAATTGTACCTCTGAAACATTGAGGAGAACCATCCTTTCTTTTTGGGGCCATCCTGCACCTCATCAGGGTCCTCCCCCTCGCTGTCGCTGCTCACATTCTCATCCTTATCCATCATGCTTTCTCCCTGGTCGACAAGAACATGTTCTGTCACCTCATCCCCTCTCTTGTCTGCTGGGTCAGTGAAATCCAGCTTCTCATTGGCGGAAGGTTTGTCGTCCCAGACCCTGTTGACCTTCTTCTTGATAGCAGTGTCAGGATTAGTGTTCTTCTTGGTTCCGTTATTATGAGTGCGAACATTCTTCTTCCTGTTGTGTAGCATCTGTAATTTATTTGCATCAAAGGCCCTGATGTTCTCCTTTCCTTTGTTGAGGACAAGAGCAGAGCGGGGCTCTTGATCCTTGTTGAAGGCAGCAGGCTGGTCCTTGCCAAAGTTAGCACCATCGGAGTCGCCGTCCTTCCCAGAGCCAACCTTGGTAGCAGTGCCGCGAGAATCGCCACCACGGGCCTTAGGAGCAGTAGTCTTGTTCTGGGAGAGAGTCTGCGAGGGCCGGGACGCGATGGGCTGCTTGGTCTTTTTCATATCCTCGGCACGGGCTTCGGCCTCGAGGTGGAGCTGACGGAATATGTCATTGAAGTCATCGTAGTTGGTGCGCCTAGGATGGTAGATCTGGGAGAATTCGTTGCGGACGGCGGCCAGCAGATCGTCGACGTAGAGGAGGTGTAGCATGCGCTGGTAGACGGCGACGAAGACGAGGCCGAGGTCGTTGTGGAAGGTCCACTTGAGGGCGTAGTTGTCCTGCGAGAAGCTGGCGTCGGCGGATCGCTCCTCGAGGAGGCACGATCGGATGAGGGCGTCGATGGGGGAGCCCTTGAGGGCGGCGGCGCCGAAGGCCCGGCAGGAGGACCAGAGGATGAGGCCCCCGCGCGTGAAGATGAGCAACTCCTCCAGCATCTTCTCCTTCCTGATCAATCAATTGATGGATTTACGTCAAGCGTTAAGCGTATGCTCTATTTCTATTCCTGATCATTTGAAACATGAGTTTGCGATGGAATCGGGAAACCATGGCGGACGGGAAGGGGAAGAGGGGATCGGATCGTACCTTTCTCTTCTCGCCTTCTCCTTCTCGGCTCGTTGCGGTGTCTGGTCAGATGTGTCGCCGCCGGATGCTAAAGGGGAAAAAAACAGTTTGCGTCGGAGCCCTGTTCCGTTGGTTTCGAAGGATTTGCCTGGGGTTGAAACGTTGTGTTTTTTGTTAATGATTTTGTCGTCTGTGTCTATAATTTGTAATATAATTTGTAAGCTCAGTGACAAATTTTCGAAACATATTATTTCTAATAAAAAATTTGCATATTTAAAATCTTTTTAATGATTTTATCATCTGTGAAAATGATATATAAAATCATCTCTATAATTTATGAGCTCAGTGACAAATTTTCGAAATAAATTATTTCTCCTAACAAAAATCTCAAAGCCTCTTTCATTTTGAAGAATTTCTCTATTTAAAACTTAAAACATGCTATCTATTTAAATGACATATAAAATCATCTGAGTATGATTCTATAATTTATGATTGCAATGAGAATGAGTTCAATAACAAATTTTCCAAACACATTGTTCCTATAAAAAAACACCGAAAGGCTCCTTGGTTTTATCGCTCGCCTTCTCCACTCTTTCGGTTGAAAGAGAGTTGACACGGTCGAACGATTGACGATTCCGCGTGGTTTGACCCGGCTCGTTCATTTTCCACGCGCTTGGGCTGCTCACTCAAAAAAAAAAAAGGACGAGCCCGATTTATCAGATGTTTGTTTAGAAAATTCAAATGTGGTAATACCATGTTTCAAGTGAATGAAAGAAGGGCAACTTGCACCAGCCATTAGATCAAACATCAAAGAATATAGGTCGACTCACAAGTTTACATCACAATCTACAACATGGAGTCCGTTCCTAATTTACAAATCCGCTGCACGTATTTTCTGGGCCATGCTCGAGAAATGGATCGGTCAATGTTCCATTTATATACACAGTCGCTGCCACTGGCCCTAGAACAAAAGGTGGGCACGAGGGTAAATACTCTACATGAGGCCACCCAATGGGGCCACGGCTCCTAATTTGTTGTGTACACAAATCCCTCAAAGAATATGCTTTCGAAATCCATTTGCACGCAGCAGCAACATAAAAAAGACCAAAACTCCAGCGCCGCCAATTGAACCGAGACTTACCATTCGCCAAACTAATGGTTTAGATAGTGCACTGGTATAGGTGTCAGCTGTCATCATCCAAAGACCCAATATAAGTCAGTTCTGTTCTCCTCACCCTCACAGCACCCTTGAGCCAGCTGCACGCTTTCAGATTAGCATGATCACCAGTTATGCCACTGGTACCACTGCTTCCAGATGACATGGATGGGCAGCTTGTGCCATCCTCAAGCAAGGTCCATGGATCCACCTCCATCTCAGGATCCTGAGAGGGCAATACTGCCTTATTTCTGCTCAATATGTTAGTAGGCACCCAACTATGAGATGAACTTTTCTGCTGAAGGCCAGAAGTAGATGCACAGCTCTGGAGTGGTGCTAACGCAATCAGGGACAACTGAGGCGGTTGACACGGTATAGAAGGGTGTCGAGATGGTGGGAGAATTGGCATGGCTGCTTGGATCCTCCGCCTAATTGCTTCAGGCAGCTCCATGTGATCCAATGCCGACTGCAAGAGAAATTCAAAAATTGGAACAAAACTGCAAGTCAGCCACTAGTAGCATATGACATGTGAAAAAATAAGATCAAATGAAGGTCAATCACTATGATGAATGAAAAGAACATAGAAGACACAAGCAAAAGTCAATAAGAACAACTATAATAGGTATATATGAACTGAATGAGATGAACTAACCTGCAAGCCCTCAGCTGCTTCAGTATCAAATGCAGAAAAATCTCGTTGAGTTCTGATGCTGGATTTCAGGGATGACTTTGATTTCAGCCAACTTGGTTTGCAGCTACCAAGCAGTGCATGGAGAACACATAAAAGCCTCTCAAAAAGACTTTCACCAGGGCGATCAAGCAAGACATCCAGGGGAGGTTCCAGCAAAGAATCTGCTTCCCGCCTCAAAGCAGTTGCACTGGTAGGAGGAAGGGGTAAATCCGCATCTTCATAAATCATGCGTGTGGTCAGCAAGCC
Organism: Zoysia pacifica; assembly: GCA_001602315.1. Lineage (NCBI taxonomy): Eukaryota > Viridiplantae > Streptophyta > Magnoliopsida > Poales > Poaceae > Zoysia > Zoysia pacifica. Next base: position 85,559 of record BCLH01000278.1, read on the forward strand.
TAGTATTGCAGACGCAAGTGCATGTCTCATGCTCCTGGAATTTCCAGGGGTCAGTATATTTACGAAGAGAGCAATCATTTGCTATGAAAGGAAACTGTAACTTGTGGGACAGCTGCCTCAATATATTTAAGAGAACAAACGATCCAAGATCCAAAATAGGAAATGGCTTAAGAGAAAAAGATAACCCTAACAAAATAGTAGTTTTAGTTTTTCTAAAGGATAATCTTCGGCTTAGTTTAAACTTTCTTGAAAACGGGGGCACGAGGGTAATCTTCGTCTAACCTCTCGGTGTCACCGGTTCATCGGCTGGTTTTACCGGTTTCAAATTTCAAAAGAAAATTCAGGTTTCCATTTTTTTAGTTTTCAAACTGGAATAGTTTCCCTGAAAACAATGAAAACCGGTCTGGTTTCCACCGGTTTTGCAAACCATGGGCTTCAGTCACTACTAGAAGTTCACCAGAAATCATGCGCCACAAACTCTACATGCTTCCAAGAGCAGGGGCAGGACACATGATTCCAGGAAAAAGCCCATAGACACATCACTTGGAAAAATAAAATCATCCAAAAATATTAAGGATAGTTTGCAGTTCAGCACATGGAGTGCCTATTCAACAAAAACAATATTATGTAATAGCAACATTTTATCCTCCACTATCTTACCATTGTTTCAATGTGAAACGGTAATAAATTAGGAGCGACCAGCATCTAAGACTGCCAAGCTGATTTAAGCATGAAGGTATGAAACAGCACTGAGTTATCATATTTTCTCTAATAAACGTCGGAAAATTGATCAGCAATGAATTCCCTTACCAAATTCGTAACTATTGGAAGCCACAAGAAGAATCAAATGTGGAGCTCAATGGTAATCAAAATAAAATTTGATCTCACCTTTCTGCCACAATTACAGGGAGCAACCTAATGATAAATTGTAGGCGCAGCCACAATGCCCCCCGCAGAGTAGATGCTGAAGGAGGATTTGGATCAATACCAACTGGAGTTCGCCTACCAATATTTGGACTTCCACCTCGAATTCCTTTACGACCACTGGATTTGTTTGATGAAATTTCATTTCCTGAAGGAACTGAACCAGCTTGTTTAGCTCCGTTTCGTGCTATTGCTTTGATATGTTCACTGATAGCCCCCATCTGTTTGACCAAATCACCAGAAAGTATACCACGGATATCAGCAGAACTTCTGTCAATGCATGGCAATACTAATTCAGAAAGGGCTTTCTCAGTGAGATATTTATTTATAGATTTAATCCCTTCAAAGCTTCTGTCAACACCATGTGAGATAATCTTGCTAGGCCTTTTAGCATCAACGGAGTCATCCACAACTTCTCCTTCCTCAACTGAAGTGGTTTCCAGCTTCCTTTTTGTGGTTTTATTACTGACAACATCACTAAGCAAGCCAGACCATCCCCATGGTTTCCAAATTTGCGCTTTTGTTGAAAGCCCTTTCCGTTGGGCAATGTGAACAAGTTGCTGTCTTGTGGATCTGCGCCCAAGAACAGCATCCTGCCCTTGTAAAATCCATTTTACATCCATTACAAGTGACTCCTGCAGCTTCCCAAGAAGATGGACAAGTTCTGAATAAAGAGGAGCCGCGTCAGGCCTAGCAAGTAATCTTGATAGAATGACTTCAGTAAACCCTTTCTCGCTATCAGAAAGATCAAAACTCTCAGCATTAGGGGATAATGATCGAAGTGATTCAAGTATTGTCTTGCCTCCTGTGGCGTTTTCCATAAGAGCCTGTTCATCTAAAAGAAGCCTCATTTCAACCCATTGCCAATGGAATTTTGCAGGCTGAAGAGTATCAAGAAGTTGTACAAGCCTCTCCGAGAGTTTTAATTCATTATCTTTGGAGTCACCAGGCTCTGAAGCTGAAGAGCTATCCCCCTGAGTAATTGCTGGTGTATTACAATCAACAAGAGCATCCAGAAAAAGTCGAGCACGGAGAGGTATAAATGACATTACATGTGACTTCTTCTCAGCGCTGTGGACTTCAAGCATGGCTGCAAACTCTGAATCACCAGCATCAGAAGCCAGAAGATCATACAGCTGATGGGTATTACGGAAGCAGATATCTCGAAAAGGCTGGTGTCTGGTGATATCATTTATCGCATTTGCTAGAGACTGATAAAGCTGCACATCTTCCCGGCTAAAAATATACCTTCTCCAAAGGACCACAGCAAAAATTGAATAGGTTGGAGGAAGGATCATATTTAAAGGAAGCCTCTGCTGCAACCTTGAAAGCGCAAGAATGTAGGGGTCACCAAGAATATCTGCAATAAGCCCATCGTAGACAGTTCTACAGTTCCCCAATAGAATCCTATACCAGTGTACCAAAGCTTCTGTAGAATTTTCCATTCTGAAAGTTCCAGTAGAGCGTGATACACCATTTGTGCTTGCTTTCAAACCTCTTAGGAGCTGAAGAATGTCCAGACCATCTTTTATTTTTAGAGAGGCAACCATCCGCTCAAGACTAACTGCTCCATGGACAATAGCTCCCACAACAAGAGCTGAAACAGCAGCAGCTACTTTTGCATTCCTCCCCACAAAGCCTTTCCCTGAGTTGTTCAGTTCACTTGTATGATTTCCATACATATCATGGCTCTCAGGAGAGGGTTGAAACTGATTGTGGTGCATCTTTGGAGGAGCAAAAGCTGCCATAACAGTTGAAGAAGCTTCAACAGCCAGGGCTATTTCAAATACACGACTAAATCGGTCTCCGAGAGCTTCTTTCAGTAAGCAAAGCGAATTGATGTGGACAAGCAAAGTGTGGCGAACAAAATTTAGCGAATTATTCATAGAATGAACACCTTGATGGTTACCTCCTGCGAAATCTAAATGTTTAGCTATGACCTGCCCAGCATTGACAACAACTGCAGAAATAGCAGAAGCAATTACTGAAGGGTCACCATCTGGATTTGCACCACCATTTTGCCTGATACATTCAAATAAGCCCAAAACAATATCATGTGCAATTTGAGAGCTATCTTCTTTTTCAAAAGAGGGTGGAGTCTTGGGAGCTGCAAGAATTTTCTTTTCCTTCAAATTGCGTTGAACCTCATCAGCTTGTCGCTGCACAATGTCCTTCATATTCTGTATAAGCCTCGAACTCCTTCCATTCAACTTCTGGCGGAGCGGCTCATCAATCTCCTCACCTGGTGAAACTCCCGAAGATGAAACCAAATCACCATCAACTGACCGCCCATTATCAAGCTCTGCTAACAGTCGCTGGTCGCATGTTGTCCTAAAACTTTTCTCCCATCTGGCCACACTAGGCACATCTCTGTATTTCTTCAAAAAATAGCGAACATAAGCGAAGGCTGTTGAACCTGGATGCCTGGTAGTTGCCGACACAGAATGTCTGCTCGTTGAAGCACTTAGAACTTCAGGCAAAATATCAGTTGCAAGAAGTATGTTTTCATACCTGCAGGCATTGCATAATAAATAGATCAACACCATATAACAGAATAACCAAGTGCAACAAGTTACAGTACAGTAATGCGGCCATAAGGGTGGATAGATCTGACAATTTTATGTGCTAATTAATCATGTGAAATACGATTCAAACCACTTCCATCCATCATGCATTATGTCTGTCATATTTCCTTCCACCCTTTCAAATGATCACAACTAAAAGCCAACTAGGTGTTCCAGTCTGATGGGAATCAGATAATTTTGCTTTTACACGAGCAACTCTTTTCTTCATGTAGGTACAGCCCACTTTTTCCTTTGATGAAATGCGAACACAAACTTCAGGCATCCAAGAATGAAGCTATATATTTATTTTGAAAGAAGTTTTTTATTTCTTTATCTTGAGACAATCCAAAGACAAGTTTTAGTATCTGAACAGTAAAAAATGTATCAGGAAAATTTAATGTGTACATAAATCCAGAAACATAAAGCATCGCAGCTCTCCTGCGTTCTCGAGAAAAAAGAACATAAAGCATGTACTTCTCTAATGGATTAAGAAAAATGATAAATACAAGCAGACAACAAGAATGATAAAATCCCATAAATAATCTACCACTATTTTCATTGTCAAGGCCCTTGAAAGTGTGAATCAGAAAATGAGCAATTAAATTCATATCAAAATCTGGACATAGCGAGAGAACATAAGTGTTACTCCCTGCACTCAGAGACTATAGTGTTCAAGAGGGAGGGCCAGGCATCTTTAACTTTGACAATTTATTTTGTACTCCCTCCGTCCCGATTTATAAGTCGCTTTGGAGCTGGGCACGAGAATTAAGGAGAGTTGAAAACGTGGGATGTGCTGAAAACGAGGAAGAAAAAGATAGAGATAGAGAAGTATTGGAAAGAGACAAAGTGTATTGGGAAGTGAGAATTGACTTATAATTTGAGAAAAGTTGTTGAGTCCAGAATGACTTATAATTTGGGACGGAGGGAGTAGCAATATGGAAGATAGCACTAAGAGATTTGTGATAAGAGCTATTATTAATAAAGGAATATTTTGAACAATGACAACCCAAAAAAGTTTGCTGTTCAAAAGATTATATGCTTTAAAACAGCAATATCTTTTTTTTCTTAATTCCACTATGGTGACCTCTTTCCCATTTGTCTAAATAAACCATCGCATGAAATCTTCAAAGAACAATAGAGCATATCAGGATGAACATACCTAAGCAAAGATGAGAACACAAAAGCCTCGCTGACCTGATAAACTTGGCTCTCCTTGTTCTTTGTATGCATAGCATTCCTCCCAGATTGACCAGAGGAGCCAGTTCCATCACGAACTTTTGCCAGCAACCATAAGAGGAACCTCACACCAGAAACCAAATCACAGCATGTATCCAATACATAGAGAACTGAAAGCAGATCTTCATCGCTTAACCTCCATTTGGCTATTGATTTTTCGTCAGGTCGTGAAGAAATGGTGCTTATCGAATTGGTAGCTTTAGAAGATGCCACCTCATTTACCTCAACAAGTTTCTTTATTGACTTCACCAACCACAAAGAAATAGATCGTCTTTCAAGCAACCTAAGTCTTCTTAGTGACTTACCAACTTCATTCAGATTTACCATCCTAGTGAGATCGACATCTTTAATATTGTCACCATCGACACTAGGTTTATGGTGGGGGCAGCTCAGCTTGTTCTCACAAACATGGCTAGTAGATGCCCCCTGACTACCTTCAATTCTAGCAGCTGCAAGCTGTGCAAGACTTTGTGTTTTACGAACCACTTTCGCCCTACCCCTAGAAGTCGGCTTAACAGATTTTTGTGTCGGTTCAACAGTGAAAGATTCATGTAACTTTGTTCCCTTTCTCACCCACCAAATATCTTCCTCTTCTGATTGAATCAATGGTAGCCCTTCAAAAGGAGAGACACTATCATCCAATTTCTGTCCTTTGGACCTCATACAATCCTCACAATTTTTCCCTTCTCCGGTGCTAACTTGTGATAGTGATGAAATAGATGACCCTTGAAAGTCTGTTTTGATTTGGCAAGATTCTGATTCCACTGGGTGAGGATACGTAAAGCAGAACAGACCTGACACCAACGCTTTTACATCTTCTACTTGTTCTGCCACCCTTCCATTCTTATCACCTCCTGATGCAACCAGAACATCACTCTGCTTCCGCAGGCTTGAATCAAATGAAGGGCCATTAGAAAGTTCTGAAAGCACAAGGCGACGCTCACTAGAATATGTAGACATCATCTCGTATAATTGTTGCTCCTCATCATTTCTAGTATCCTCAAGAATATCAAATAACGAAGATCCAGGAAGCTGCTTCAAAGTTCTGTGGTGCCTTCTTTTTCTTCCCACATCCAACATTGTTTCATTTTTGTCAGTAATTCCACTAATAATAAGCTGTCTCACATAAGCCTGGGGATAAAATATACCAGCGCGGATAAGTTCTATGATGAGAGTATCCACACTAGTAAAACCTGCAGAACTGCTAGCATCATGCTGATCCAGCCAACATACAATGATATCATGAAGTGGACCAGGGCTTTCAAATATATCCTTCCTATCTTTCTTCTCATCCAAAGTATTTGCATTACTTCTCAATACAGAAGAATCATTCATCGCAGCTGCTGCTAAACAAGGATCATTCAATGAAGAAGCTTTCACAGTACTATTCATGACAACACGACTGCTACTCTTAGAACGCGATAAGTTATTTATCTCATCCATTTTAATCTTCAAGATAGACACTGCCAAATGTATCTGGGATAAATCTCTTCTTCCAGTAAATTTTACATTCTGACAGGGAGACATACGACAATCACGGTAATCACATGTTGCCCATTCACAAAGGAAAAATATAGAACAGATAAGGGACAGCTCAACGGTCCCAATCCACATAAGAGAAGACTGCAAACAGGGGCTGACTTCTTTGATCCATCTTTCTTCCATTATTGCATCAGATAAATCATTAAACAGTGAAGAATATGCCGCCATCAAATTCCCCGATACAAGAGCCTTGTCTAAAGTTTGTACCACTTTAGCTGCACCACGTGCTTGAAGGTTAGGGTTGGCAACAGTTGCCAGATCAGATGCACGTTTCTGAATTGAAGAAACAGCATAACCACAGGATAAGTACCGATAGGTATCGCGCCTCTTAGAACTAGCAATTCCACTACCACCAGTTATCTTCAATAAAGCACCTCTGCCATATACATCAGGGGCCACAAATGATGGAAGGGGAAAGCAATCCAAAGAAACAAATGTATCTGGCACTGCAAGTACCATGTACCGCAGCAACTCTGCTACAGCAGAAGAAATTGACAGCTTTTTTGGACTGTCAACAACAGAAGCATCATTGAGACGTCTAAGTAGTAATTCCACAAACATCCGCACATATGTTTGTGAGAGAATGATGGTGTCGACCAGACCAATTACAATAGGCAAAAGTAGTTCTAAAACATCAATTGAATCCCTCTCCTGAAAAACGAGGCAAACAGATCAATAACTGCAAGTTTGATAAATAGAAAGTAAAACATAACTAATGTTTTAGTTATGTGTCAAAAAAGGTACCTGAAGTTGGTTAAGTAACCATTCAATAAGTAACGATGGAAGAAGCAACTCTTCTGCGAGATGCCATTCGACAAGATGAACCATATATCGCCATTTGAAGTGCAACAGTGGTTCTTCAGCATCTCCACTAGCCGGCGATGCTTCAGCTTTAATTTTTATTTGATGACCTGGTGACGGCTGCTCTCTAAACGATGGAGGTATAGCAGTTCCCTCTTTTGAACATAATTCATCCAAAATCTGTTGTAAATATTCAACAACATCTTTTGTCCACTGATTAGAGCGCTGATTATCAGAGGAGCTGGTCGAAATACTGTGTGATGTTGGTCGAGCTTGCAGCTGCAAGTGAGTAGATGTCATTATCATCTATGGTATGCCATTTTACAGTAAGTGTGAGACAGGCTGCAAGAGATAACAAACCTGATTGAGGTATGTGACTTTCACGAACCATGTCGCTCTTGGTAATGGGACATTATATCGAGTGAGAACTTCAAAGAGTGATTTCCTACGATACCCATGTGGAACATGCTCGGATAATGAACGCAGTCGCTTGTTTGGCTGGGCAAGGGCCTGCAGGACAACAATGCACATAAGAAAAACAGACTTAAGGTGAGTGAGTTGAGTTCATGGCCACAGCATCAGCATAGCAAAATAAAAAAGATATTCAGCGCAAGAAATCATTTAATCTTCCAAGATGTAGGCTTTTGGACCTCTTCCATGGATACAACTCTTCTGAGATTCACGGCGGCGAGAAGGCTAGGCTGCCCCTGCCCCGAATACAAGAATTGGTCCTTGAGAAACATTTTACAATCAAAGTTTTCAAATGTCACAATAGACCATTGTAATACGTAACACAATACATCCCTAGTTATTATTCTGCTCCTACAGTTCCATTAGCAAGCAAAACATCTAGCTATCAAGCAAAGGCGAGCTTGAGAAAAATGTTTGGCAAATTTAGGGCTTTAGGCAGCAAACATGAACTATCTACCGAAGTACCAAGTTTGAATTTATAACAAATTATGATAAAGAAATGATAGGAAAGTTTGCCTGACCTCAGCCCATTTTCTTCGTGTATCCTCATTACAGGGCCTTTGCTCTGGGTAAACTCCAGACTTTATCAACAAGGATCCAGAAAGAGGAACTCCATAAACTTGGCCAGCCTGTTGAAAAAGGAAGAAACATCATCAAAATTTTCTGTATTTGATACTGATACAGAATCAATATCAACTTCTTCAAGGCACAAACACCAATGCAAATATACCAAAATGAGACAGATGACACAAGTACCTTTCTCTTTTGTGCACGAGACTCATTGATAGCCCTCAATCGCTTCTTTAGTGCCTTCATCAAACAAAGAGCAACTGAGAGTTAATTGCAGACTCAGAAAGGCAAACGCATATATCATATTTAAGTGCACAACAAACACATATATCCCTTAAGTGCACAACAAAACATATACTTCACATCAGATAATATGCAGACCATGAATATCAAAAGGTGTTGGATATGACAAAAACAATTCAAGCACACCCTAATTGAACTGGAACATATGAAACCAACAAATCACGAAGGTCAATTCTTGGAAACCCATCCATTATCAATAAAGAATTAACGTGCATGCATGGGCTATGCTGGAAATAAAAATGGAAAATTGGCAATTTCAGCAAAAAAAAAAGAACATTTCATAGTACATAATAGTACTTCATAATTACTGAAAACCGATTTGATAGGCAAAACGAAATCTATTTAGGGCCAGTTAAAGGAAGAAAATATCAGTGTCAATCATCAATCAAGTAGCATCAAAAGAAATTTTCTTGCCTCTAGTCATGAACCATGATGGAAAATAACAAGTTTATACCACGTTCTACTGCCCATAAGACTAGAATCTAAATACCCCACCCACCCACGCATAAAGAAAAAGCAATATTCTAGTCATTTAATAACAAAAAACAACATTTGTTGTCATCATGGCAAAACAAGGCTGTCACACGAGCTGTTTCACAGAGCATTGACAGATTTTTCTTTACCTCTTTGCATTTCACAACAACATCTGGCTTGCAAAAGTACGGAATCTGGTTGATGGCAATTTCTCTGGCTTCCTGCCAAGTCCAGGAAAAATCAATTCAGCTAATGAATAAGACTGTTTTATTATGTCCAGTCTCCAAAAGTGCAAGCGAGGGCCAGAACAATGAATGAGATTTTAGACTATATAAACCCACAAAGAGCTGCAGATTGAGGAGAAAAAGGAAATATGCATGTAATGCATTGTGTATAACTTTGCTTTCACACACACCTCAATTCCTTCAACAGTCTCCTTATAGCCAGTTTGCACATATTCTTTGGTCAATGTCTCTTCAGGGCAGTTTGGCGTTTGTGGATAGAAGTCAGGTGGCCCAAGCCTACAAAAGAGCCATAGCGTAGAGAATGGTAAATTGAGATGTGAACTGTAGCTCTCCCAGTAAACTGCATTTGGTTCGAAGCGCGCATACTTGTTATTTAGTTGCTCTTTGTCACACTTTAGCTTGTACGGTGCTAGCTGTTGTTGCCGCCTGAAAGAGAGAGTGGTATTAGGAAGCGAAGGAAATACACAAGGAAAACTTGAATGTTCAAGAATTGAGTAGCAAAAGAAACTTCCGACAGGCTACAGCACCGCATGGACTAATAACTTCAAATAAGCAAGTTAATGTGGCACATTCATGACTCCCTTCAAGACCATGACACTAGATGCGAAAAGCTGATAATAACGTCAAAACAAACTACCTATCATTGATACGAAGGAGAAGAATGAATTCATACTCCTGCATAGCTGTAATACATAGTACACAATTCATTTTATTGATGGCTGTTTACAGAATTTTTTATGATTCAGGGAAAGATCCATTGTGCTGATAGGCTGAATGATGTAAGTATAACTTGCAGCGACTTCGTGATAGGGTAACCGCCCGTTACAGCTGTGCATTAGTATTTATTCGCATGACACCGGAAGCATTACTAGAGAGGGTAATAAGGAGTTCTTACAACAACAGAAGGAATTGAAAAGGTTCGGTTGAAGAGGTAATAAGGAGAGGGAAGGAGTGTGAGCAGACCTTGAGTTGAGAGGGTAATTGGCGGAAGAGAAGTTTTCCCTGCTAAAGGCAGCAGTATTGTTGGCGCCGCCGTACCTTTGCATGGCCCCCGCCCAGGAAGTCAGCTTCGGTGCATGGAGACAGCAGATCAGGACTCAAATGAAACAATCCCTGTCGTCCCTCGAGTAAACGAAGAGGTCAATGAGGGTCAGAAAAGCAGGGAGCGGGAAATGAAGAACAGATCGGCGAAGCGAAACCCTAGAAGAGGCAGATAAGGGGAGGGGATCCGTACACCCCGATCCCAAATCCAGGTTTTGGCGCCCGAGCCGGGGGGGACGGAAGGAGTAGTCACCTTGTCCGACTCGGAGAGGAGCAGTACTTAGATTCCTCGTGCTCCTGCTGCTGCTGCTAGGGTTTGGGGGCGGACAGGGGTGGAGTGGAGTGGAGTGGAGAGCCCAGCCGGAGCTAGGGTTTCGTTTGGGGGAAGGGATGATTTGATTAGTGAGCACGTGGATCAGCGGAGGAGGTAGCCTGCTGCTGCGAGCTGCTGCTGCTGCTGCGAGGGAGAGAGGAGGGGAGCAGGCCGCAGCTCCGCTTCCGTAGGCGGATGGGAAAGAGGGAAGGAGGGCGTGCACACAAGCGAGAGAGGTTGACTCGTCTTGTATCCTTGTCCTCGGCAACCTGGTTGCCTGTCCCTCTGCCTCACGCACTGACCGCTGCTCTTACGAAATCTCGAGCAGTAGATTAAATTTAATAATATGATAATTATTTTTATAATATATATATTTATATCATTAAAACTTTTATACCATAAAATTTTGTGTGACAGAGAGTATCAGATAATACTACTATATGAGCTACTCTCATGTCATGGGCGATTGATGGTTAAAGATAGAAACATTTAACTTGAAAACTGTGATTCCTCCTGTGCAATATGTCCCTCCAGTCCGGCGATCGACCCTGAAATGCATGATTTTCTCTCGAACTGGGCTCGCTTATGCGTTGGCCACTATTCCCCATTTTATGGGCTCCGTTTCTTAGTGAGATCAGATGCTGCGGGGAGCGATTAGGCCCCAACCACTCAGCACTCAGGCAGCAGTGTCAGAGAGAGTGCATCGACCACTCAGCTTCCAACATCATGGAGGCTCCACTAGTGAAAGACATGAGCGAGTGATGCCTCTTGGAACGAACCACTCCTAGTTTCCTTTTTTTTTTTTAATAAAGGAACAAACATCCGACATGTCAGCTTTGGAGAACAAAGTACTACTTTCATTTCAAAATATAAATATTTTTAAATTTGAATAAAGTCTAACATTTTTAACTTTTACTTAAACACTTTTGCAGAGCTCTCAGTTTTGATTCTCAGGTAGAATCAGATAAATTTTGCTAAACATTGTTTTTAAAAAAGAAGTGATTCTAAGGTAGAATTATTTTATAAAAGAATTAATAGTGAATCCAGAAAATTAGAAACCGAGAGCTCTACCAAAGGGCCTTAATAATATATAAAAAATTATATAATTTTTAATGTAAAAATATTTTTTTAATAAAAACTTATTTCATGATCAATAAAAAAATATAATTTTTATATGATAAAACATTGTTAGTTATACACTATTAGCGATTAAAGTGTTAAAAGTTTGATTTTCACTAAACTTAAAAATGTTTATATTTTAAAATAGAGGGAATACTGTCTTCACTCTTAACTACTCCCTCCATCCCAAAATAAATGATATTTTTGACTTTTTAAAATTGACGTTTAACTATTCGTTTTATTAAAAAAATTACGAAAAAAATAAACAAATCAAGTTTAAAGTACTTTTAATAATAAATCGGTTTACAATAAAATAAATATTTTTTAAATAAAACAAATAATCAAAAAAAAAAATTGAAAATCTAAAACAACACTTATTTTAGACTGAGGGACTAACTTTCATCATCTCTTCCTAGTAACGAACTGCGGGCATTGCTGGTAATCAATATTACTAAACCACTAGTCGTTTAACCTTAGGTACTAATTAGGTGACGGGTACGATGGTCTGCAATTCTCTCCTCCTCCTCTTCCTTCCTCGCCCTCCGCAGAATCTGCAGGCTCTCCTCCGTCGCTTCCTTCAGCACCTCCACGCTCTCCTCTTCCTTATCATCACCTGCGCCTTTCGATCCATATATATTTGTCACAACACATCATTCCATTACATTTCAATGCAATGCGGTTCCAGGGCCCTTACCTGTGTGAGTATTGAGAATCACGCAGCACGCACGGACGTCGCTGTCGTAATCCGAGTCGATGATTATCGTGACCGCTGGGGACTGCGTTTTGCATTCACAACCAACCACTGTCACTCGCTACTTAAATTTCTTTGTTTGGCAAGATACAAAAGCTACCAACTTATGTGGGTCAGTTAAACATACGCATGTTCAAGCAAATTCAACAATGTTAATGTTTTCCACCCCCTAGTAAGCTACTACGTACTCCTCTAGGAGCTAACACCAATTCAGCAATAACGCAGGTCACCCTCTTAGGTGCTGCTTGCCGGTTGACCTTTCTGTTCGGCACCTGTTCCTGTTTAGGTATCAGCTTGATGGCTCCAGACCAGTCAGGTTTTGTGGAAGCGCTGTCGCATCTCAGCTTGGTGGCTCCAAAACCAGTCAGGTTTTGTGGAAGCGCTGTCGCATTTCCCTGCTCTATCTTTGGCTTCGGATCGGACACCTTAGCAGGGCAAGCCCAAGGTGCTGCGTTCCTGCCATCAATAAGCATAGCCTACTCATAATACAAAATCAAAATAAGACAATAGTTATAAAAAATCAGAGCAAGCTAACTATGTCTTTTGGAGGTGACAGTCATACTTAGTGATACAACCAAAGAACAAAAAACCTTGCCGACAGGAAACAAATTTGCAACAGACAGGTTCTAAGAAACTGAGGATATAACATTACACTTTCGATGCTGGTACTTGGTTGGTATGGCACCTTCCACTTGCTACTGCTTCCTGATTTGTCAGAGGTCCTCCATTTGCTGTTGAAATCAGGCGCACCAGAGATCTTCCATTCGCTACAGGTGTTTGGCTCATCAGAACTTTTGCATTTGCAGCTGGCATTTGGCTCATCAGGGATCTTCCATTTGCTACTGGTGTTTGGGTCACCATTGGGCTTCCATTTGCCGCTGGTGCTTGGCTCACCAGGGTTGCTACTGGCGTTTGATTCACGTGGGGCCTTTTGTTTGCTGCTGGTTGTAGGTTCATCAGTGGCCTTTCGTCAATTGTGCAATTCTGGACCTTCAGCCAAAGATACGGAAAGAAAAACACTAAGAGGATACTGATGGAATTTTGATTTGGATTGCTTTTGCAGAAAATATATACCGCTGGCATTTGCATTACATCAGGCCTACCGCTGAGAGATCTGATAGCTCTAACAACCCCCTGCATAGAGAGGCATGGATTAGCAAGTTTGGAACAAACCGTGTCCACAATGGTTTCTTCAAGAATGCTTAGTGATAGGGGTGAGAATGCAAAACGATACACAGGATTGAACATATGTTTTGATCCAGATCCAAACTAGAGTCAACTTATATACTTACGGGGAAACGGAACCAACATGTAATGTAATAACAGAGAAATTCACAAATCGAAACTACCAAGTGCGCTCTGTGCATATGCCAACCAATTAAAAGAACCAAAAGACAAATAAGGCCTCCTTTGAATTGGAGGAATTTTTCCTGTTTCCTGCGTTTTTTCTGTGAAATTTCTGTACAATTCCTATGAAAATCCTGCTTTCTAAAGGACCCTCTATAGGAATTGAGTCGGAATGAATCATAGCACAAGAAACTTAAGAGCTACCTCCATTTCTTTTGTGAAAATTCTCAAGATGTCACTCTGCTGTTGCTTTAAATCTGCTTGCATTTGTTTTGGCCATACTGAAAGGACAGAGGATATCACTTCCAGCTTGCTGGAGTAGGAGTTCAAAATATCCAGCTGACCAGAATTGCTTTTGATGCTGCTCTCAACAAGTTCTTTGAGGCCCCCTTGTTCCTTAAGCTGTGACAGCATGAGCAAATAAATGAAACTTTATTGCCTGTGCAAATAAAAAGAAATTGGGGAAAGGACCGTAGTATCAGTCATTCTTACAAGTTTCTGGATTGAGTTTTCTAGGAAACCAATCTTCTGCTGTACGCTGCCAGCTGAACATGACAAATATTTGCTTTCAGTGATGCAGCATTGTTGAGTAAGAACACAATTAGAGTACAGAAACGCTTGAACACAGGAACTACCATAGTTGCTTGTGATTGGAAGTAAAAGTACCAATTTTAAAAGCTTACTGTCTAGTGATGCTTCCGTCATGGCTCTGTTTAATTGCATACAATCATTTTGCACCACGCCTAGTATCATTTCCATCTTATGAACCGAACTTGCCATGTGCTGAAATTTCCACTCAATATCTTCATTGTTGGGAACCTGGCCTGTTAAATACAGATTGTCAGACACAAAAATCAAAATAGAGATGTGAATACATTATGATAGTTTAGTGACTGTTTAGATAAAAAAAACCACCAGCTTTTCTTTTATTTTTAAGCATGCAACATACTAGCCTAGTAGCACACACACTTGGACATTGAGATAAAGGGTACGACTCTATTAAAAAAGTAAGCATTGGAGTATTTCTGAATGCTACTCGCTTTCGCATTGTTTTCCAAAAAAAAAAAAAATACTGCACTTTTTTTAATCAAATGATGCACTTATACTGGTGAGTTGAAAAGAAAATATACATAACGTGAGGATTTACATCTACTGTCTGTAATACAAGGGTTCCACCGGTGAACAGGGTTGCTTGGTATCTTTGCCAGTTGCAGCTGAGAATCTTCTGGTACAGCAAAAGCTGAACTTACAGGCAAGGAAGACATCTTGTTTGAGGAGCCATCATGCGACCCGAATCTCTGTAACCAGTAAGAAGAAAAAGTAGAGGTCACATTGTGTAACATTACGAACATTTAACGGTGGCTGTTCTGACAGAAACATGAGAAGTACATAAACTGAAGTCATTTGTGAAATCCAGAAAATAAGGTGATGAAATCACATACATATGTTTAAAAGCGAATCCCAAGTTTGAAGAACTACAGAGCGAACCCAAAAATTAAATCACTCATAGTCACAGATATAGGCATATTCCATAATTGCTTCAATTCATGCATCTGCCCCAAGAGAAATAACAAATGAGATGCTTCAATTCTTAACATGTACACATCAAGCACAATTGCGTTCACCTTAAGCAGCTTTTCAAATATGATAAACCTGCAGCGACTGAAAATCCTCCAAATCTGCATAGTTTTAGGTGGGATGGACCCTAGAGCAATTTGTTCCCCCAACACACCAATTTAGCTCAACAGACTTCACCTGAAGCGGCTAATTCAAAACGAGGAACCACTAATACCCTTCACGAATCCACTGATCCAGAAAGCAACCAACCAATTCGACGGTTCAAACCAGTGAGTAGAAAACGAATGGGGAGGGAATCGCATCGCCAATCACCATACATGAACAGCAGCGAGGGAGATGTCGATGGGGAGGAGGAATGGATGAAGAACAGAAGAGACCTGATCGCGCCGGGGCGAAAGGAGGTGGAGGCCGAGGATGTTCTCGTCGAGGGATCCCTGCGAGAGCTGCGATTGCGATTGCAAGAGCGACGAACCGCCGCCGCTTGCCCCGCCACCCTGCGAGAAGGACTGCTGCGACAGCGTCTGCTGCGACCGATGCTGCTGCGGCTGCGACCCTACAACCGATGAGCCCGACGCGCCCACGCCGCCGCTCCCTCCGTTCCTACTGTAGCAGCATCACGAATCGAGCACATGTCAGAATCCAGAACGCTCGCGGTGAGCGGGGAGGAGGATTTGATGAACCTGGGAGGGCTTCATTGCCGTCGCCCACTGGAGAGGGGCTGGGCAGAGGAGGAGGCGGCGGTGGTGATCGCCGCGCCGTCGCCTTAAGATTTGAAATTTCTGCTCTGTGCATATAGCTAGCTGGCCCAGCGCGGCGTACCTCCTATAGGCGCGAAAGAAGGGAAAGAAGCGCGAACCCCCGACTGGGGAGGCTCCGACACCGGGGCCGGCGGCGCGAGGAAGGGATCCCCTTCTCCTCTCTTGGGTGCCTCTCCTCTCTTAGGCCTCTTTGAATTGCATTGCAAGATAGAAAAAAATATAAAAACAGAAAAAAAAAATAGAAATAAAATAAAATTGTATATGCAAAACAGAGAAATAAAAAAAATAGAAAAATTTTCAAAGTTAGTGTTTGGAGAGGCGCAAGAAAAATATAGAAATTTTAGATATGAAAGTTTATATTAATAGTGTATTTCACCTAATTAATCTCTCATTAGAAAAAAGATCAGATACTATCGTTTTTCCAAAGTAGGTGTTTGATAGCGTGGTAAAACTATGGAGTCTATACTTGCCACGTGCCCTTTGTCAACGTTGATCAGTCCAGAGGCAAAACAATGCATTGGATTAGCACTATCAGTTCTCAGTCACTCGTAGGAAGGAAAAAAGAGCTCAGACTTGATTCTTTTTTCCTGTACAGTGACAAATCCTATAGATTTGGATTCCTAAAATTTTCCTATGTTTTTCCTACATTCAAAAAGAGGCCCTTAGCTCTCCGTCCCATCGCCGTGGTCTTATACTCTTATCTATTTGGCTGGCACTTGGCACTTGGCACTTGGCACTTGGCAGTGACTCCAATTCCTTTTCTTTTTTTTTTTTGACTGTTCGTTACGTGTTGGCATTTGGGTCTCCGTTTGCCACCCCCCCCTCCCCGCGGCCCTTTTTGCTCCGGCGTCACCCGCCGCCGCCGGGGAATGGCATTGCTAGATGACGAGGCCATTGTGGAACTGGCGCCGCCCTACCTAAGACAGTAAGGCTTCGTACCTTCGCTTTGTGATTGTGATGCTGTTGTCGGTTGTGGTGTGCAAATCAGTAGTAGGAAGATGTTGATAAAAAATAGTGATAGAACGATTAGTCAGATGTTGTAGGTCTCTACTGCAACTCTTTTTTTTATCCTATGATCACTATATGTGATACTTGATGTTAGAGAACAGACTCCCTTTTGTATCCTTTTTGTTTTGTGATAAAAGTTTTGCCTCTGCTTGACCTCCATGATTCATGACTTACAGTTGTGAGGTTACCACATTGTCCTTTTAATCGTCTTCGCGGTGACAATTGTGCAGGTCATTCATGACCTAAGCATTATGCAAATGCCTGCCTTTCTGCCTCGATATTTTTTTTACTGGTGGTGCAGTTAGATTAGATGTCTCCTGATGGCATTAGCAGGTGAGTTTTCAATGTCATCATTGCTAATACTATCCTTTAGTATTATGCACATATCTGTGCATCTTTATTCAAAATGTCATGGGAACTTAAAAGGTGTCATGTAAATATAATATATAATCAGTGAAGAGATGTGTTGTCGGACGCTAATGCTGCGTGCATCATCATCCTTAAAAGTATAGCTTGAATTTAAAAATGTGTTGTCGGATGCCCATTGGAGTACAAAGTAGCATTGTTTGCATCATCGTATGAATTATAGAAGGGGGCAGTTAACAAAATACCATCAAGATATGTAGGAGAAAGTGACACTGGATTGGTTAGAGTTTACTAAATATCCCCTTTTTTTTTTACCATTTTTTCCTTACGGCCGTGCCATTGAGAAGCATATTGAAGCATATGCTCAGAAGATATTTTCTCAGGTGCTCAGGAAAAAAATGTAAGAGTTCTCTCCCTTTTTTTGTGAATGTGTAAGAGTTCTTATTTGAAACAGAGTGTGCGCCTGCATATAACAATATTTTTTTTCTAGTCGACCATACGTATACATCGTTTATTTTCAAGCGACGTCAACTTTGTTGTCATGGATCAGAAGGTTCAGAAGTCCGAAGACAGTCATGCTATTATTTCTGTCATGTACTATTTGTTAAATACTCATTCCATTCTTTAATTAATGTCTCTTTAATTAATGTCGTCGTTGATTTTTTAATTTAATTTTGATTATTCGTCTTATTAAAAAAATTACTCGAATGTGTAAAATTTTAAGTTGTGATTCAAATAATTCCGATGCTAAATCAAATTATATCAAAATATATGAAATTTATCAAATTTTTTGAATATTTACTGGTATCTTTTCGCGTATTTAACCAGACATCCGTGTATTTAACCATTTCATCTGGTCCTTCACATTATACTGGTATCTTTTCCCGTATTTAACCAGACATCCGTGTATGACTTGCATGTAAGCGGTGTTCATTGCTTGTTCATCTCTGCTTCTGTTTCCATTTAGGCGCTGGAATATAAATTAATAACAGTATTTGTACTGTTTAGATGGCATTTTTCCCTTTAATGAAAGGAGTATCTATAGAGATTCGGAAAGAGACAGTCAATACGACCGAAGACCGGTTCCAGCAGGTTTCAAATTCAGCTGCCTCCACAACTCCAGAAACGTAGATATATACGAGTAATATATATGCTCTTGGAGCTAGCGATGACGATATTGCTGACAGATTAGTCCAACCAATTATAATTAAGGATATTAATTCTTGAAGCAGCAGAGGGTTGAACAGTATCACTATCGATCGATCATCACCTCCATTGTCGCTCCACAATAGAAACTAATAGGCTTCTTGGAGCGATTTAGTTGAGTGACTTCTTAATTTGACAGACACGAACGACACCATATCGATCATACTGACGAAATTTAACAAAAGCACCACAAGCTCTGACGTGCACCACAAGCTCCGGCGATCGAGCGGGCTAGATATTGATCTTTCCGATGAGAGGGATGCCAACGGCGGTGACGATGAGCGTGGAGGGGACGCCGAAGACGACGTGGTTCCAGAAGGTCAGGTCGTATGCGTTACGCGGCGCCCGGCGAGCTTGCTCGCACACGATCAGGTTCGCCGCCGACCCCAGCAGCGACAGGTTGCCGGCCACCGTGCTCACCCATGCCAGCAGCAGCCACGACTTGATCACGGCCGCCGGAGAGATGAGCGCCGCAGCGGAGGCCACCTCACCGCCCATCAGAAGCACTGCAACCATGATTTAGTTACTTACTTTATTACTAGTGCCTAGCTAGTATGACGAATTGATGAAACTGATTGTCGGAATTAGTGCATGCACTAGTTTCTTTTTTTGGGTTGGTGGCACGCGCACTTACATACTCCCTCCGATTCTTTAATGGGCTATCATCGTTAATTTTTTAATTTAATTTTAATCATTTATTTTATTTAAAAAATTTGTTTAAATGTGTAAAATTTTAAGTTATGATTTAAATAACTCTAATAATAAATTAAATTATTTTAAAATATATAAAATTTGTTAAAATAAATTGAATAAGACTTAATAAGTCAAAGTTGAAAAGAATATATATCAATTAAAGAATGCAGAGAGTATATAAAAATATATATATGCGACGATGACGATCGACGACACACATACGCATAACGGCCTACGTGCCTGTTGGGACGTTGGATGCGAGGTTGGAAAGCAGCAGGATGATGACGGAGAGGACGGAGATGCCGCCGACGCTGTTGACCTTTGAGTACGGCGCCATGAAGTTCCATATGGCCCCCGGGAGCCCCGTCTTGTTGAAGCCGCTGACCGTGATGAACATGCCGGAGAAGAAGACCAGCAGCGAGTAGGACACATTGTCCAGGCACGGCTCGGCGTCGCGGAAGTCCACCACCACGAGGGCGATGGCGGTGGTGATGGCCGTCCAGGACATGTTTAGCCCCACCATGTATGCCACCACCATGCCGATGGTGACCACGTAGGCGAAGCTCTTGAGGAACAACTTCCTGCGCTCCTCCGTGCACTGCATGAACCAGGGGTGCTTGGTCGAGATGTTCTCCGTCATCATCGACGGCGAGCAGCAGTCTCCGTTGTCGTTATTGGTTATTAGCTTGGGGCTCTTGAGAGGCGCCGGGGATGGCGTCGCGGAAGACACCGCCACTCGGCCCTCTTCAACGGCCTCCATCTGCTTGCCGTTATTATCGATGAGGTCAGGGCTACTCGTACCCTCCAGCTCCTTCCAGTACATGCAGAGCAGGATGACCATGTTGACGGCCATGCCTGCTAGCATGGCGGGCAGGATGCCCAGGAGGAACTTGGGGAACGGGATCTTGCTGTTGAAGGCGATGACGAGGTTCTGCGGGTTGCCGATGGGCGTGGCGCTGGAGCCGATGTTGGCACTGGACGCGAGCGCCAGCAGGAAGGGCTTGGCGGGCAGGTTGCGCTCCGCGGCGAGCTCGAGGACGAACTCGGTGAGCACGACGCAGCAGGTGTCGTTGGTGAAGAGCGCGCTGGCGAGCGCCGTGACGATGCAGACGCGGCAGAGCAGGTCGCGGCCGCCCTGGCTGCGCCACGCCAGCAGCGTGCCCAGGTGCTTGAACATGCCGGCGTTCTTAAGGTAGCCGCCCACCACCATGGTGGCGAAGAGCAGGCCCAGGATGGGGAGGTCCACGGAGGCGTAGGCGTCGTCGGGGCTGATGACGTGGAAGATGATCATAAGCACGGCGCTGAGCAGAGCTCCGGCCGTCCGGCCGATGGGCATGAAAGGCACCGACGGGAACACCGCCAGGACCCAGAAGACCCCGAACGCGATGGAGCCCAGGATAACCTTGGACACAGAAGCCAGAGCCATCTTGCTTCCTTCGATCTTACAGGTGCAATAGTAATTGTTAGTAGGAGCAGTGATTAGGTAGTAGTCAGCTGCAATTAAGCAGCAGCAAGTTTATTAGATGGAGTGGTAGCTGCAGACGGGGCAGGCCTTCTCTTGGTGATCGCGGCTATAAATAGCAGTGCTGGATCGATCGATGTCGCCATATGATGTAGGGTTAGGCAGAATGACATCACAATATTAAGACAAGGGTAATGTAAATTAAGTAATTACTGCGAGCGTATACATGCAGCAGCTGGCTGTGCACTTGCGAGGATATTAGCTACCGGTGCACATTGCAACTAAAAATCAGTGTCAGTCCAACAATATGTACGTCCAAATTAAGGGCCGGCCTGCAGATGCAAATTGCAAGTTATATGAACTGATGAAGGACTATCATCCATGCATGCAAAAGACTCTAATACGTACCAGTGCTTGCAAAATCTTATGAATATAGTATTGCTGCTGATTGATTTGGGCCTGCAACTGGCCGGGTTAATTTGATTGGCTTGGCTGCATGGGAGAACCAAACGTACTGCAGGTTCTAATATACCGACAAGCTAGCTAGTAATAAGGTCATGGAAGAATGCTTAATATTATTGATGCGTTTAATTTGAAGCACCAGTGAAATGCTTCTGACGGCTGCTGTTAATATTGATGCTGCGTTTTGAAGCACCAGGAAAAAAATGGAGGTCGGTCGAGCCTGTTGACAACTCCCAGTCTATCCATACGTAACAACGCGATTAGACAATGGATGGAGCAGTTAAGCTCAAATTTTAAACAAATGACCACTGCTCTCACTCTGCCACTTTCGTGATACGCACAACCCTGCTAGCTGCTAGCTTAATTTAGGTAACAATCAGCTTCAACCTTTCGATTTTAGTTTATTACTCTACTAGATTGCTATATTAATACCAATGATTCTAAAGCCAAGTACGTACACAGACGCCGGTATTTGGCGGCGATTGGCCCAGCCGCATCTGCCCCGGAATAAACTAGACTGATGTGTCGATCCATCCGCCACCCTTATGCCTAATTGCTCTGACGTTCATGGTAGTTACTCCAATATATTTCAAAGTATCATTTCATGGCGCAAGTGACAAATATTATCCAAGCGGGGGATGCATCAAAAGTCGCACTATCATTCGCTTGGTATATATAGGTAGTTCTTCATACATGTTGACATTTTGTCGTTGCCACAATCAATACATGTGTGTGCGGTGGCACCGTGAGGGCTATACATTAGTTCAAAACCAAATGCTAGCTAGCGCTCTTCCATTTCTAGCTAACTGACCTTTCCATCGAAATTAAAACTTATATGATGTTGGTTTTAAACATGTATCGACATCGATCATCAACAGCACCTACTCCAATTCAAGTGTGCTAATTAGCTTAACACTTCCTCGATCTCTTAATTTATGTGAAGAAGCTATATTCCATATTAAAAGGTGTGAAAATCTCCAATATTAATTACGTAACATTTGTTCCAAAAGGATCTCCAACTAATTAACGGCTACTTTATACTATATTCCACTTGCTTGCTACGTAGATATTAACCACAGGGCCGGGTGGTACAACCGGGGAAGGATTCAGTTCGTCAACAGCAACTAGATCTCGCTTTCGCCATTCGTCAAGTAAGTTTATCACAAATGTGCAAGTTGCCTAGGTGGCAGGTACTGATTGCGTACAAATTAAAGCAGGGTTACTTATATCGTGCCAATATATAGTTTTTAATTAATCAAATTGCCCTGTTGAAATCAGTGCGGCCCTTGCTTTTGGTTTTCGATCAGGCAAAACTTTACCTAGCTGTACGTAGCCTCTGTAGATACTTGAGACGGATTAGGAACAGTGTGGGGCGCGTCATCGTCCTGCCGACACACTAGACCACCTGCCCAATATTCATGTTTTAGAGGTGAAAAGCTTGCATTGCATTGTCAGATGAAGACTTGATTGAGCAGACATATCACAGCTTAATCTACAGAATACAAATATAGATAGTCAACACATTGATCATAATGTCGCGCGCCAAACAAACTAACTCCATGCATTTGAATTGTTCTGGTCCGCGCATCAGTTTGACAGTGCTGCTTGATCATGACTGAAGAACGAAGCAGAAGCCCCTAGCGTTTGGACAGACAAATAAAGCAGAATCGATTCTATCTCCTAGCTTCTTTAGTGTTTTGTTGTAAATTAACCCTAGCATGAAAACATTTTTGACGCCCAGCATTGCCAATATGCTGTCAGGCCATGCATGGCCGCACGTTACACCTTTTTTCTTGCCCACTTTTGGACTCCTCTGAAGCGGACTGTCATCAGGCCTTCGTCTTATCACCACTACTTACTGCTTATTCATCACTACAAAAGCTAATAAGCTACACATTCAAATCTTTAAAAAGTACCCCCTACCTATATGCTTAATTAGTGAAATAAAAGTTTGATTAGTGCTGGCTAGGTCATGTTACTTTGTTAGGTAAAAAAAGGATTAATTGTTAGCTTCATGGAGATCGAAAGGGAGGGAATAATCCCATGCAGTAGTGGAGATCGATGGCATGCATGCTTGCTGGATCCTTTTTCCACCTCCGTTCGCCGACATGAAAAGTGATGCTCGTTTGCCATCGAATCCTGGTACGATGCGGAGAGCACTGCTGATCGAAGTGATGTCAACCTAAATAATTGGGCGTCTTCTTGATTTTTCTTAGAGTAAAAGAATTAAGCTTGCTAGCTAGCATTTGCGTATGCTTAATGTATATATTGATTAAAGTTGTTTTCTTTTTGTATTCGTCTGATCTGATCGATCGGCATGGTGTGATGAGCCCTACGCATGCGTATATGGAGTCAGCAATCAACATGCGACGACGATGAAGGGCCGGGTAGGGTAGATGCATCATGTATCATCAGAACGATCAAGCAGCTTCTTCAGTTGGCTGCTCTGATCGATCGATCTCCTACATCCTACTAATGCGTTAAGGTAGGTTTGGTGGGGCGTCAATCCAACAAAGCTGGAGTAGCTAATTCCGTCAGTTACTTGGTTCTTCTTGATTGTTCATTTCATTTTTTTTACCCGACAAAATGATCCGGGTGCTTTCGTTTCACGATCGAACTATATATAAAGGTGATTGAGGCGATGCATCATTTACCTATTACTATAGCTTCTACTCTTATGACGTTTTTGGTCAATTAGTAGGCAGAAACGTTTGGGAACTGAGATTACAAAAAACAAGACAAATCAAATTGCAAAAAAGAAGAAATAGTGATACAGTAATAACGAGCAGATCACTTTCGAGAAAGGAAAATAAAGAGAAGTTGGGCCAACCTAGGGTAGCTGAGCCTCGTGGGGGCGGGACGGATGAAAATTTGTAGCCCAGCCAGCCTCATGGGCGAGGCCGGCCCTTTTCTGGTCCGCATGTGTAGGCCCGTTACCATGGTAGCGAGCTAATAGTACATACTTCTGAATATGATCATCTGAAAAAAGATATACTAATTTTGATTATGGGGTTGGAGACCTCGATGATGAATTGATGAGTCTAAATAACTAAAATCAAATCCTATCCACGAAGGAAGATTATGGTTGCGTCGTTCTTCCGATCCACATCCACAACCGGCCTAGCTTCATTCACAGCAGCAACCAACATATATATAACTCTCTTAGTTAAAGGCAACCGTGCATAGAATCTAAAGTTTGAAAAACCATTGAAAATTAATTTGATTTGATTTCATCAGACGATCTGACTTTTGCTTAAATTGAGCTGGAGTACTATATATAGAGGTAAAATGGTAAATCGGTCGATTTTATTAGTAAAATTCAAAAACTACCGCAGGGCCGATTTTTTTAACCCGCCATGGACCAAACAGACGATCCAATAGCTTCCTCCGTAACAAGTTGAACTTGGGGGGGTCAGATCATGTAGCCATACGACGACTGGCGACACGCGTTAGCTAATGCTGAAGATTGCTTCATCCATATTCTCAGCCTCTCAGGGGGAGGCCTCAAGAAAGGGACTGAAAAAGCAGCTGGTACTAACTAGCACTAGTGCATGGTTATATATAACTATACTGTAAAAAAAAAAAGTCCCAAGTAGGATTACCACTTAATTACCAGGAGTCAGGAGAAGGTGAAGGCACTAAAAAACTGAAAGAGAGAAGAGTGGCAGAGGTAGAAGACGACGGCACCAACAACGCCGCAAGCAGCCAACGAAGCCGGCGCGTTGTTTCTTGTTTGCTGCAGGCGGATGCGGCAAAGCACTATGCAATGCTGCCATTCTTTCTCTTTTACTAATTTCTTTGTACTCTAGTATCTGGAGCTGGACA
The DNA here is from genome assembly GCA_001602315.1 of Zoysia pacifica. NCBI lineage: Eukaryota > Viridiplantae > Streptophyta > Magnoliopsida > Poales > Poaceae > Zoysia > Zoysia pacifica. Next base: position 110,618 of record BCLH01000278.1, read on the forward strand.
AATGGTGTGGAGTCGCCTTAGAAATGTCGCAAAGCCCAAAGCCTGCTGCTGATCTTGCTGGTTAGCCACCTGCTTAACAATAGTATTAAAATTCTTTCATGTACCTGGAGGTACAAATATAATTATAATTAATTAAGGCCGCAGCCCCAGCAAGCAGCAAGAAAAAACTCGAGGAGAAGAGACGACTCCTAATGGTGCCTGCTTCTCCGCTTCCTAAGCTTCCTTACCTTTTGCTGCAATGATTTGCGCCGTACGGCGGAGGAGTTCGCCACCACCACCAGCTGCATCGCCCTCCGCCAATCTGCGTCCTTCCCCTTGAAGGCCCCACCCTCACGAGCACCAGGCTGCAGATTCCGGCCCCGGCGCCGACGCCGGAGAGGATGTTCAAGCTGCACCGCCACCGCTCCTCGGACCGGCCCGGCGAGCGCTACGACTTCAGGTTCTCCAACTTCCGCGCCGTTCAGGTCCGTCCTTCCCCTTCCTCTCCCCTCGCTTCGTCACAACACGCGCATGACGGATGCTATAAAGCTGCCTGCTTTTGGGGGATTTCATCCATTCCTTCTGCTGTACCGCCAATTCCGATTACTTATAGGTAGTACAGCCACGGCATAACAACTGAATATCCTATTTCACATGAGATGACTCTGCGCGTTGGTTTGGCAGGTCCCTGCAGTATCAGACAGGCTCTTCCTCTCTATAATCTCGGTGGATAATGGCAAAACAATTGCAAAGTCCAGTAAAGCAGCTTCTCGAAGTGGAATCTGCCAATGGCCTGACACCATATTGGAACCCATATGGTTTTCCAAAGATGAAGTTTCAAAAGAATTTGAAGAGTGCCACTACAAAATTGTTGTTTCATTGGTATGGGTACTTAGCAACTTAGCTATGATTTGTCATTCAATTTTCGTTTCAGTCTCCATCCGTACTCTGTGGACTAGTATGTCTAGATCCTACCATTGTGTCTCTTCCAACAACTCTAATGTTGCAGGGATCACCAAAAACTGGTACCCTTGGGGAAATTTTCCTAAATCTGACTAATTTTTTGAATCTGGTGGATCCAACTGCTATCTCTATGCCGCTGAAGAGATGCAACTTTGGAACAGTTTTACAGGTAAGTTAAGTTACTTATACTGTCATATAGATGGCTGTTTCATGCTTCTGAAGTAGTGGAGAGTCGCATGGTATGCTTACCGCATGAGTTGATATTTTCCTCTTTTTTCCCCTTCCTTTGCAGCTTAAGGTACAATGTCTTGGCACAAAGTCTAAGCTGAGGTAGCTAACTGATGCTTCACGGTTCCATTCTTGCAAAAGTTTATTCAGTTTTTGTTTATTCTAAACGTTGAATCTCCCATTTCTACGCAGCGGTGTGAGATCATCGAGGGACATGCCTCCCCGTCTTGAGGATCACAGTCCAACTCTAACCGATGATGATGTGGACAACAGGTCAGATGCTTCTGATGCCATGTTCAACAGGAGTGTTCGTTCTTCATCAGAAAATCAATTGGGTGGGTCTTATCAAGATGAACCTGGAAACAGGGTATGCAGCCGTTGAACACTTCCCCTCTATCCTTTGCTTTTGGTTATCGCTCCAAAAACTTTAATTGTTTTATTAATAGCTAAATGTTCGAATCTTTCATTGAAGATACCACATTCTAAACTCTACTTAATGACATATTCATTAATATTAAAATTTCATCACTGATCAGTAGGACACTAAGTCTTTGAAGCCAGATAATAGTTTTCTCCATGTTACATGACCTCAGTAGAGTTTAGAACAGCTACTTGGAAAGATGATCCCATCCTCTAATAGTTTTTTTCCATGTGACATGACCTGTATATAAGTGTCGATCCACAGGGGACCCTTCAGGTCCACGACTAAACCTAACTTTTTAAGTAGTAAATATGTTTTGCTTGGGAAATGTTGCAGGCTACATGAACATAGATACTGCATATTTTTGCATGGGCTACACATTCACAGTTACCAAGGGACAATTTCTTTGGTTATATGTCGATGTCATGATCTATTAGGCTTGTTTTCACACTGGTTGCTTGCGCCTTCTCGTTTCTCTTCAGGACATTAGTTTCTCAGCGTCAGGATCCCACCGAAGTTCTAATTCTGGAGATAGCAATATGGATAAAACAAACTTCTCTCCTAGAGACAACTCTAATGGTGGGATATATGTGGGAAGACAGGATTCTGCGAGTTCCCACTCTAGCTATGTTAGTGCTAGCCGTGGTGATGATGAATTTAGATCCAACAATTCATCTTTCAGTTCTCGGGCCTCAGGCCCAAATATGATGCAAGGGAGCACTCCAAAATCATTTGCAAATGGCTTCTCTCATTTGTCAGTGGGGACATCTGACTCATCTAAAGATCTTCTTGAAGCTGCTGAAGAAACAATTGAGGAACTCCGTGATGAGGCAAAAATGTGGGAACGGCATTCTCGAAAACTGAAGGCTGAGCTAACGATGCTGAAGAAGGAATGTGCTGAGAAATCAAAGCAACAAACTGAGCTAGAAGCTGAACTATCTGCAGCTCAAGCTGAACGGGATTCTTATAGGCAAGAAATTGAAGAACTTAAGTCATCTTCACAAGATGTAACCCCACGACAAACAATTACAGCAACCCCTAAACACGGGGCCTGGGTTGACCTGCAGAAGGAACTTGAAGATGAGGTTAAGTTTCTGAAAGAATCAAATGTGAACTTAACCTTTCAATTAAACAAGACTCAAGACGCAAATATAGAGCTTGTCTCTATTCTTCAGGAACTGGAAGAGACCATAGAAGAACAGAGAATAGAAATATCTGAGATTTCAAAGGTCAAGGTGTCTGCTGATCCTGAAAATCTAGACAAAGAAGACACAGAGTGGGCCAGGAAACTGTCAATAAAAGAGGACGAAATCACAATGCTGAGGGAGAAATTGAATCGATCACTTGACATTGAACACGCAGGCTCCAATTCTGTATATCTTGAATTGGAGAAAGAAAACGAACTTTTAAGAGCTAAAGTACAGGAGCTTGAGAAGGACTGTTCTGAGCTGACAGATGAAAATCTGGAGCTTATATATAAACTGAAAGAAAATGGGCTGACAAATAGGCAGGTTCCTCATATTTCAAGCAACAGTGAATTGCAATACAAAAAGCTTACATCACGAATACGTGAACTGGAGGAGAAACTCAGGGATAAGGAAATGTCACAGAACGGGAGTTCTTCTGTGGCATCAATGTCTAATGCAGACGAATTACAGAGAAAGTGTGCTGATCTTGAACTAAAGCTGCTGAGTTTTAGGTCCCAAACCTATGAGCTAGAAGAAAAGTTTCAAAAAAGTCAACAGGATCTGGAACTAAGAAATCGTGAGTTATCTGAGCTGAGACAGGAAATCGACGGTTTTCATTCTACAGAACCAGAAGGTGCCAGATCTGGTGGTACAAGAAAGAACCAGTATAGAGATCTAGAAGATACCGAATCTGAGACTGATATGCAGAAGGCTAAATTTGTACTGCAACAGCAAGAAAATGATCAGCTGCGGCGTTCCAAAGCTGAAATGGAGGATTTTATTTCTAAAATTCAGTTAGAGAAGAGTCAGCTAGAGGAACTTCTGTCTGCGACACTTAAAGAAAGTAGCATCACTTCAAAGTGCTTGGAAGAAGTGAGGCAAGATATCACTGTGCTCTCGTGCAGTATAGATTCTCATGTTTCGGCCAATAAGATTCTTGAGAAAAAATTAATTGAGCTAGAGAGCTGCAAAGCTGAGCTTGAGTTGCATATATCCGAGCTGGAACAGGAAAATTTAGAGTTGTCAGAGCGGCTATCTGGACTCGAAGCTCAATTGACTTACCTGATGAATGAGAAGGAATCAAGCGAGCTGCAGATGCATGACTCCAGATCACTCATCACCAATCTCAAAGATAAAGTGGAGCGGCAACAATCAGAGATGGAAACTCAAAGGCTTGAATTTAAGCAGAAACAACAAGGAGCTCAAAGAAAATTGTCAGAAGCACAAGATGACTCTGAAGTGCTGAGAAGATCTAATTCTAAACTACAATCTACCGTTGAGAGCCTTATTGAAGAGTGCAATTCTCTCCAGAATCTAGTTGCTGATCTAAAGAAACAGAAGTTGGAATTGCATGGTCATCTTACGCAAAAAGAGCAGGAATTGGATGAGTCGAAAAAAAAGAACTTTGACTTTAGCAAAACAGTAGAATTTCTTGAGGCAAAGCTTTCTTCACTACAGAAGGATATTTCTTCGAAAGAGCAATCTTTATTGTCAGAACTGGAGAGTATATTCCAGGAGCTCATGGAGCATGAAGAAAGAATAAATTGTGCACATTTCTTGCTAAATAAGATTGAGACAGAAAAGACTCTTGAGGTAGAGAATCTTGAGAGGGAGGTCATGAGCCTCACTGCACAAGTTTCCTCCACACATGAGGAGCAAGAAAATGCCTCTCTGGATGCCATTCGAGAGGTGTCTATCCTGCGAGCAGACAAAGCGAAACTTGAGGCGAATATCCAAGATGTCAGTGCACAACTGAGACATTATGAGTCTCAATTGGAAGACCTCCGTAAGGAGTCTAAAAGTAAAATTAAAGGGCTGGTTGATTCCCTTACTGCCTCCAAACAGAGCGAAGAAATGTTGATAGCAGATGCTGAACACATGAAGAAGTTAATGGAAGCTGCTAAAACCAACAAAGATTTTCTAAGGAAGATTTCTAATGAGTTAGAATTGAAACTTAAGTCCAGCGATTATGAGAAACAGGAAATGCTGGACGAAATATCTGTTCTGAAACTGCAGGTCCAGAAGATGACAAATCTTCAAGATGAAGTTTCCAAACTTCAGAGTTCTATTGATGAAGCTAAATTTGAGAAAGGAAAATTGGAAGAGCTTCTGCGTTCGGTGACCGAGGAATATGAAGAACTAAAAGCACAGAATTGTATGCTAACAGATAAGGTTTCAGATATGCAAGAGACTTTGAAATCTGGTGAAGAAGAAAGACGAAGCAGAATAGCGATGCAGGCGAAGCTTGTGAGATTAGAGAGCGACTTATCAGCCTCGGAAGCATCACATGTACATGAAGCAGAACTCAAGAATGAACTTAGTAGGATGAAGAGATCAAACAGTGAGTACCAGCGCAAGATACAATCTATCGAGCAGGAAAATGAGGATCTCACCAGGAGAATGCAATTTATGGAGAAAGGGGTTGAGCAAATGTCTCACATTGAAGAAGAGAACCTTGGAGAGCAGGTTAGCCATACAAAGTACCTCTATTTGATTAAACAATACCACCTTGCTGATGTTCCTATCTTCTTGACTTTGTATTTTATTGTTTTTTAGGACACTGGAGGCTACAATCAGGCCGCCTTTCAGTCAAAAATTCGATCATTGGAAAGTAAGCTTGCAGAGGCATTGGAGGAAAACAAAATGTACAGGGCTCAACAAAAGAGGTACCCTTTGATTACTGCCATTTCAGATTTTTTTTTTATAAAAAAAAAACCTTAAATTACAGGTCTGTGTTTGTTATGTTAAAAATACTTTTGAGCTTGGAGATCATACAAGGGATTGTCCTATATATTTCAACCATCTTTAACTAAGGAAATGATGATCCCTTCCCTTTTTTCATTTTTATCTACAGTCCCATGCCTGAGGGGCAATCTGCTGGTGGAGATGGCAAGGAGTGGAGTGCGGACAGGGTCTTGCAACTGGAAGGAGAACTAAGAGAGATGAAGGAACGATTGCTCAACATGAGCTTGCAGTATGCAGAGGTAGAGGCGCAGAGGGAGCGGTTAGTGATGGAGCTTAAAGCTGCCAAGAAGGGGCGATGGTTTTAATGTGATGAGGAAGTATTGACTACAATTAACATGAGTGACAACCCAGGTACCGTGTTTATTCTCTCACCACACTGGTTGCGGCCAATTTGGGTGATGATTTGAACACCAAAATTTCAGGTTAAACTGTTTCAAACTTTCTATGAAAAGGGCTCCCAATTGCTCCCTATGTTTTGGCAGATGGTCTCCATCAAGCCTTGTCGGTGGCAGTATGACATTTATGTCAGGTTATAACATGTGAGAAGAAGCAAGGCTGAACCATTGGTGGTGGATCAAGACACCAATAATGTCTCCGTGATGCAGCGAACTGTGAGGCTGTGACTACGCTTGGGGATGTGGGCCCCCCGTACTGAGAGCCTCACTACGATGATCCCATGTTAGCCGATTGATATTTATATTGTCACGCCGGTATAGCAGTTTCCCAATTGACTGGGAGGGTGATCACTCTTTGTTCATATCATGATTACTCGGATCACCCTCCTCCGTTTATATGATTGATTAAATCCAAGTTGGCAGAGTCAACATTAATTATTTATCAATAATGTAGGTTTTTTTTTTTTTGGTGAGACCAGTGAAGAGGCTGGATTAGCAGTACAGCAGTTACATTCTACTATATATTGTTGTAGTTTGCTGTTTAGTACAATATTAATAGGGTGGTTCTTTCTTTCAGATGATAGACCCTGCCCTTCCAATCTTTCCTTCTTTTTTAGATAAATTAATTAAAAAGCCTTGGATCACTCAACTGCACTTTCTCCTATCCTAGAGCTACTCCATGAAGTTTCTTAGGCTGTGGGCGTTGCGCGGAGAACGTACTGCCCTGTCCTCCCCGCTCGCTGGCGTGTGTTGACAAGGGCACCAAAGGAGGCAGCATGTTGCTCTGCTCCATCAAGCTCCCATTTATAAAAACAAGACAAATAAAATATATACAGATCCTGGCAATTTGTAGTGAGAGCGAGCATCGAAATACATGGTCAACATGTGTTCATGGGGAAGGCGAATGGGAATGTATGAGATGCCTTTTCTTGCAGGTGCAGCAGGCAGCAGGAACGTGAGAAAGTGGTGTTGCATGCCAAGAATGTGCTGTGAATGGGAGGAGCCAGGCAGAGGAGGCTCACTCAGTAGGTAGGGTTGATGATTGATTGAGGGGAAGGGTTAAGCAAAAAAAATTATGTTATCCTGAGATGCCTGGGGCCTCGCTGCCTGGAAGGGCTGGAGGCCAACGCCAGCAATCCAGAGGCAGACACACTGGCGCCAGTGGATGGAGTGCCAGTGTCCCGGCATTTTCCCTCCCAGTCCCAGACGATTTATTTTATTTTATGATTTAAAACTTGTTTTGTGATAAGTTTGATAATTTAATATATTTATATAAATAATACATATAATTATCTATATATATAACAATAAATTAGTATATTAAATTGTTGAAGCCTCACAAAATAAGTAAAACAAGCAGAGCAGAGAGAGAGAGAGAGAGAGCAAAGCCAAGCCGCCCTTTCCCCTCTCCTTCGTGGTTCCGTCGCCGTGCACGCGTCTTCTCCGATAAGATTCACACCTGCCGCCTCCCCCTGCCCCCTCCCTCCTCCTCACTACTCCTCTACATAAACACCACCGTCTCCGTTCAGCTCCCCCGAATCCCCGAGTCTCCGCTCTTCTGCTTCCCCCAGTATCCCCAAAGAGTGAAGTGAAGTGAAGTGATTTATCAGACGATGGCCGCGTCGCCCGAGTTCTACAAGCCCCCCTCCACGCCGACGCGGACGACCTCCCCGTGCGGGTCGCCGCTCCGAGCACCCTCCGCCGTTCCCAACGAGGACGATTACTACGCCTGCAGGACGCCGACGGGCAGCTACCTCCGGGAGCCCACCACGTGTCCGCCGGCGCCCAGGAAGAAGGCCCCGCCGCCCTGCAAGAAGCGCCTCTTCCAACACCAACAGGGATCGGACGTCCCCATCATCAGCCTCCGCCTCGACGAGCTCCACGCCATCTTCCGCCCACAACCGCCGCAGCCCGCCAAACTGGAAGCTTAATTGTTAAACCTCTCTCACTCTTGGAGCCATACACGTCTTCTTCTTTGTTATAGTATTGGTGCTAGTAGTTCAAACTAGAATAGAAAGCAAATGTACTCGTCCTGTGTAAAATACACTTTTAGTGTTTACATCTTCAGCTCCCTCTGTAAAATTTCATACTACTATGAATTAAATGAAATTCTTTCTTCTTATTTTCTCTCTACTTGTTCTTCTGCCGATTCATTCAAATTGAACCAACCTCCACCAGTAGTGAGGAATGTGAAAGACCGGCTCATGACCACCAAACAGTTGGCCAGCCGACTTTGACTTCCCGGGCGACTTTGACAGTTGACTTTGACCCCATTAGCACATTGGACTTCCACGGGCAACATTGACAGACCACTTTCGGCAGCTCTTTCGGAACTCTCAAAGTTGCGCATTGCCAACCGACCACAAAACCATCGGTGATGAACCAAAAAAACAAACAAACAATGGCACAGGCCAAGTACTCAAAATATCACTTTTATTCAAGAACATACATTACAAGTATTAGAATGGTGCTTATTATTCCTTTATAGTATAAGGGATGGGAAACCTATTATACTTTATAAGGACGGCTACAATGGTGTCAAGCACGCAGAATTCATGTTTATTATACGAACTCGACTAAATGACTATCTAGAATTTGGATTATCTGCTAAACTCACCTCTCAACGCTCAACGTATTGTTCTAGGTACTCTCTGACCATCAGCTTTTCCTCTCTCGTGAGATCCGGATTCGGACCAGTCAGACGTTCCCCAAGTTCTCTCTCTTCCTCGCTCGTCACACTCCCATCCCCGGAGACCTGCAAGGAAGGTGCAAACTAAGCTACGCTGCCTGGTTCAACATACCCACAGATTTAGAAGTGTCTCTAACCTCGATGAAGTTATTCATCTGGCCCTCAGCATTTGGTTTGGTTATCTGTTCATTTTGATTGCACAGCCACTTGCCATCCACTATATATTTGTAGTCATACCGTCCTTCCTTCAGGAAACACAAAACAGAAAATGAAAGGAGTCACAAAAGAACGTGAACGGATCTTGCATAAAATGTTTTCCTATTTATTTAATAGATCTAGACCAATTAGGATGGGATTGATGTAATTATATTAGATATAATGTTCTAAGTTGACAATCTTTCAGGGCTTTCAATACTCAGAATCCTCATGTCTTAAGAATTCTTTACAAATGAATAAAGATTTAAAAATGATCAACAGATGTTACTGAATGATGTTTTGCATCTAACATATACCAGGAATAAACTGAAGCTTAGACAGCTGTTACTTTAATGCATTTATACTCACAGGCAACTCCCTCTCAAGAATCCAAGCTCCTTTCTCCTTGTCATATGTCAAAGGAATTCTCTGGAAGGATGAGGCCAAGTCAAATGGAGGCGCATGATTATATATCGTCTAAATATATCGATGAATGCAAAATGTGCATATCAACAATCTTAAACACCATGGGAATTTATGCAGCACTAGGTGTGATTTGCATTTTAATCTGTCCGTAATCCACCAAAAATTGTGCAAAATTCCAAGCATACTCTACAGCAAAAGATGTGCATGCCTGCAACTGCTTCTGCTTGTGTATATGCACTACACCGCATTATATCATAATTGAAGAAAGGTATACCTGTCCCCAGCCAACATCAAGCCCAGAAATTTCAACAGATGAGCAACTACCACTTTCCCACTTCAAAGTGACACAATTTTTCGATAAGCCTGTCAGCTAAATAACAGGATAGTCATCACTTAGCAGAAAGATCTGTGATGAACCACAATACAGAAGAAATATGATCTTCTCCATCATAACTTGGACACTAGTAAAAGCATAGCATTCACTTACAATGTCAGCGGTTGCCAACTTAATGGCTTCCAACTTCGGAAAGCAAGCTCTTTTACTCTACAAAAGAAAATGAATCCAAGTAAAGAAAAGTTAACATGGTATGCACACTAGCCCTGCAGTAACAGAACCATGCCTACCAACATAAATTACTTTAGGGGACAGATGAGACAGACCAGGGATATTGAGTTTCACACGAAAAGATAACTGTTAGATATAAAGTGGTGCAACTGTACAGAAAAGAAATATTTTTTTTATCCCACTGAAACTGTTGAACGTTCTAATGTTAAGCTTTGTGCAAACAACATAAGTTTTGTTTTTTTACCTGCAATAGCTGATGTCCTTCAGTAAGACTGTACCCAATAATCCAGAACATATAAGCCAACTGAAATTTTACAAAACATATTCATAATTAGAACTAGAAAGCAACTTTTTTATTTTTGTTTTTGGGGTGATTGGGGATACAAGTAATTCCAAGTAGAAATAAGAAAGAAAATGCACATGTCTCGATGCAGGAATACTTTTATTTTATTTTATTAGGAATACTTTGGAAACAAAAAGGACCAGCAGCAGCAGGAGGTTTTGGAAACAAAAAGCAGCAGGGCTACATAGACATACTGCGACAGCAGGAGCTCTTCCAAGTCCAGCGGTGCAATGTATATATGTAACACCACCATTACGTTTGATAAGCTTGTGCAACTTGCTAACCACAGCAGGAAGCCTCAGTCGCAAATCAAAAGCATCAAAATCCCTGGTGTAATGAAACATTAGACCAGTATAGTGTTTCAAATATGCATAAAGAAGGCTGAAAAATAGATTTTGATCAATGCAGGGAAAATTAAATAGGCATAATGTGTCAAATGCAAGTGGAGATACTCTATTTTCTCAGCATTAGTGATGAGACTGACCAAACATTGAGAAACATTTGTATATAAACAACACCATTGTGCCTAAGTTCTTAGTCTTACAAGTGCATTTTAACTGTGAGTACCTAATTTCAGCACGGCAGTGCTCAATATCATTGAATTGCAGACAATATTCCTGTATAGCTTGGATGTCAACTCCAAAATATCTGAACCAGGTGGTCAAGGATAGAACACACATATGAACCAGATAACATCACCATATCCATATAAACTGATAAATTAACAGGAGTACATAGGAAGTGCCCAATTAAGTTTTCACGATCATCAGAGATCATATCCAGTAAAAGATGGTAACATAATTAAAAAGCATGGTGTATTAACATGAAAAAACTCTAGTCCAATGGTTGTTAGGATAAAAAGTTGTGGCTCCGGAGTAACTCGGTGGGAGATATGAGCGCACCACCCCTACCACCCATGTGTGAGTCTGAGCACCAACTTCCTACGAGGCATTCTTGTGTAAGAGAAGTTATGGCTTGTCTTGTTGTATTGCAAATGTGCAATCAGTTTGATGTGAAATGAAGTTCTCGATTTCATATAATTGTCACGAGTCAAAACTTGCCAACAAAACAGATTATTGATAAAACTACTACTCCATTTTAACAATAACAAGGAAAACAAAAGGCAACATTAAGTGACAAGGATACTCAAGGTCAGAATCTTGCTGCAAGCAGAATACAGTTTTTACACCAATCTTCCGGAGTTTATCAACATCAAGTGGACTCTGCAAATTAATTCAGGTAACTAGCCCACGGTAGGGAGTAACAATTTAATGCAAAAGAAAAAAACAATGAGAACCTGTAAGCAGGAGCCTACAATCAAGTCTGGGCGTATGAAATTGTAGTTCATCCCGAGCTCATGTCTGTACGTCAACACTAAAAATGATTTTTCAAAAAACAAAAAAAAAGATCTCAGAAACAAGTGACTGAAGTTAGTCGCTTACTCAACTACAGAGATAGCGAGGAGATGCAATTCTATTCCTAAATTCTGACAAGAATGCTTCCAACGGAAGAACAAAAAGCGATCAAGTTAACAGCACAACACTTGGATGTTTGCTCCTTTTTTTACAGCTTGCAGCAGGTTAGTTATGTCAGCAACTAGTAGGTAGGTAGGTAGTACAATAGTACTGTAGTAATAAGTATCACGGCTGATGAATAATCTGATGATCCTGGTTACCTGCACCCATGGCCTGAGTCATGTTAGTGCTGTAGGCATCAGATTTCTCAGCCTCCACTGCACTGCTCTCTGCGCCAGATGTGGACGCCCCAGGTGTCTGCAGCGGTCCGCCCGCAAGACCACAAACGTCAACACTAGACTCAGAGGAGTGAGCCAGCCACTGGAATACTGGATGGCTGACAGTCAGTTGTTACAATCTCTGTTTTCAGACCGACCGATAGCACCGCTCCTTAATCCAGATACCGTTCGCATAAGATGGGGGTGTGAATGCTTACAGTTTTGACTGTGTTTGATCGGCGACTCCCGCCACGCACCATCGCCTGGAAAAGGAAATCAGCCGAAACAAAAAATGGCCAGGTCAGAGAGACTCTGCTGATCCGTGGGTACACAAAATCCAAGGAATGTATGGGGTTACTGACCAGATTGAGAGGCGTCGGGCGCCTCTTCGACCTTGATCCCACGATCGGAGGCTCCCTGAGAAAGAAAAGACCACCCATAACCAAATCCATCATCGTTACATTACGAAAACACCCCCCCCCCCCCCCCTGAGGTGGAGGAAGAGAGCGAGGACGGGAGAGGAGTGGAGGCGGATCGCTTACTTGAGCAGGTTCTGAAGGCAGTTCATGGCTTCTTCGGAACGGCGAGAGAGGAGAGGAGGCGACGCGAGCTCAGACAGCGGAGGAGCACCAACGGAGATCAGGGGTAGTGACCGGAGAATAGGAGCGGTTCGGTTACGGTTACGGTGGAGGAGTGAAAACTGTCCATAGGTCCGGGTCCACGGTGTTGTATTAGCCTTTTGACCCGTTCCTGAAAGCTATCGGACGGTGACGAGTGACCCACGTGGAGCATCCAGACCCGTCAAGTTCTGTACTATGTAATTTGGAAATGTTTTTAAGACCAGTAATCTGGCAACAGTTACTGCTTGTTCAAATAGTTCTCGTTCTACTATCACAATGTTTATATTTTACTCGAAAAATCATCCAATTAGTCTACAAAGTGGCAATCATAATATTTAAATAAAATGAATGATTAAAATGATGTTAGAAATTAATGATGCCAATATTTTTAAAATGAGAGAGTATATATTCAACAACGTAAGACACAGGGTTAATTGGTGATGTTTAATAATGATTTTTTTTAATATGATAGAGTTAAAGATGAGGGTAAAGGTCAAATATGACAATAATTTAAAGGGAGAAACTATATCACCTCAAGCGCTCATTATTTGTTTATTTTTAAATCGTGAGGATATAAAAAAGGCTTAATTTGGCGACCGCACGAATAACCCAGCCCATCAAGGCCCATATCACAAGAATTGAACATCACTCATCAGCCTCTCTGTGTGTCCCTCTTCTCTTGGATAGGAGAGTACTGGGTAAGCATAACGGCAGGGCAACGTGCCGGAGGAAGGAACCGAGGATAAATGGAGCTGGCGGGGACTCAGGCCCGCACCGTTCCCCTCCTGCTTCGGCACCCCGCCTCCCTCCGGAGCTCCGTCTCCGTCTCCTGCGGCAGTCCCCGCCGGAGCTGGGCAGCGGCGGCCACGGCGGAGGGAGATGAGAACCGCGGCTACGAAAAGATGCCCATGGACACGCCGGGCGCGTACAGGCTCGTGGACCGCGCCACGGGACGTAGCGTCATCGTGTGGGGAGGCACCGACGAGGGCGACGAGGCCAACATGCCCTCCCCGGCGGTGCTCTCCAGGACCACCGACCGTCCCAAAAAGGGTGAGCACCTTAGTTGACCACTTGTTCATGCATCCTACTTGCAACCAATTGAGTAAACCAGCTGAAGATTTGGAGGCTGCATTATTTCTTCATTCGGGATGCGTGCCTATAGAAAGGTTTCACTTCGCTAAAGCTGAAACTATGTTTCAAACTACAGATAACAGGGGAAATACAGGTATTGGAAATTTCGGTAGGCTGAAGGCACAGAAAGTTAAATCCTTAGTTATGAGATCAGCTCGCCTTAAGAGAGAGAATTCTAAGCGCGCAAGCGTCAACAGGTCTGATACATCCACCTTTTATGACTCTGATGAAGAAGAAAGTGTTTTTGAAAGAAGAAAGGCTGTCTCATCGAACTTGGCAAGCTCTGCAAATATCAGCAATAGCTCCAGGAACGAAAGGACTCGAAGTGCACATTCTCTAAATTCTGTATTGAGTCAGTACAGAGCTGGTAGTGACAATGATGATGATGATGATGATTTGGGTTTCCCAAGTTCGGAGGCTCCACCTCGCTCCAAACAATGGGGTAAAGTTACAGATATTGCTGTAGGACAACAAAATCGCAAGCCTAAAGGCCCTTTGGACAATGGATTTTTCAGCCGTAAATCCTTCAAGGAGATTGGCTGCAGCAATGTCATTCTACACGCATTCAGAAATTTTGAGTTCCCTCGTCCATCACATATTCAGGTGAATGTTTCTTCTAAAAAGAAGCAGGGACATCATAAGTTGTTTCATTTACTATGAGGGTAAAAATACCCTGTATTGCTGTATATTTACACTTAATCCTACAAAAAAAATAGCATATAGGGGTCCTAATATCTGAAGTGCTATGCATCTGGACACGATTTATTAACTGGCCCGGTAATCTATTTTCAGGCTATGGCCTATGGTCCTATCCTGGAGGGAAGGAGTTGCATTATATCTGATCAAAGTGGATCTGGCAAGACGCTGGCATATCTATGCCCTATAGTTCAAAACTTAAGGAAGGAAGAAGCTCAAGGGCTCCACAAATCATCCCCAAGGAATCCCAGGGTGATAGTATTGACCCCTACTGCTGAACTTGCTTCTCAGGTATTTTGCTTGTTGAATGGGTTCTATAGTTTATAATACATGTTGGGTTGGTAAAAGGAGCTGAGTACTTGAATAAATAACCCCAGGTCCTTGACAACTGCCGGTCGATATCGAAGTCTGGCGTTCCATTTAGGTCTATGGTTGCAACTGGAGGATTTCGACAGAAGACGCAGCTTGAAAGCCTCGAGCAAGAGCTTGATGTACTTATAGCAACACCTGGTCGTTTCTTGTACCTGCTTCAGGAGGGCTTTGTGCAATTGGCGAACCTCAGATGGTGTGAACTTTGAACTGTAAAAGGATTTTTGTAAAAAAATGAGTCTACTCGTCATCATTAAATCTAAGTTGTTTTGTATATTTGCAGTGTTGTTTTTGATGAAGTGGACATCTTGTTTGGTGAAGAAGGATTTGAGCAAGTGCTTCATCAATTAATTACTGTTGCACCGGTGACCACGCAATATCTTTTTGTGACTGCCACTCTTCCTCTTGATATCTACAACAAGGTTGTTGAAACATTTCCTGACTGTGAAGTAATCATGGGGCCTGGTGTCCACCGAACAAGTTCTCGCCTTGAAGAGGTGGATGATTTCTCACTTTCTCCATTTTCTTTTTCTTTCTTCTGTTGCATATGTTTTCCGGTGACCTCTCTCTAGGTCAGAGTTCACTATATGGCTGCTCGCATGTACATTTGAATACGACTGCGTAGTGCATCCAAGCTCGTACATTCAACAGATTGGACTATGGCATTTGATATATGTAGTGGTTCAAATGCAGATTCTTGTGGACTGCAGTGGAGATGACAGTGAGGAAAAGAATCCGGAGACAGCCTTTTCAAACAAGAAAAGGGCGCTTGTTAAAATTGTTGAGGAATCTCCCGTTCGTAAAACAATTATTTTCTGCAACAAGGTAGCCTCTCTCTCCCTAGTACACAAGTCTTGAATCCCTGTTCAGTTGATAGCTGTGCAGGTATATGATTGTGTTTTCTGTCGTCAGATTGAGACATGCAGGAAGGTTGAGAATGTGTTGAGGCGGCTGGACAGGAAGGCTTCGCAAATCAAAGTTCTTCCCTTTCATGGTGCATTGGACCAGGCCCAGCGCATCACCAACATCAAAGAGTTTCTGAACAAACAAACGGCAGACTCGATGTTTCTTGTGTGCACAGACAGGTAGTTTGAGTCAGTTACGCTGCATTCTGCTGCAGTTTATCCTGCTTCCAGGAAGCACTGATTTATCATTTGACTGGATGGTTGGCAGGGCGTCACGAGGCATCGACTTTGCAAATGTGAACCATGTGGTGCTCTTCGACTACCCCCGTGACCCAAGCGAGTATGTGCGCCGTGTCGGGAGGACGGCCCGTGGTGCGTCCGGCAATGGCAGGGCGTTCGTGTTTGCGGTGGGCAAGCAGGTGTCCCTGGCAAGGAGGGTGATGGAGAGGAACATGAAGGGGCACCCGCTGCACGATGTGCCCTGCGTCTAGAGAACAAGAGGGATGGAAAGGGAACTTGCCCATTCCAGAAGAGAAGTTACAACTGAACTTGCGTCTCTAGGAATTACAGTTGTATACTCTAGGGTTCCTTTGGAACGCAGGATTTTCGTAAAAATTATGTAGAAGTAGAATTTGTTGAAGCAGTTTTGATGAATGCAATTGCTGCGTAAACAAGATCATCATTTGAATAGCATCATCCAGAAGTTCATGGTGATTCGTAATTCTATATTGACTCATGGATATACTGTTGAACAGGGTAACAGTGGTTTGCAGGTAAAGTAATGAAAACCAGATCGCTTGTGTTGGACGACAGTCACAGGTAGAGCAGGGTGAAGATTTGAGGCTAGTTCTTGCTTGCTACTGCCGTTCATCAGAGACATAGTCAGCGTCTCGGCGGTTAGTCGCTCAGGGTGTGGAGTAGGTGTAGCTGCGCGTTGTGGAGGAGGGTGCGGGCCTCCTCGTTGGCGGCGTCGCGGGCGCGCAGGTCCCGGATCATCTCCTCCCAGCGCTCCACCTTCTCCTTGTGGATCCTGCACCGGCACCAGCACCGAGCTCAGCAGCAAGCGAGGGAAAGGGAAGATGATGATGATGATGATTCTTCAGATTCTCACTCACGAGCAGAGCCGCTCCTCGAAGTCGGTGGCGAGGTCCCTGAAGAGCGCGCGGCCGGTCTCCAGCATCTCCGACACCTGCACGGGCAACGATCATCCTCCGTGTGGGATGTGGCTTCCAGTTGGGCGTTGGGAGCGAATCAGTAATCACCTGACGGGTGAAGTTTTCGATGGCGAGGAGGACGCGCTGGATGTTCTCCTCCGTCTCCGCCGACCCCAGCTGCTGCTCCACCGCCATCTCGCCGCCCTCCGTCTCCGTCGCGGTCGCTGTCACGGCGACACCGGAGGACGCAGCGACGCCGCCTCCTGCGCTCCCCTGGCTCAGCGTCGGTTCCTCCTCGGTGGTCTGCAACGCACCCGCACAACCAAAATATTTTCTCGAGTGAGGGAGGACTGAGGAATCGAATTCGAAATACCGGGCGATCCGAATCCCCCAGCCCCGAAGTAGCAACTCCAGATCAACCCAGAAATCAAAACCCCAAGCCCGAAGAGAAGGAGGAGGAGGAGCGGGCGCTCTTACCATGGCGGCCCGCATGCGCTTGCTGCTGCTCTCCATCCTTGCCACCACGCCACCGGACCGGACGCCGGAAGCCGCTGCTGGCTGGCACTTCCTATTAACAAGGAAAGTACCATGGTTGGGCCACGTTTCCTTTCCTTTTTGACATGGACAGGACTGGAGGAGGAGGAGGAGTGCGGGCCCGTAACCACCTCCATCTAGGCCCATTTTGCGAATCAACCAAAGGCCCATGCCTAACTGTGGGTACATCTGATGATCATCCGCTGCCAATCCATTCTCGTTGTGCCCAACACAGTCCATGTCCATGAGAGAGGGAGATGCAACACATACCTCCAGTAACTGTCAAGAAACGAATTCAATCATCATTGTTACTATTGATCAGCTGTAGAGATGATTAGACACACTTGTATCCCTTGTCAGCACCAATGCTCCATGGTGATCGAAATTAAAATATACATACGTGCATGCATATACACCCGCTCGCATGCATTCCCATTTCCCCTCTTCTAGACTGGTGAGCTAAGATATGTTGCTTTCGTGCCTCAACATCAATCACAAAATTTCTGACAGCGCAAAAGTTTGTTTCTTAGCTAGCTAGCGTGAAACATGGAACTGGAAATGCCTGTGATTCCGATAGTTAACCACCTGCCGACAGTACTAGTCCTGTTGTCAGATTGCACCGCACCAATTAATCCAACAAGCGCGCGGCTTATTATTAGCTAATCCCTCTGTTAACTTGTTACTAGTCGTGAGTACAGTTTATTGTTCAGCTACACGTAATGGTTGTCCTATTGATAATAATTCAAGAATTTATGTTCGCCGTGAGAAATATTTGCATACAGCATATAATTTGCATGCTAGTAGTAAACTAGCGTAAGAATTGATACTGCTAGAACTTTTAAAATTAATACTACCTCCGTCAATTCATGACACTGCTGCCTTTTCATAACATTATGTTTGACTATTCGTTTTATTCAAGTTTTTTTAAAAAAAATATAAAACAAATTAATCATGTTTAGTAGCATCAATCAATCACCGTTCGTGAGAAGAAGCGAAAAGAAACTTTCATGAGAGGACAAAGAAGGTCTTGTCAGCTGCACCGAACTCAGTTCTTGCACACGTAACAATTAATCAGCACGTTTGGCACCGAGGGATTCCGCGGGGGATGATCATGTTCCTCCGTGGATCTGTCGATTGCCACTCCCTCAGTCTCTCGCTTTCGCTTGCAGGAGTGGGCGGCCCCCTTTGACGGAGTTGCTCTGTGGCTTTAGATTATGGCGGATTCGATCTCTTAATTGGTCGAACCTTGTTATGCGTGTTCCTTAATTTTACAAGTAAACTTAATTTCCTCATGAAAATAAAGCTCGTGCGTAGCTGCCGCTTTTAACTATTTGATGATGTCCACGCATATATCGGTCGGCATCTTTTGTTCTCGTCCATATATCTGTACCTGAAGAAGTCGCCAAAAGTCAATAACCAATTGATTGTTCGATGATCATCGATGTATACATATATATCTCTCTCTCTATATGCTACTACTTCCTTCCAGGAAATTTGGAGCAAGCTAGCTAGCTAGCGCCTTGAACTCTTATGATCAAGAATTAGCAAGATTCAGAGCAGAGGTAGCAATTAGAAAGAAAGCAAGCAGGGATATATATGATGAGGCTGAGGGATATCGAGTCGAGTCTGCCTCCGGGGTTCAGGTTCCACCCCAGCGACGAGGAGCTGGTCTGCTACTACCTGCGCCCCAAGGTCGCCGCCACCAGTAGCTCATCCCATGATCAGCTGATCGCCGTCTCACTCTCACCGGCGACCAGCATGCTGCTGGTCGAGGTGGACCTCCACGTATGCGAGCCTTGGGACCTCCCCGGTACGTACGTGCATGCCTCTTCTACTCGATCGCAATGTCTGCTAGCTACTCGATGGATCAAAGCTAGATACTAAGGGCCTTTTGGTATTTGATAGAGCTCTCAGCTTTTGATTTTTTGATTCACTTCTGATTCTTCTGTGAAGTGATTCTGATAGCTGAAAATAATTTTTTTTATTCTCTAGCATAAAATCGTAGAATATCTTACAATCAGGACAGTGAATCACTTAGCTATTTTTTTTAGCTATCAGCCTTTTAGTTCGTTTCAAATAATCACTTCACATAATCAAACAAAAATTGTTTTTTTGAAAAAAAATATTTTGCAGAGCCTCTCTAATTATGCCTGAGAATCAAGAGCTGAGAGAGCTCTGTCAAAGAGGGCCATAATATTTATAATATTTAAAGAAGCTATATATACAAAATTTGTTAGTTTTAGTTAATGGTGAGCGAGGAAATAAGAATTGAAAAATTCGTGATGTAATTAATCTGATTGAACTATGATTTCCTTTTATGAATTGACGATAAACGAAGAGGCGGCGAAGCTTGGTGACAGGCAGGAATGGTACTTCTTCAGCCGCCGCGACCAGAAATACGCGACGGGTACACGCACGAACCGAGCAACGCCGCATGGGTACTGGAAGGTGACGGGCAAGGATAAGGTGGTCCACGATCGTGATGAGCATGGGAATGGGACGATGATGGTTGTGGGCACGAGGAAGACGCTCGTCTTCTACCTCGGACGCGCTCCCAATGGCCGAAAGAGTGACTGGGTCATGCATGAGTTCCGACTCGGCGCCGCCTCTTGCTCCTCCACATCTGCTGCGAGTGCCATGACACCACCACAAATGGTATATGCCGTCTTGTTAATTTCTTCGTTCATCAATTCATGTAACCATGCTCCTTTAAAAAAATCATTTCTTACGTCGCCGCTGGACACGCATGCAGGAACAAGACTGGGTGCTGTGCCGCGTGTTCCACAAGGGGAAAGGAGAAGCCGATAACGGAGGCAGCAGCAACGTCGACATGATCGCCTCCTCCAGCACCGGCAGCAGCAGGCTGCCGGCCCTCTGTTCGCCGCCGCAGCCCGCACATAACCTCGACGGCGGCCGTTTATTTCCGACCAGCGTCGGCTCGTATAGTTCATCGCCAACAATAATAATTATTTCTAGTGGCCAGCAGCTGGTTATGGACAGCGATGATCACGGTGTCGTCACGGGCCAATATCTAGACGCGCCGACGCCAGCTCCGGCAATGATCCAGCAGCACGCAGCAGCAGGTGATGCCGTGGTGGCTGGTAGTAGCGCCCAGCCGATGGACACGCAGGGCTACGGTGAAAACGTCATGCGGGAGATGGAGACGATGATGTCACTGCAGCCGGGTGCCAACAACTACTTCCCATGAACAATAGAGATCGCTCAGCAGCACACAATACGCACGCAGGAGTAAAAATTACAGTGCATCAGTCAGAGATGCATGTACATGTAACAAAGGAAAAATATTTTTATACCGCAAATTTTTATACCGAAAAATTACAGTGCATCAGTCAGAGATGCATGTACATGTAACAAAGGAAAAATATTTTTATACCGCAAATTTTTATACCGAAAAATTACAGTGCATCAGTCAGAGATGCATGTACATGTAACAAAGGAAAAATATTTTTATACCGAAAAATTACAGTGCATCAGTCAGAGATGCATGTACATGTAACAAAGGAAAAATATTTTTATACCGAAAAATTACAGTGCATCAGTCAGAGATGCATGTACATGTAACAAAGGAAAAATATTTTTATACCGAAAAAAAAATAGAGAAACAGCCCATGGCTCTAAAGAAATAATAAAAAATAATTCGCTAGAAGGAGGGCTCGAACCTCCGACCTTGTGGTTAACAGCCACACGCTCTGGCCAACTGAGCTATTCCAGCTGCAATCAGACTTTTTTCAATTGTGTTATAAAACAGTGCTTTGACTTCCACAATGTGAAAACTGAACAAGCTAGTATAGAAACTATAATATGTTGTTTTTGTAATGCAGAGAATCTTATTTAACTTACAGTTCGATGTTTAGGTTATAGCTGTAAATATAACTGGATGGAACGGCATCGTATATTCTCGTCTTCTGAGAAGGCTGCATGCCATCTGCAAGAGATGCATCTACAGCGCAAGCTCTCCCCTAGTGAAGAGATCCATTCATCCATACTTAAGGAGCGTGCAATTTTTATCAAATTAATCCCGGTGAGCTTGGGATCCAGCCCACGAAACGAAT
Organism: Zoysia pacifica; assembly: GCA_001602315.1. Classification (NCBI taxonomy): domain Eukaryota; kingdom Viridiplantae; phylum Streptophyta; class Magnoliopsida; order Poales; family Poaceae; genus Zoysia; species Zoysia pacifica. Next base: position 131,968 of record BCLH01000278.1, read on the forward strand.
GCCCTAGACCAAAGCCCACCACGCCGGCAGCGTAACGATGATGACCGGTTTGAATTGACCAACAGCAACAGAATGCAGCAGGCCGGTCAGAGTGAGCACAGACTGCGGTGCGCTGCATCGGAGTAACGGGGCCATGGTTTAATTTGCTTGGTCTGTTTGACTGCACAAGCACAATTGCTCCGTTGACTTAGATGCCCTTCTCTTTCTCTTCATTGGCAATTTAAAGCCTCTTTTTCCACGGCATAAAAGGCTTTGGTTTATTATATTGTAGCTACAGTAGTAACAGTATTATAGGTCTGGAAAATTTTGAAAATATAATTTATTCGACTCGAGTAAAAATATTTTATATAAACAGTATTTTTACTGTCTATATTACACAAACAGTAACATAAACCGATTGAAATAAGCTTTGCCGAACATACCAGGGTCTGAACGAGCTGCTCCATCGTGGCAAATGCTGAGCTGATTGATGACGCCATGCATTAGGTTCTCCAATGGTTTGCATTCAGGAGAGGGAGAGGGAGAGGGATGAAAGGTTCTTGTGAGTGGCAGCTAGTACTCCGTAGATGGGCTTCTGCGGACATCCGGATCCGGATCCGGATCCGGATGATGGAAGCTTGGGTGCTAAGGAGGGAGGACAGCCGTGCGGAGCAATCAAAGGCAGTACGCTGATCAACGGAGTTTTTTTTTTTTCTGTTACTTGTAGAAAATTTGAAAACAATATACTCCAGCTAGAGTAATGTGGGAAAGTGACTTTTGTCTGTCAACAGGATAAGATAAAAAAAAACTGACAAATGCATTCATCATATATGTTCTGTACATCGGGCTTGATTAAGTAGCCTTATTTTCTCTTCTCTAAATATCTTTAGATTACAACCTCAATCAGACTAGCATGAAGTTTCCTCTGAGAGGAGCATACAGCACAGTACTGAAGTACTATAATGCAAAGAGGAAAACATTGGGATCAATAATCATTCAGGTGGCAGAAGAATGTCTGTGTGCTCTCTCTCCATCTTTCCAAAGCGCAAACACCTAGGAGTATTTAGCTGTATAGTTAACTTAATTAACCACCAACAGCAACACTGGGACAGTGGGACGCCACTAACTTAACTAGCATTTCGTTATAAGACGGATTAACCCATGCGTAATCGTACCTACCAAGCCTCTCCCAGATAAAAAAAATTGTTAACAGCTTCCCATGTGCATCCCATGCATAGGGTCCATACTCCTAAATACTTAATTTTGTAAAGTCTTGTTAATTCTTGAAGCTTTCTCCGGTGGAGGGAGGGAGGGGGGGGAGGCATGTGCTGCTCCATTCCATCGCCCGACAATCTTTTCTCGCGTGCATGCGTGCGCTTCTGGTGCCACAAAAGATACTCCAACGATTTTAATTTACGATCCCAGCTACTCCAGTTCTAGTGGAGTATTATTCTACTCCTACTAGAATACCAATCTGGACAAATGTACAATACACATGCATGCAGAAATTTTGTTCAAAACGACTTTACATTTGTGGTACTCCCATTTAGTAGAAGCAGGTCAATTTAAGCATGCGTCCTCTCCGAATCTGTTTGAGATCTTCCATTCCGCGGACGGGAGGCAAACACCGCAGTGTCTCTGACCTACTTTCCATTGCTTCGCATTTACGAGTGCTCAAGCACTAGTGGGACAGTGCTGTGGTCCAACCTTGGTTCACTCCCCCGCTCAGACCAGAATGCACAAATTTTCTTCAATGCTACTACTTAGCATAGTTTTCTTGTAAAATTTCTGTGAAGCTCCGTTTGAAATGTAAAACATTACTCATAATATATTTTTTATGTGAAATTACGGTGTGATTCATATGTTTCAAATGTACTTGAGATTTATGTAAAATTATCAGGTTTCAAACGGGGCTGGAAGAAGACTACGAGCTCTATCACCTGCAACAAGATTTCCTAAATTCTTACTCTTATCGTTTTAGATAATAAATAATAGCCTGTAAGATGCAATTTTTATTTTTATTTTGAGTAAATTTTACAAAACTATAAGTAGTTTATGAATATTATCACAAAACTACAGGTTTAAATCACAGTTTCAGAAAATTACAGATTTACTACAGTAAATTTTAGACACATTCTATAAAATCTGTAGTTTTGTGATAACTTAAGTATAAAATCTGTAATTTTATGATAAATTAGAAACAAAACATGTAGTTTTATGATAAATTTGATCCAAAATCTGTAGTTTTATAAAACTATAGCTTAATTATGTAGTTTTATAATAATTTTGATAAAATACCTATAGTTTTGTAAAATTTACTTTTTTATTTTTAAAATGACATATATAATATTTGAGCTAAATCTTGTCAAAACAACCAGAATTATAAAAAGAGATGGATCATTTGTTTTGAAATGACTTTGCTTTTGTGTGTCAATAAAAAAAAAGAGTGAACTGCACAATACACTAACTTAAGACCATATTCTCATTTTACACCATGTTTTAGACTTGTTTGCTTGAAACACTAGGTTATAGCTAAATGTTTCTCACTTTGCACCATCTTTTACCCTTCTCACACATGTACTTTGGAATGGGTCAGGAACAAGTAAACATTTCCATGTGATTAGTGTATCTTTTACTTTTTAAAAGCTTAACCAATTTTTGACGAGCTATCATATAATCAAGTACAGATCCAACTGTTTAATTAACTTTATTTCATCAATTGTTTTTGTTTTTAGTATCTTGTATTATTTTATAGAGACCAATACACTTCAGCACAAAATATTGTGTCTTTTTTCTGAAAGAGAAAAATAATTTTCAAATGATTAAGTTAGAAAAAATTGTGTTCATAGTTTTATACTAACTTTACTGACTTATGTTAGTATATACGTGAGACCAGCGGATGGGTATAATGTGGTGCAAAGCGAGAAAGTTAGAACTAAAACCTAATGTTTTATGAATATATTTTGAAGATATAGTTATAAAACATAGTGTTTTGTGCAATTTCTCTCATAAAAAAAACAATTTGGGCTAAAAGCAGCGACGCAAAGGTACCGTTTGGGAGCGAGCGACCAACGAACGGCCCACGGGGTAGCAGTCGTAGTACACTAGTAGTAAAACCGTAACAGTAAAAGGCAGCGCAGGCTTTCGGTCTTTTTTACTGCCTCGCCACTTGCCAGTCGCCACAGCACGCGTGCATGTGTGTGTACACCGAGTCCACCACGAGTTCTCTCTCTACGGGGCGGGGACTCAGCTGCGTAGGGGCAGTCCGGTCATTCTCGCGCTGATTTGAGCGCGGCCCCCACCCGCGATCCTCGATGCCCGCGTCCGCTTCCTCCTCCCACTGGACCCGGCGTCTCGCGGATCACGATTCAGCCATCGCTACCGCCAGGCAGGGCAGAAAAACGTGACTCCCCGGGTGTACCTACACCGGGTGCACCGCGTGCTGTCTTTCTTCCTCCTCCGCTTCTCTTCTCCTCGGTGTGGGCTTGGGGTGGGATGAGTTCGTAGTAGCACTAGCCCTACTAGTAGCACTGTACTCCTCCCCATACGATACTGAGTGGCAGCAAGGAGCAAGTGTGTCGTCGGTGGCGACTGCTCGCTGCTGCTGTTCCACGTCTCTGTCGCCGCTTTAAGGCTGTCACCTTTCCCCGCTCATCGCTCGCTCTCCTCCTGCTCCTCTCGCCTCGTCAGTTACGGACAAAGCTCCACAAACCCTAGCAACTCCTCCTCCTCCTCCTCCTGCCGCGGTGAGACGGTGAGCCCTCCGTCCGCTTCATCCGTCTCTTCAGGGCTCTCATCGGCTCGTGCGTACTCGCTGGCGATCGATCTTAGAGAGGCTGCGGAGACCTTGTCGCCTCTGCCTCCGCCCGCCGGCCGGTGTCTGCAGGTGAGCCCTGCTTCCCTGGGATCTACTGGAGTGTGGATCTCAATTTTGGCTGCCTGCCTGCCTTTGTTTATCCTCCCATCTGGCTTGTGGGCTGGATCGCTTGCTTCAGGTTGTTGTGACATTTCGGAACTACCAGCTACGGTTCCTTTTTATTTATTTTTGGCATCTAGTAAAACTTTTGCTCTTCTCCCCTCCGCTACATTCTGGGATGTTTTGATTCTTCAACTTGTCCATTCCTGTTGCGTGCACTTCGATCCATTGCATTTATATTTCTTCACCAATAGTAGTAGAGTTCGATTCCCGCCACAGATTTAGTAGCGAAATTCCGTGACATGGCTCACTCCGAATCCACTGTTTAACTTTAATATCCAGGAAGGGATCTTCGCCAGCTGCTGAAAGTTGAAGTGCTTGGGCTTCTGCATTGGCGAGAGACCGATACATTAATGGCTGCGGCGGTGGCCATGCGTGGGGGAAGCAGTGACAGCGGAGGAGGCTTTGATAAAGGTCCTGGGATGGACTCGGGGAAGTATGTGCGATATACCCCAGAGCAAGTTGAGGTGCTCGAGCGGCTCTACATCGATTGCCCCAAACCAAGCTCCTCACGACGGCAGCAATTGCTGCGCGAGTGCCCAATACTTGCCAACATTGAGCCCAAGCAGATCAAGGTTTGGTTCCAGAACAGAAGGTAACAAAAAACAAACGACTCGTGTTTACCCGAAATTTTTTGTAGCTCTACTTCTAGGGGAAAACCTTTCTCATGTTTTGCTGATGTTTATGAATGTGCCCCTCTCGCTCCAGGTGCCGTGATAAGCAGCGGAAGGAATCGTCCCGTCTTCAGGCTGTAAACAGAAAGCTGACGGCAATGAATAAGCTCCTTATGGAAGAGAATGAGCGTCTTCAGAAGCAGGTCTCTCAATTGGTTCACGAGAATGCACACATGCGGCAGCAGCTGCAAAATGTAAGTTCTCAACGTGCTCACCTCGCTGTTCCTGTCACAATCTGTTGTTCGTGATGGATGACTTTGTTAAACTGCTAATGCCAGCGTACACATGACAGTGTGCATATTGTGCTCCACTGTGTCGTTCTGGGGTTCGTTACATTTTTACTAGTACTGCTAATACTAACATTTATTGCTTTGGTACAGACTTCATTGACCAATGATACTAGCTGTGAATCTAATGTGACTACCCCTCCAAATCCCATTAGGGATGCTAGTAACCCTTCTGGGTAAGTAAATCATTCTGTCCATCTGGGAAATACAGTAGAGTATTCGTAAAGCCTTGTTATTTCGATGCTCTTCTAATTCTATTGCCTCTTTCTACTTGTTTCAGACTCCTTTCGATTGCAGAGGAGACCTACACAGAGTTCCTTTCAAAGGCTACTGGGACAGCTATTGATTGGGTCCAGATGCCTGGGATGAAGGTTACATGCCTGATTTGTTGGTTTACAAAGCATTTTTTTCTTTATGGTGCTAACTACTTTTTTTTTCCTTCTTTTGTGATATTAGCCTGGTCCGGATTCGGTTGGTATTGTGGCCATTTCGCATGGTTGCCGTGGGGTTGCAGCCCGCGCCTGTGGTTTGGTGAATTTAGAACCAACAAAAGTAAGTACTTTTTTGGGTCATTCTGTAGGTACTACTTCAGGATTTTTTTGTGGCTTCCTTTTTTCGTACTTGTTCAAGTGAATTTATCTACAAGTGGTTTGTGTAGCATATGGTCTAGTTATAAGTGCATTTAGACTTTTAACACTTTTAAGTGGTCTAATAAAATTTCTCTGAGATGGCTTAAAAGTATTTAATTACTATTTGCTTTCATGAATTTCTTTTATTTCTCATATAAATGTTGTATGTAGGTCATAGAGATCTTGAAAGATCGCCCATCTTGGTTCCGTGATTGTCGAAGCCTTGAAGTGTTCACAATGTTTCCAGCAGGAAATGGGGGTACAATTGAGCTTGTCTACATGCAGGTGAGCAATATATGCTCCATCAGTGATGTTCCATTTGTATTTCTGGCGACTTTAATGACTCATTCTGTATTTGCTATTAATTTTTTGTTCCTAAAGATGTACGCCCCAACAACATTAGTTCCAGCACGTGATTTTTGGACATTAAGGTACACGACAACGATGGAAGACGGGAGCCTTGTGGTATGTTTGAATCTGAACACTATTAGTTTGTACCTTGACAAATATTATCATCTGCACTACACATGCTAATCTTCCTCTCATCTCCAAGGTCTGTGAGAGATCTTTAAGTGGTTCAGGGGGTGGTCCAAGTGCAGCCTCTGAACAGCAATTTGTAAGAGCTGAGATGCTACCAAGTGGGTATTTAGTTCGTCCATGCGATGGCGGGGGCTCAATTGTGCATATAGTGGACCATCTTGATCTTGAGGTCTGATTTCCACTTTGTATTTTATATCAATGCAGCTATCTATATGCTGACCTTTAGTGACTGTTTGATTGCATCCTTCAGGCGTGGAGTGTTCCTGAAGTGCTTCGGCCACTTTATGAGTCTTCTAGTGTAGTTGCTCAGAAGATGACAACTGTGGTACGTGCTTGTGAAATGTCACTTCAATCTTTCAGTTTTAATTCCTAAAATTTGTTGATAAGATCACCAGTCGTTTTGTGAGAAGCTATTTTATATTTCAAGTGAATGTATCGATTTTATATGCTCTGAAAAAAGGTTATAGAAGGTTCTTGAGTTGATTGCAGTTTTGTTCTGTAGACAGTAAAAGCATTTGGGTTATTCATTCTCTGTAATATAACTTCATGCCAAAATTACTAGTTACCGTATATATCCAGGCACTGCGCCATCTCAGGCAAATTGCTCAAGAAACAAGTGGAGAGGTAGTGTATGCCTTGGGCAGGCAACCTGCTGTCCTACGGACCTTTAGTCAGAGATTGAGCAGGTAATTCATGACACTTTTATTTGTACTCTAATGTAAAAAAATATCTTGGCCAGTTGAAACATCATTTTTCTTGTTCTTTCATTAGGGGCTTTAATGATGCCATTAGTGGTTTCAATGATGATGGATGGTCTATAATGGGGGGAGATGGCATTGAAGATGTAGTTGTTGCTTGCAACTCAACTAAGAAAATCAGAAACAACAACAATGTTGGGATCACGTTTGGAGCCCCTGGAGGCATCATATGTGCAAAGGCATCCATGCTACTCCAGGTAATGGTGATCATTATCTCGTGTCTTCCTTTGTTCATATTTTAGTTTTTTTTTAGCTAGCAATTTTTAGAATTCAACACATTGAGAAAAACGATGACAAAATGTGCTTAAATTAATTACAGAGGTCTGTTTCCATTAGGTCATAAGAATATGATATCGTAATTTTTACTATGATGATTATATTTTCGGCATCACAGCATAATCGTACAACTAATTGGGTTTTGATTCGATTGCTGTATGACAATTTCTGTGAAACATGGTACACTATAGAGTAAGCTCTGCTGAAACACACTATTGAGCACACAGATTAGCCACTAGAGATTTGGGTCTCACTACCTTTTGTGATTGGTAGAGCTCTAGCCAAATTTGGAAAATTAGATGCTATTGGTTACATGCATTTTGCTTGACTTGAACTGAACCTGACTTCTAAAACGGTTGACCAAAATCTTACATGTTTCTTTATTGATGCTCTAGAGTGTTCCACCCGCTGTACTGGTCCGATTTCTGAGGGAACATCGATCTGAATGGGCTGACTACAATATTGATGCATATTTGGCTTCAGCATTGAAAGCCAGCGCGTGCTTACTTCCTGGTTTGCGGCCCATGAGATTTTCAGGGGGGCAGATGATCTTGCCACTTGCTCACACAGTGGAGAATGAAGAGGTATGCTTTTTAGCTGTTTCTGTAGGAAGCCTGTGTCTTTGTGGGCCTTTTTCACCCTATAGCTACGTCAAAAGGATGTTAAGACTAGTACTAAGATAATGAGTTTCTTACCAGTTTTATTTCTTTCTCACCAGTTTTACTAGCTTGTACATTCCAATGCTTGTTGGGAGACAGTTGGTTTATTTGTTGTGCCATGGTCCATCGCTTCTTAATTACTGTACTCAATAATTTGCAGATTCTTGAGGTAGTCCGTCTTGAAGGACAAGCTCTTACTCATGATGAAGCTCTTCTTTCAAGGGACATTCACCTGCTTCAGGTAAACAAGTGTCATATCTTTGCACTTCCTTGTTGATTAGATTCAGTGCTAGGACTGGATGATGTTTTTGATCGTGTATGAATTGCTGATATGTCTGTTCTTTTAATTTTCAGCTTTGTACTGGAATAGATGAGAAATCTGTTGGATCCTCTTTCCAGCTTGTGTTTGCACCGATAGATGAACATTTTCCAGATGATGCTCCATTAATTTCTTCTGGCTTCCGTGTCATACCACTTGATATGAAAACAGTAAGTTTTGACTTTATTTTCTGTAGATTTCCATGTAAAAATTGGTAAAGGATTGTTGATGGCTATAAGGTTAACTTGGTTGGGATTAAGTGTAATTGGTTATGTGACATGTCTTTATTTATTAGATGATGTTTTATGGTGGTGCCATGTATTCTTCTTTACATTTCAAAGAATTAACTCATATTTCCAGTATTGGCCTTATTTTCTTTCAACTTAGACAGACTTATTGGACTAAAATATGGAAGGATTATGTTTTCATTTGAAAGCGTGTTCTGTTCTAGCAATAGTAATAATATTAACTGTACTCATTTGGCCACCTTTTCTATTATTTTGCAAGACTTTTTCTTTTTAATTTATTTTCTTCTCTGCGTTAGATTCTAACATCTCTAACCCATGCAGAATGGTGTATCCTCTGGACGGACATTAGATTTGGCATCTAGTCTTGATGTTGGTTCTGCCACTGCCCAAGCCTCAGGAGATGGATCTCCAGATGATTGTAATTTGAGATCTGTGCTGACAATTGCTTTTCAATTCCCTTATGAGTTGCATCTCCAAGACACTGTTGCAACCATGGCTCGTCAATACGTTCGAAGCGTTGTTTCTGCAGTGCAAAGAGTTTCCATGGCTATATCTCCCTCCCAATCTGGTTTAAATTCTGGGCAGAGGGTGCTTTCTGGCTTTCCTGAGGCTGCCACACTTGCTCGATGGGTTTGCCAGAGTTATCAGTAAGTGTTATTAGAATTCTGTCTGCTGTTGCTGATATGCCACCTGAATATGTTGATGCCTTTCTGTAGAAGCTGATATCCATGTTTTCCTTTCTGCCAATACAGATACCATCTCGGGGTAGAGTTAATTAATCAATCAGATGAAGCTGGTGAAGCGTTGTTGAAGATGCTCTGGCATCATCCGGATGCTATTTTATGCTGCTCTTTTAACGTACGATAAGAGTTTGGCACAAGCCTACACATCCCTTTGCATTTTCAACATAATTCAGTATACGTATCTTTGGGTCCCTTTTATTCCTATACAGTAAAAGTGCCCTGCTGCCCTTCGATGTTTGAACCAAATATCAATCTATAATTGTGCATGATACTGGACACTTATATGATCACTCAGCGAGTGCTATGTTATGATCTTTGCTGTTTCTTTTCTTTTCCTTTTTTTACGGTGTGATAGTTATTTATGCCTTTAGACTATTTATATTCCTGTTGTTTAATTTAAAACATCATATATGTATTCTTGTGATAATTACATTGAGTTTGCCCTTCATACTGTCAGGAAAAGCCTATGTTTACATTCGCAAACAAGGCGGGACTGGACATGCTAGAGACATCCCTTATTGCTTTACAAGACCTCACATTAGATAAGATCTTCGATGAATCTGGACGAAAAGCTCTGTTCTCGGACATCTCAAAATTGATGGAACAGGTAGGATCGTTTTCTTTGAATCTAATTTGTAAGTGCATATGCTTTGGAGCAGGAGTACAGACTCTTATGTTCATATATCGGTTTACTAATTTTTGTTGTGATTTCTCCACTTGTTAGGGCTATGTGTACCTACCTTCGGGCGTGTGCATGTCAGGAATGGGCCGTCATGTTTCTTTTGATCAAGCTGTAGCTTGGAAGGTGCTTGGTGAGGATAGCAACGTCCACTGCTTAGCCTTCTGTTTCGTGAACTGGTCTTTCGTGTGATCTTTTTCCTTGGAACGGCAAGCTGATCTGCGTGCTGAGCGGGTCTATTTCATTTTTGTATGATCAGAAGGAAAGCTATTGACTGTTGTAAGACTTGTTTTGAGCTAGTTATTGGTTTGGTATTTCAGTGCCTTTATGAAAACTAGATGCAAATGCAAATCTAATCATTTGCCCATTTGGCAACCTAGCCACGGAACTTGTGTTTCGCAGTATCATCGACATGTTTAAACAGCAGCAGTGAATGGTTTTCGTAAATGATCGCCGTAGCGTTTTGGGCCGTGGCATCCAAAATGCTTTTTATGTGGCCTTCATTGCTTGATTTATGGTATCGCAAGTGATTGGTGATAAAAGAAGTATAGATGAATGATTTCGCACGGAATGACAGCTCAAGATTTTTTAGATTTTACAACCATCGTTTGCAGCATAACGGCCTCTTTGCAAAGCTCTATCTTCTAATTCTTTGAATTTATTTCTGATTTTTTTGTGAAATAATTCTATGGGTTGAGACTGATTTTTAAGAGAAACTTTTAAAATCAAGATAGAAAATTATTTTATAAAATAAATAGTTAATTTTTTCAGCTCTCAACTTTTTGTTCATTTAATAGGATCACTTCACATAATCAAATCCCTTCCTTGCCTGATTCTTGTATGAGAATAAAGAGGTGAAAGCTTTACCAAAGGGGCCCTAAGCCTACCAAAAAATAAAGTTCTTGGTATTACTTGGTACAAAAACAGGAACACTTCCGAATAAAAACTTTCATAAAGGTCAATTTCAATCTGTCAGATTGGTGCAAATCTTTGTAAAACTGAAAACCGAAGCACGTGGAAACGAAAGAGGCCCGTGCAGGTCTTTGGCATGGTCGATGGTAACACCGTACTAGCACCCCTTCACAGCAATAGATGAAGTTTGCAAGCAAATTACTATTCTTTCTTCTCTTCCGATACTTTCTCGGCAGCTTCTTCGAATGTTTCTCCAGGGACAAGGTCAGGGACATCATCATCATCCTCCTGTGCAGCAACTCCACTGGTGCCACTCTCCATACCTTGGCTCTGCTTCTGGAACTCCTCAGCAAGCCTCCTCAGATTGTCCAGGCTATCAGGACCTGAAAAAAAAAGGAACTCAGGGTTAGAACAGCAATCACAAGAGACATTTCAGGCATCAAACATTATGTGCATTCGACAGAGAATGTAAATGAGTCAAAGAGTCATTACCCAATTGGTTGATGATTGATGGCAGCATATCTTGTAGGCCTGTTCCAAGTCAAAATCAATATGGCACAAGTTACACTATGTTCAAATAAAGTGGACTAACAAACATCATGAACGGACAATAAAAGGAAAGAATATAACTAAACACTTAGTAACATTGTTGAAAACCGATTTAGTTCAGGTCAATATAGCAAATAATTAATTGCAAGCTTTTAGAACATATTAAAAATGATCTTAAGATATGAAAACGCAAACCTTTGCTCAAGAAAAAGGCTAGAAAACCCCACATTCCATCAATTTCTGCATTCTGCTTAATGATTATGAGATCCCTATATGATTGAGATTTGAAAATTGGGCAAAAACCCTGACCATATAGTCAAGCAGCAAACCATGCTTCAGGCAGAAGGCTAGTTTAAAGAATGATCAGGCATGTACTGATTCTAAAGCAAATAATACACTCACTTTTTGTCTGTGGTACTCCACTGACCACCCATGTGTTAGCAGGAATTGATGCTTGCACTGCAGGAAACAGAGGGAGAGAGGGAGAATGTTAGACAAAGCAGGAAGTGCGTGTGTGATCAGAACTGTCTCAGGAAGGCACAGTTTCACTTCACCTTTAGGATTCTGAAATTGGATGACTACGTCATCCTTGAAAATGTTGACCTCCTCAATGCCAGGAATAGCGTTGACTCCAATCCTTTTCAAAGTGCTTTGAAGTCGCTTGTCATCAGTAGTTGCAGTCTTGTGAACTGCCTTCTTCTTCCTGCCAGAGGTATTTCCCCTTATATTGTTAGTATACAGATCAAGTTGAAACTTTATTTTTTTCTGCCTCGGGGTATCCTTTTCCTTAACAAATCATGGGTTCAAATTTACACAGTTTAGCAGGTATGAGCAAAGCAAAAGCAAAAGAACCATTGTAAATTCTAGCGTACTGAAAAATTTACGATGAGGAATAATGGATGCAAGGAAAGAACATCAAGATAAAAGAAACAAGATTCCAAACCGAAGCATCTTCATTTCTATTTCCACGTGAGAAATCAAAAGATATCCATGTGTCGGACTTTTAGTAACGGATGGAGGAGCCCAAGGCTGGTACAGCTTCCTTGTAAGCGCAGCAACACATTTGAGGAGCCAAGAAGAAAAAAAAGGAAGTACCTGCGCATGCTGCCCTTTCCCCCGGTGCGCACAGCCCCTGCCATCTTCTTGAGCTTCTCCACATCCATCTGCAGGACAAAAACAGCGAAGGGAACAAGTTCAGTGGCGTGACGCCCACAGGCAGAGTTACCAAGTCAAACATAAGTACGTATGTCCCGAAATCGAGCAAAACTTTCAGCTAACAAACCGTACACCCCAACCAATCTCTCCCGAAATGGCGGGTAGGGCTGCTAAATCGAATCTCACCATCCCCTTTGCTGCTTGCTCGAGGATTCAAATCTAAGACCCAAACGGGGGCACCCAACACATTCCAAATTGGACAGGTTGAAAATCGCATACGATACCGACCAAACGTCAACCGATCAACTGGCGACACGAGCAACGGCCGAACCCCACGAATCGAGCGAAATAAATAACGGCAGAACTCCCCCTCGTACGTGCGCCGTGCGGTGCTGCTCGGGAAGAGGACGAGAGGAGGGAGGCGTCGGTCTCACCTTGGGCAGGAGGCGGCGGCGGCGTGTGGGATGGGAAGGGATTAGCCGCGGATAGACCTCGGGAGGAAAGGGAGGAGAGGGGAGGCCGCCAACCCCTGCTTGCGCGCTTTTCTTCAGTCCGTGCTAGGGTTTTAACAACTGGAGAATCGTGGCCGCCCATTTCCCGCGAAACGGACGGACACCATGGGAGTACAGCCGGTTGCCAGCGGCCATTTGCGAGTCGCTACTATTAAGCGTCTCGTCTCCTAAAAAAAAAAAAAAAAAAAGACATGTCGTCTCTAACGGTTACGTTTAAAAATTATTACATCATTTCTGTTCAAATCCAACACTATATTCGTGGAAAAAGAGCATCTGAAGTCATCTGTGTCATGAATCGAACACTTATATTGCATATATAAACAATGAACATTTCAATGTTCCAGAGCTTTTCCTTCATTCAGATTCAGATCATGGTTTCCCTCCTCCGTTGCCTTCTCTCTTTCGATGTTTGGATATCCGGAAATGAGGAGTGAAAAAGAGATATAGAAATAAAAGAGAAAATCTAAACTGTTCATTCGTCCCTCTTATTAAATTTACGCTTTTCTAGATATCCAAATGCCACCTCGACGTTGCTAATCCTCCCGTGACCAGCCAATTCAGCAGCCTCCTGTCCTGCCTCGGGAAAAAAAAAATTTGGGCCGACAAATGGTCAGCTCAGGATGTGCCGAGCAGAGAGATCCAGCCCGAGAGGCCCAGCGTGATCTGATCTGAATCTGATCCACGCAGCGGCAGCGGCAGCAATGGAGGAGAAACGCGAGAGTCCGCGGCTCGCGCGCGAGCTTCTCTCCCAACCACATTCCTCTCTTCCTCTTCCTCTCTTCCTCTTCCTCTCTCCCCTCTCCTCTCTCCCAATGGCCTGAAGCCAACCCAGATTCTCTCTCTCGTCAACGGAGGAGGCTTCGTCCGGGAAACTAAGGAAGAAGAAGACAAGGACGACGAGGACTACAAGAGATTATCCAGGTATGTTTCGCTCCCCTGCCAGTGCGTTCTTCCCGTTCAGGGCTCTTTTGAAACGCAGGTTTTTTACAGGAATTGTTTAAAAAATTTACAAGAATCAATTTAATTTTACAGAAAAAACGCAAAAATATAATATTTTTTTTTTCAATTCAAAGGAGCCCTAATTCTTAGATTTGGAAGAGCACTTGTAATTTCCTCAAAATCATGTCGCATTCCTCTGTGATAATGACACTCGACAGGCATTTGTTAGACCTCATTCATCTATGATAGCTGCCGGATGGAGGAAGTTAACACTATTCAAGGGGCCAGCGTCCAGCCTTCCATTGCTCCTGCCCCTTCGGACTTGCCACAACGCCAGGCCGAGCCGGCATCCAGCTCCGACGATAATCTTCAAGGTGGCCAGTCTCAACAGAGAGCCGATCAGGATGAAAAAACCAGCAGCTACAAAGCCTCGGAGATCGCCGGGCACTTCATTGAGGTCATCGATCCAGAGCCGCATCATGTCGACACGGCGGCGCCTATAGACGTCGTCAGGGACCGCCGCGCGACCGCGTTCGCCGACCTGCAGTCGGCGCGAGCGGAGCTGGCGTCACTGGAGAAGGAGCGCGCGGCCGCGGCGGCGGATGCAGATGCCGTGATGGCACGCGCGCGAAAAACCGCTGCCATATCACAGGAGGCAGGGAAGGCCGTCGAGGACCTTGCCGCGGAGCTCGTTGCGCTGAAGAAAGAGCTGGAATCCTCGAACGCGGCTCACGGCGAGGCGGAGGAGAAGAGAATGGCACTTGCAGAGGCATTCGAACACGACAAGTCACAGTGGCAGAGCGAGCTGGAGGAAGCCCAGCAGGAGGCCAAAAAGCTCAGAGAGGAGCTAATGGCGGCCTGTGATCTCGAGATGAAGACTGAGGCGGCTGTTGAACTGCTGGAGAGCCTAAAAGCCGACCTGCTCCTCCATTGCACCGTCGAAGAAGAAACACTGGCCGAGGAAAAGGAGAAGCCGACGGAGCAGAGCTCCACCAAAGCCATGCTGGAGAAAACTAACAAGGAGCTCCTGGACGTGAAGGAGAGCATCGAGAAGGCCAAGCGCGAGGCCGACTGCCTGCGTTTCGCTGCCGCCTCGATCCGCGACACTCTGGAAAGGGAGAAGGCGGAGCTCGCCGCGCTGCAGCGGAACAAAGAGACCGCGGCGTCGTCCATCGCTTCACTCGAGGAGGAGTTGAACCGAACGACCGCCGAGCTCGCGGCGGCGGAGGCCAGAGCCAAGGAGCTCCACGACGAGAGTAAGATGACCGAACAGATAGGCGAGGCACGGCGAGAGGCAGAGCAGGCGAAGGAGAAGGCCTGGTCTGCTCGCGAGGAGGCCTCCAAGGCTAGAGAAGAGGCGAGCGTTGCCAAGGTCGCCGTCGCCGCCACGAAGGCGCGGCTGGAGGCGTTGACGCAGGAGATACTCGCCGCGAACGCGTCGGAAGAAATGGCCACGGCCACGACAAAAGCGCTGCTGCAAGAGATAAGCAAGCCGTCCGAAAAGGACGGCGTGAGGCTGACGATGGACGAGTACAACGAGCTGAGCCAGAACGCCCGCGAGATGGAGGACGCCGCCGGCAAGCGGGTGGTCGAGGCGGTGAAGCTGATCAAGGAAGCCAAGGACGCGGAGGTGCGGAGCCTGGAGAAACTTCATCAGCTGGCGAAGCAGACGGAGCACAGTAGGCAGGCGCTGCAGGCGGCGACCGAGGAGGCCGAGGAGGCGGAGTTCGCGAAGCTGTCGGCGGAGCGGGAGCTCAGGCAGTGGCGCGCCGAGCAGGAGCAGCAGCCACGCGCGGGGCTCGCCGAAATCTCCGCGCTCGACGACCCCGGCAGCGTCGCGCACGGGAACCCACACATATTCAGCCCAAGAGGGTACATGCCGAGGGCCGACGTGGTGATGGCAGCGGGGACAGCAGCGGCGGAGGCAGAGGCGAGGCAGAAGAAGAACTTTTTCCCGCGGATGATTATGTTCTTGGCGCGAAAGAGAGCTCAAGACAAGTATGGGAAATGATCATCTAGTACAGCGATATCAATTTTTTTTAATCGTCACTCCTTTGGAGTCTGTACACAAGCTCACAGCGTATCACTCAATATAATACTTTATACAGTACATATTTTCTTTTTTTTTACGAGTGGTGTATGCATACTGCCAGTCATTTTGAAATTCTATTAATTTTTTTAATGTCAGCTTTTACCATTAATTTTATTAAAAAATAATTACAAGTTGTATTTTTAAAATATTTAATGATGCAATAAATTATAATTAAAATTTAGTGTCTATCATACTTACTCAATAAGATGAATACTTGAATATAGAGAAAACAACAATTTAAGCGAGAGAGAATACTTCTTAATTTGTTGATGTTTATAATCAGAGGAAGTAGTCTCTCCAAAGGCCATGATGGGCTTCGTTTGTAATCTCATGTTGACTTTGCCTGTCATGGTCGATAGGCTCGTGTCCGCCCAGTGGTACACCACAATGAGGTATTTTTTTCCGTTTTAAATTATAAATTATTTTTGACTCTTCAAAAATTTTAAATTTTTTTCACTTTTCAGTTAATTTTTTTCTTTTTTTAATACATCTTCACTATCTCTTTTATTTTTGTTTTCAAAACATTTCAACTTTTTTATTTTTTAAATATCATGTCCGAACTAAAACTTATTTTAAAAGAGGCACTTATTAAAAGAGACAGAGGGAGTAAAAAATTTTAAGCGCAAAGGGTATGGACTTTGGACTTTGGACTTTGTACTTTCGACTAAGTCTTCGTTTGGATCCGTTGTATACGTTACGGAATAACCAGAACGACAAGGATCGAAATGAAAAAGTATCATCCTCCTCGCTCCCGACGACCGCGTCGAGTCCTGTTAGTCAAAAGTCGCCTCCTAATCGGGGCTTTCCCCATTTAACACGGCACCCTCCCACACGAATTCCCCCAAATCCCGACTAAAAAAAAAACAGGATTCCCCCAAATCCGCCGCGTCCTCGTCGCCATGGCCGCCTCCTCTAACGCCGCCGGTCCCCTCCTCCTCGTCGCCGTCTCGGCGCTTTCCCTGATCGCCGCCACCGACGCGCGCCCCTGCGGCCACGCGCAGACGCTCCTCGTCTCCTTCTCCTCTGTCTCCAGGCCCAATCCGGACCCCACCAACCCCACCCCCCTCACCACCACCGTCGTCACCGTCCTCCGCGTCCGCCGCCTCGGCCCGCACCAGCACCTCCAGATCCGTCGCCCCGAGGCCCTCCCCGCCAACGAGGGGGAGGTCGCCTCGTCCGCGCAGGACCGCGCCAAGGACATCCTCGTCGTCGTCTCCGGCCTCCTCTTCGGCTTCGGCTGCGGCGCCCTCACCGCCGCCTCCATGTACCTCGTCTGGTCTCTCCTCGCCTCAATCTGCGCCTCCAGTTACGACGACGTCTACAGCGACGACGAGGAGGACAAGCTTCTGACCGACGCCGAGAGCCCCAAGAAGGCCGGCTACGTCATCATCCACGACACCGACGAGTACGCCACCGGTAAGAACTAGGATCGGGGATCGATCTCCTATGGAAAAAGCAAAAATATTGGTAATAATATTGCATGATTTCATGAAATTGTGCAGTATATACTGCTGTACTACTATGTGTTGCGTCTGTCTGATTCTGTCTACATGTGGCGTTCAGGGAAAGACATTCAAATTATGATTGAATACCCTCTACATGTGTTCTTTCATTATCAAACTGATGAAATGAAGTGTGCTTGCTATTCTATAGAGAGACATGTAATTTATTGACTTGTGCAATTTACCAAAACCGCGTTAGTTTATTTTACAACCTAAAATGGTGAAATATATGGTTATTCGCGCAGTTGTAGCTTTCTGAATGTGAAGAGTGTTCTCCTAATCATGGAGGAGGGAGTTGCTTCATGACATTCTAATATCGAATCATCTTTTTTTTTT